>JAJPCS010006192.1:0-13534 GCA_021164005.1 Willisornis vidua nigrigula | reverse complement strand
CTGGTAAAGGGACTGGAGTTGGACCAAGGGTTGGACTTGATGATCTCGGAGGGCTTTTCCAACCCAATCCATTCTGTGATTCTGTGATTTCAGGGATAACCCGGCTCTGGTTTGGGAATCTCTGTCAGCTCCTCATCGCTTGGTGCCGGATGGAGCCCCGTGCCAGGGCATTCCATTAGCAGGGAGAGCCACGTCCGCCCGGGACTGCCGCTCTCTGTCCCGACAGGACAGCGCCGGGATGGGATCGATAGCGCTGCCACCTGTCACAGGGCGTGCTCGGCAGGCAAAGCCACCGACGGGGTGAGGACAAGCAGAGGAGCTGCTGGGATGTGTCACCAGCCCCGTGTTTCACCCCCGGGGCTCAGAGTGGTGCTGGGAATCAGCTGAGCCCCTTTTTATTCCCCATTTCCACCTCCCCCGGCCCCAGAGCAGGGAGAGAGACGGGAGGGGAAGGGGCTGGTTCGCCCAGCAGAGGTTAAAGAGGCAAAACGAATTCAGAAAACAGCAGCGAGGGAAAAAATAGCCTCTGCTTTGCGTGTGGCTGTCGGGGTCCATCAGTGTCGGGGTGTGCCAAGGACTCCCATCGCCCCTGGCTCCGAGCTGGCCGCTGTCACAGCCCTGCAAACGTGACCCCCAAGGACACACCCGGGCGGCCAAAGGGGCACTGGCTGTGCCCGGGGCGAGCCCCGATGGCACCGGCGGATTCAGCCCCCTGGAGTGGAAAACCCTGCTCGGGCACAGTCGGGAGGAGGAGGAGGAGGATGCTGGGCTGCCCCGGCAGCTGCAAACATGCAGAGGGCGTTTGGGCAGGGAGGAGGGAGGGAGGGCAGCCTGGCCCTGGGGGGGGGCTCCTGTGCCACACACACGGCTCTGGATGGGCAAATGTGCCCAGAGGGAACCTGCCCTGCTCTCCCCACAGTCGGGGCCCAGGACAAACCTTGAATGATATAAATACACATATAAAATATATAATAAAATATATAAACCAGTGAGCTAAAATTATGTGAAATATTGATATAAAATAATAAAATATAGAGTCCCATCTGCAAGGAGGGGAAACTAATTCAAGGCCAGGTTGGATGGGGCTTGAAGCACCCTGGTCTAGTGGAAGGTGTCCCTGCCCATGTGGCTTGGTGAGCTTTAATGTCCCTTCCAACCCAAACCATTCCATGATTCTGGGCAAAATTCCAGGGGCTTGGAGCTAAAAGGAACCAAGCACATGGATGATGCTGGTGGCACTGGGAGAATTATGTGCCAGTGGTACCTCTGTGACCACTCAGAGCCTCTCAACAGCAGGGCTGAGTTATGGGGCACTTCAGCACAGGGATTGGATCCCATTCCTCATGGTCCTTGTGGAAAACCTCCAGTGACAGCTCAGAGTGTGGCCTGGGGGTCAGGGCAGCACCGGGGCTGTGCCAGGCAGGGTCACTTTGCTGCACATCCCCGGAAGGCAAAGCCCTGACCTGGGAACTCACAGCCCCAAACTGGGCTCTGCAGCTCAGGCAGATGATGTGCAGGTCCTGCTCCACCCCTGGGATGCAGGACCCCCAGGACTGGGAGCAGAGGTGAGGTCCTGCCTTCCAGACATCACTTGGACACAGGTGGGACCCCAAAAATATCCCAGAGGAGCTAAAAACCCCCTTTGGGGCTGAGATTGCTGCAGGTGCCTGAGATAGAGCAGCTTTTGGAGAGCAGAGATGGCACCAACAGGGAGGGAAACAGCAGCCAGGTGGGGATGTGTCCCCATCCCCTCAGCCAGGCACCCCCTGCCTGCAGCCCGCCCAGAGGAAAGACATTCAGCCCAAAGGCAGGACTTGGGAGGTGCTCAGGCTCTTCTTATTGCTGTCAGGAGGAGAAGGAGACAGGGAGTGTGGGGAGAGCTCCGAGGCTGGTCCTGTCCCCCATGGATTACACCGTTAATGCCTAATCCATCACGTTAACAACCTTGACTCCCATTAATGTGATAACGCTTTGCAGAATTAAAGCCCGGAGTCAGGAGGGTAAGCAAATCCAACTCATATTAATGGGACTTACAGGGAAGGAGGGGAGAAATCCTCCAGTCACATCTATCAATTCAGAGGCAGGAACAAAGCCCAGCTGGAGAGGAGCTGGCCCAGCCCCGAGGAGGGCTCTGCATCCCCAAGGGAATGCTGGAACCATCCAGGAGTGAGATCCTTTGGAAGAGGAAGGTAATTTGGGGTAAGGAGCAGCAACCAGTCTCTGCCACCCACATCCCTCACCCCGAAGGTGCCCATCCCTGCTGGAGGCACTGGGAGCACTGGGAGCTGGTGCCAGCCCAGCACTGTGTCCCTGTAATCGGCTTTGCTGATTAACTTTGTCATCCCACAAAGGGTGGGAATAAAGTTGTTGAGCTTGTTGTGGTTTTGTGGGTTTTTTTCCCCCCAAAGAATTAATATTTGTAGGGTTGTATCAGTGCTGGTTCCTCTTCCCAGGCACGATGAGCCCTTGCAAGTCTCCTTTGGTCCCCCCAAACCTCTGCCACCCATCCTGCTCCCCCTGTGCCTTCCTTCTCCCTCCTGCCAGGACCAGCAGCTCCAAACAGGGCCCTCCTTGTGCTGGAATGGCTGTGGAAGGGACAGCCCCCTGTGTGCCCCCCCAAACCTGCCTCCACCATCCCAACCCACCCCTCTCCCCTTGTCCTAAAGGAAAATCCACCCTCCCCTGCCCCCAAAACACGGGATGAGGGGGGAGGCTGATCAGGGGGGTGCTTCCCATGCCAGGCCCCTGATTTAAGGAGCTCCCAGACTATAAATCCCCCTGGAATAAATCTGAAATGAGAGCCCAGGTAGCTGGCTGCTCCTGATAAGGCTGGAGCAGGGATGAGCCACCATCAGTGCCTGCAGTGGGAATGGTGCTGGGATTAACCCCGTGGGATGGGAGGCTCAGGATCTCTGGCCCATCGGGTGGGTGCTGTGGCCGAGCTAATAAATGTGCTCAGGTAATTAGAGGTGGGTGTTCCCACTGGCAGCAGGTTCTGAGAAGGGGGATGAGGGTCTCTGTTGGCACATTGAGGAAATAAAATGCAGGGAAATCCCAGGTGAGGCTGTGCCTTTCCATCCTGGGGACAAAACCCCTCAGTTGTGACCTCGGTGAGGGCTGAGAAATCCTTCCCTCTGACACAGCCCGGCCTTGAGCCTGGGAAGGCAGGAGAGGGAGACAGTGGAGAGGCTGAAGAGCGGAGAGCAGAGTGGAGAGCAGATCCCTCTTCTGGTGGAGGAAATGCTTTCTCTGAGCTCGGCTCTGAGATGCCATTAAGGCAGGAACTGAAGCAGGTTCTAAAGCAGGTCCTTGCCCTTCTGCTGCAGAGGTGCCTGGCAATGGGCTGAGGCAGCTCCTGCTGTTCCCGCTGCCGGGATCTCCCTCCAGAGCAGAGCAGGGATAAGCACGAAGGGAACAGCAGGTTCTTTGCCCCGGGACTGGCGCTCACTCCCCTGCAGGGACACAGGTGGAACACCCAGAGCAACGCCAGGCGGCTCAGGACAACCCCTTTTCAGTGCTGGCTCCATTCAGGCGCTGTGAAAGCTCAGGAACATCCTGCTAAGTCACAGCCTGTGTGTGTTTTTCCTTCTAAAGAGAAGGCAAGGCAGGGAGAGCAAAGAGCAGGAAAAGAATAGGACGGGAAGGACGTTGACTGGGAAGCCTCACTAATGTGTGTTGCTCTGATCTGCTGTTTGTCATCCTCCCCTTTCTTTCTGCCTGACCCTTCACTCCGGAGGATTGTTCTCCTGCACGTTGCTTGCCAAGGTGATGTGCCAGCTGTTTTCCAAAGGCCCTGGCTCGGGAGACGAGGATATGTGAATGGAGGGAGGCTCAGTGCTGTACTCCCCAGCATTATGGTGTTCCCCCTGCCCTTTTACTGCCTTGAGGTGGGCAGAGCTGAGCATCCTCCTCCTCCTCCTCCTTCCTAGACCTTCATGGATGGCACTTGTAGGGTCCTGACCCCAAATCAGGGACAGAGAGAGGGCTGAGAGGCTCCACCACCCCACACAGGGCCGGGAGGAGGGAGATCCTGCAGTGTGGACCCTGCCCAGGGAGCAGCAGCGGGGTCGGGCTGGTGGTCACCCCCATTCCCAGCCCTGGTGATGCTCCGGAGGGGTCTCCTGTTAAATCCAGACAGGTGCAACCCCCGGCGGGAGGGAGGGATGGGGAGACGGTGAGCCGGGGGGATGGAGGGATAAGGATGGTGACCCTGGGGGTGTTCACACCCCCCTCGCAGCCCCCTGCCCCCGGAAGGGCGGCGGAAGGGCATCCCCGGCCGCGCTGCCCCCGCGGAGCGCGGCCCCCGTTGCCGGCGGAGGGGCGGGCGGGGAGCGGGGCGGGGAGGGGACGGCGGCACCGGCGGCTCTGCCCCTTCGCCGGGGCTCGGCGGAGCGCAGCCGCCCCTCGCCGCGCCCCCTCCCCGCCGCCCCGGCAGCCGGAGCTCGGCAGAAGGCGGCGGGAGCCCCGCGGAGCCGCCGAGCCCGGAGCGCGGAGCGGAGCCCGGCGGGGATGCGGGAGGCGGCGAGCGGCTGAGGAGGACCCGGCTCCGCGCCGGGCGGAGCACACACCCCTTTTCCCTTCCCTTCCCTTTCCTTCCCTGCCAGCCCGCCGGATTTGGGATCTACCTGCTCGCCTTGGGAATTATTATTTTTTTTTAATCGATCCTTTTTTTCCTGATTTTTTAATAATTTTTTTCTTGCACACGTGGAGCAGCGCGTGGATAATCCTAACATGATCTTGGCAAACGCCTTCTGCATCGTCCTCTTCGTAGGTGAGTGGCCCCGAGGGGGGTGGCTGTCGCCTGGCCGAGGTGGCGTGCCCCCCCCCCACCCCGGGTGAGGGGCTTAGAGAGGGACCGACCCCCTGCGAGCTGGCGCTGCGGCAGGAGGGGCCCACGGCCAGGGGGTTAATTGAGGGAAACTTAATTTTCCTATTCTCTGGAAACTTAAAATGGGGAGGGGGACACGGGGGACACGGAGGACACAACCCCAGCCGCCCCACTGGGGCAGCCCCCGCCGCTGACACGGCATGGAACGGGCAGGATCATCCACCAGCAAAGCAAAGCGCTGCTCGGCTCCGATCCCTCCCTCCTTGTCAACCAGCGTGGATTTGCATTTTGGGGGATATCAGCCCCTGTCTCCCCCCTCCCACCCGTGTCTCACACTGCCCTCCATCGTGGCTGCTCCCCCCCCTCAAGCGCCACGCCATTCCAAAGGCTGGGAACGCGGTGTGGAGAACGGGGTGGGAAAGTTGGGCTCGCGGCTTGTGTGTGTGTGCGGGGGAATCGCTGTCCCCGCGGCCGGAATCGCGCGTGGTGCTGGAGAGAGCACGGCTGAGTTCCCGAGGAGCTTTGTCTCTGCCAGCAGACGCTTCCCATTTCCAGGGCAGCCTCCCAGAGGAGATGCAGCTGGGAAAGGGGAGCGGGAGGGGCACCCCCAGACCGTGCTGGGTTTGGGGTGAAGAGGAGGCAAGTGGGAGATGCCCATTTTTTTGCCCTCCTGCCGCGGTTCGGGCTGTGCCCTGTCGCGCTCCGGATCCCGCATCCCGCATCCCGCGGGCTCTCTGTGGATTCCCGGGGTGTGATCCCAGCTCGCTGCAGCACCGAGCACCTGGAGAACTCCGCTGAGCTGGCCCTGGGCTGGCGAGGTGGCACCGTCCTGCGGGGCCAGGGAGCTGCTGGGGGAGACGTGAAGGTTGGCAGAGCAAAGCTCGTTCCGGAGGGATGTGGAGCTCCCTGCGTGGAGTGGGGGTGACAGGCTCTTCCCTTCCCTGCTCCCAGCGCAATCCGAGGGGATTGAAGGGGTTCTGGGGGTGAGGGAGGGGCAGCTGGTGCCTCCCATGCCTTTGTGTGAGGTGGGACACGGGCCTGAGCAGCCCCGGTTTGGGGGTGCCCTTTCCCAGGGCATGGCAGGGAATGCCAGGGCTGGGGACACGAGCTGTGCCCTCTGAGACAGAGAGAAGGGGTTGCTCTGAGGGCAGGGTGGTGGGCACAAGGTGGGCAAGGGAGAGGAGGGGGCTCTAGCCTGGCTGGGGGGGCAGCTGTCTGTCTGTCTGTCTGTCTGTCTGAGGCACTGCTGGATGTCTCATGGTGACATTTTGGGGGACAGGGATCTTCAGGGGGACAAGGACCTCCAGGATGCCCCACTTAGGACACCCAGACCACAGTCCACCCTCCCTCACAGCTTGCACAAAAGCAAGACCCCCTGCCCCTCCATTCCTGGGTGCCCCCGAGGTCGTATTGGGTGCAAGGGGGAGGTTGTGCCCCCAAATCCAGAGGATTTGGGATCCAGGGATGCTGTACCCCCCATGGGTTGACCAGGGGGCTTTCCAAAGCAGCCCCCCATGGTGTGGCCTCGTGGGGAGGCTCCTGGTGCAGAGGACACCCCACTCTTCATGTCTGGGATCATTCCCAAGGACCCAAAAAAGCCCTTTGGTTCCGGGGGGCTGCGTGTTCCAGAGTGAGCCTTTTTGTGAGGATAAATATTTACCTCCAAAGCTGGCTGTGTCCAAAGGTCTCTGGCAGAACCAGTAAAAGAAAACGTGTATTAATGCTGGGAAAGAGGCAGCAGAGGCTGATGGTGTTGGGAGAAGCTGTGGGAGCGAGAGGAAAACGGGCCATCTCCTTGTGTGCTGGCGGAGCCTCGTGCATCTGCCTGCAAATCCTTGCTGTGCTCCAGCACCCCAGAGACTGCTGAGGATTAGCTTTAAATTCTCTGCAGATGTTTTATTGATGGGAGTTTAGGGAGGGTGTCTCTGTCAGGGGTGTTTTGGGGGGTAGAAAAATCCCCCTCAGTCTCCCTTCTCCATCCAGACTCCCCACCTGGTACCCTGGTGGGTGTGCAGAGCTGGGAGGAGAGGGGGGGATCCAGGAAAACCCACTGAGGTGGCAGCCAGGGCTGATTTCTGCTGGATTTGGGGGGACCAAGCAGTGCTGTGCAGGCTGTGAACCACGAGGAAGGATTTGTGCCATGCTCCGGGCTCTGCTGGCACTGCCAGCTTGGATGGTGTGGGATTCTGCAGTCACCCCCTCGGGGAGGCCGAGGGGCTCACAGAACCCTGTGGAAAACCATGGAAGCAAAGTGGAAAAAGGCAAGAGGATGGGGCCAGCTCCCCCCCCCCCCCCCCCCCCCCCACATCCCTGCTGGCTCCCAGAGGGTGGATTTACTGTTGGGCTTCCCAATCCAGCACGAGCGAGCGCCCACCTGGCACTGGGATGTGCTGCCGAGGGGGCACAAGGATGTTCCAGGTGGTCCAGTGACTTCTGCATCAGGGCAAGGATGGCTCCCTTCCCCTCCTGCCTGCCAGCACCTCTGGTTCCTGCCCGGGAGGTCCATGGATCCAGCCAGGAATGTAGCCAAAGGAGTGGCTTTTTGGCAAGAAGCTTCATGGAATCGGCTGGAGAAGATGGAATTGGAGCTGATGGCTGGCTCAGGGCAGAGGGGTTTGGGGTGAGCACCAGGTGGATCTGACACTGACCTGGGCCAGGATGGCACATGGTGGAGCTCTCTATGCCAGGCCTGGAGCTTTGGGACGGCTCTCCATGCCCTGGAGCTGTGGGATGGCTCTCCATGCCCTGGAGCTGTGGGATGGCTCTCCATGCCCTGGAGCTCTTGGATGGCTCTCCATGCCCAGTGGAGCTGTGGGATGGCTCTCCATGCCCTGTGGAGCTGTGGGATGGCTCTCCATGCCCTGGAGCTGTGGGATGGCTCTCCATGCCCTGGAGCTGTGGGATGGCTCTCCATGCCCTGTGGAGCTGTGGGATGGCTCTCCATGCCCTGTGGAGCTCTTGGATGGCTCTCCATGCCCAGTGGAGCTGTGGGATGGCTCTCCATGCCCTGTGGAGCTGTGGGATGGCTCTCCATGCCCTGGAACTGTTGGATAGCCCTCCATGCCATGGCTGCAGCAGGATCAGGTTGTCCCAGCTGGATGCCTCAGGATGGGGTTTCCCAGTGGGTGAAGGTGCAGTGCTGGCCCATTTCCAGGATCATTCCAAAGCATCATCCATTGTGTGCTGAAGATCCAGCCTTTCTGCCCTGAGGAGCAGTTGGGGATGGCTGTTTCTCATCCACCAGTCCAGGCTCTGTGCCAGGAGTGTGCCTCCATGGCTCCTGCCTGCCTCCCATGTGGAATATAATCCTGAAAGGCCGGGAATGGCCTTCCCAAGGGGCACCTGCCACCCCAAATTGGATCTAACGTGAGTGTGGGAGCTCTGAGTCTCATCCCTGTTACCTGGACACCCTCCAGACCCCTCCAAACCCAACGGGGCTTGTCCAGGATCATCGGCTGAAGACCAGGAGGATCTGTGGGATCTGTTCCTTGGACTGACCATGGGCAGTGGAGCTGTTTCCACCTGGGCTGCTGCCCATCCTTCTTGTTCACCCCTGTCCCCCCTGTGGAGCCCCCTGAGTGTCCCCTCTGGCACAGGACCATATCCGAGGTGGGCAGAGCTGTGTGTGGGCACCTGCCCCTCTGGCCACTCCCTGCCGTGGGATTTGGGAGACAGGGGACGTGTGTCCAGCCCAAGGTGGTGGCAGGGGATGAGTGTCCAGCCCAGGGTGGTGGCAGGGGACGAGTGTCCAGCCCAGGGTGGTGGCAGGGGCCCATTCCTGCCTCTTGGGAGCTGCCTGCTTGTCCTGGTGGGTGAGTGGGACACGGGTGCCCTTGTCACATTCCTGTAGGTGTCACTGTCCCCCTGCCAGACCCAAGGGCTGGGAAGAGTTCCCGGTGCCCATGGGATGGGAATGCTGCTCCTCAGGGTGCAGGGCAGGCACTCACAAAGGGGGGGCACCCTCTCCATCACCCTCTGTGGGGGGCAGCAGGAGGTGCAGGCACTGCACGAAGCAGCCCCCCCTTCCCTCTCCATCGTCCTCTGGAGCAGCCCTGGATGCCCTCCAGGTCCTGTTGTGTCCATCTCTGAGTGCTCCAGAACTTTCCCTGGAATCTGGCACTCAGGGGATCAGGAGTTATGGGGGGTCCTGCCCACCCTATCCCCATCCCTGGGCTGGGGCAGGCCAGGGGGGACCTGTCCCCAGTTCCCCCCACACTCACAAGGGACTGGACCACTGGCTGTGCCTGGGGTTGACTTTGCAAGAACTTCCTTCCAAAAGGAAATGATGGAAAGTGGTGTGAGAGCTGCAGGAATGCCAGGCAGGAGAGGAGGGCACAGAGCTGATGGCGAGGCCGGGTCTGGGCAGTGGGCACTGGCTGTGCATGGGCAGGAGGGACAGTTGCCACCCCAAGGGATGGCTGGCACAGAGGGAAACAGGAGGCCATCCCAGGGGGAAGAGCCTGTTCCGAGCCACAGCTGCCCTGCGGCCCTGCCAAGCTCCAGAGCTCCAAAACCTCTGAGTCAGATGCCCTAAAAACCCTGTGATGGGGCTGAAAATGATGAGCAGCCAAATAACAGGCCAAAGAGCAGCGTGTGCAGGGAGTTTGGAGGGGCTTGTGCTTCCCTGGGCTCCGGAGAGCCCCCGAGCACAGGGCTGGGAACACGCTGAGCTTATCGATTTGCCTCTGTGGTTTTAATAAGAAACACAAAGTCCTGTGGCATCACGTGGGTCTGGGAGTGGAGGGGGTGAGTTGAAACCCTCCACCTTCCCACCCCACACCCTGGGGCTCCTCATGGCTTTCTGGGGTGCCTGGTGACATCCCTGGAAGTGTTCAAGGCCAGGTTGGACAGGGCTTGAAGCAACGTGGGCTGGTGGGAGGTGTCCCTGCCCATGGCAGGGAGTGCAGAGAGATCATAGAATCATGGAATGGTTTGGGTTGGAGGGACCTTAAACTCATCCAGTCCTACTTCTGCCATGGGCAGGAACACCTTCCACTGTCCCAGGTTGCTCCAACCTGTCCTTGGGCACTCCAGGGATGGGGCAGCCACAGCTTCTCTGCCCAACCTGTGCCAGGGTCTGCCCACCCTCCCAGGAGGAATTTCTTCCCTATATGCAACCTCAATTTCCACTCTTTCAGTTTCATCTTTAAAGTCCTTCCAGCCCAGACCATTCCCTGATTCCATGGCACATCCAGGCTAATTTTAGGCATGTTGGAATAACTTTCTCCCTCTCTGGAGCAGCCTGAATGTGTCTCTACACCAGGAACCTCAGTGCAGTTACAATTCCCTTGGGAGGGGCAGAGGAGGGGCAGGCACTGAGCTCTGCCCTGTGGGACCAGGGACAGCACCCAGGGAATGGCCTGGAGCTGTGTCAGAGGAGTTTTGGGATGGATCTCAGGAAAAGGTGGGCACTGAACAAGCTCCCCAGGGTTTGGGCACAGCCCTGAGGCTGCCAGAGCTCCAGGATTGTTTGGATGATCCTCTGGGGCACAGGGTGGCATTTTGGGGTGTCTGTGCAGGGCCAGGGGTTGGATGGATGATCCCTGTGAGTCCCTCCCTGCTCATCATTCCCTGATTCTGAGCATCTCAGGGAAAGGCTCTTCCTCCAGAGGGTGGTGGGCACTGACCAGGGTTTGGGCACAGCCCCAAGGCTGCCAGAGCTCCAGGAGGGTTTGGATGAACCTCTCAGGGACAGGATGGGATTGTTGGGGTGCCTGTGCAGGGTTGGACTCGCTGATCCTTGTGAGTCCTTTCCAGCTCGGCACATCCCGGGATTCCGGTGCTGGGACACAGATCGGGGTCCCCGGGGGAGGGAACACAAGACATTCACTGCCCTCCCTCACCTCTCTGTGCCCTCCTCTCTCCCTCCCTGCCCTGCCCGTGCCCCAGACGAGATGCTGCGCTCTCTTGCCGGTGCCCCGGGCCCGGCGGGGCAGGACCCCCGCGGCTGGAGGGTGCCCGTGGACTGCGTGCGGGCCAACGAGCTGTGCGCGGGCGAGCCCAGCTGCAGCTCCCGCTACCGCACCCTGCGGCAGTGCCTGGCCGGGCGCGACAGGAACACCATGCTGGCCAACAAGGAGTGCCAGGCAGCCCTGGAGGTGCTGCAGGAGAGCCCCCTCTACGACTGCCGCTGCAAGAGAGGCATGAAGAAGGAGCTGCAGTGCCTTCAGATCTACTGGAGTATACACCTGGGGCTGACCGAAGGTAGGGGGAGATGGGGGGTAAGGGGGTGGAGGGGTTGGAGGAGGTGGGGGCTGGCACAGCTGGAGGGTGGGGAGGTCTGAGGGTGTCTTGGTGTGCTGGTAAAAATGGGCTGAGAGGTGATTGGGCACCTCAGATAAGGCAGGTGGGCACCTCAGCTAGGGGAGATGGAGCATCCCAGGTAAGGGAGATGGGCACCCCAGGTGGGGCAGGTGGGCACCCCAGGTAAGGGAGATGGATCATCTCAGGTAAGGGGGATGGATCATCTCAGGTAAGGGAGATGGGCACCCCTGGTAAGACAGGTGGGCACCCCAGATGAGGCAGATGGAGCATCCCAGGTAAGGGGGATGGACACCCCAGGTAAGGGAGATGGGCATCCCAGGTAAGGGGGATGGACACCCCTGGTAAGACAGGTGGGCACCCCAGGTAAGGGGGATGGAGCATTCCAGGTAAGGACACCCCAGGTGGGGCAGGTGGGCACACCAGGTAAGGGGGATGGACACCCCAGGTGGGGCAGGTGGGCACCCCAGGTATGGGAGATGGGCAGCTCAACCACCAGGGCTGGGGCTGCTGCTCCAGGGGTCAAAGGAACACTCTGAGGAGGGAACTGTCTGGGAGGGGGCTCAGCTGGGGCTGCTGGAGGGATTTGCTTTGCTGTCCTGAGGGCTCTGCCAGCCCGGGATAGGCACAGAGCCTTTATCAGTTTATTAAAACACAGATCCCTTCACGGGCTTGGGGCAGGTTCTGCAAGTGGAAGCTCCTAAATCCAGTTTCAGCTTGTGCAAGAGGAACCTCAACTCGTGGGAGGAGTCCCTGCCCGTGGGAAGACGTTGGAATGAGATTTTTGATGCCCCTTCCAACTCAAATCCATCTGGGATTCTGTGATTCCATGGGGGAGCTGCACCCGGGGATGGGAAAGCTGCACCCGGGGATGGGAAAGCTGTAGCAGAGGATGGGAAAACTGTAGCAGAGGATGGGAAAGCTTCACCCGAACATTTTGGAGCTGTACTTGAGCACACAGCCCCCCTGGGTGAAATTCCCTTCAAATCTGGGTCAGCACAGGAAGTTGCGAGCCCCAAACCCCATCCCAGAGCAGGAATTACTCCTTAATTGTTTTCTCCCCCTCATTAGCAGCCTCCATTCAGCAGTTTCCCAGGGCTTTGCAAGCATGAATGAGGGACGTTTTACGGCTTGCCGGGTACTGCAGGAGCTATACCTGGAGGAGGAGGAGGAGGTGGGAAGAGAAGTGATTACACCAAGTCTTGAGGAGAGCTGGAAGCTTTGGGGCGATCCGGCAGCTCGTTACTTTAATGTGCATAAACCTGGGAGTGGAAAAGCAGCGAGAAACCCAAAGCAGATCCTGATCTTGTGCCGTTGAGCCAAGATTTCGAGCCCGGTGTCCTCCCGGCCAGCCCTGGGCTGTGGGAACTCACCTGTCCGTGCCATTAGGGAGGGCTGAGTTCACTCCAGCCTCATTCCTGGAGGTTAATTGCATCTCCGTGAGCCCAAGGCAGGTCCGCTGCCCTTTTAATGCTCGGTAATTTCCCTCGCAAGCAGCAGGAGTCAAGCTGGTATTTAATTATTTATTGCATTGGCAAAGCGATATAGCGGGAGGTTGCTGTTTCCTAAATGCGCGTTATTAACGGTGCTGTTTGTCAGCGGAGCGGGAGGAGAGGCCGGGATTGGGCTGGGGAAGGACCTTCCGGGCTGCCCGGAGCCTGTTCCCTTCCTCGGAGCTGCTCTTGGCTGTTTCCCCCATGGAGCATCACCCTGAGAGCAGCAGACACAGAGCGATGGGCTGGAGAAAGCCCAGCCTGGCATCCCACCGGGGCCTCTCCCTCCCAGATTTCCATGGAATGTCACCGAGGAGGTGCCGGGCTTGGAGCAAACCCTCCTGCCTTCCTCCAAATACTGTTTCCCACCCAGGGATTCAAGTGGCTCGGTAATTCTGCAGGACAAACGCCCCTGCCTCGGGCTAGGAATAATCCCGGGATGTCGGGATGCATCCCTGGGATAGACCAGCTCCATCCCCAGCCCTGACCCCCAGCCAGGGCAGGGATCCTGGGGAAGGGATGCCCAGCACAGCAGGATCGATGCTGCAGCTGCTGCTCAGCCTCGACTGGGGCTTTCAAAGTCCAGCCATTGATTAATTTTTATATATATATATTTTATTTATTTTTCCTGTGGCTGCTGGGGTTTGGGGAGGGCGTTTCCTCTCCTGAGAGCCACGGCTGCTTGTCCTGAAATCAGCTTTTTTCTGGAGTTAAACCCAATAAAAGCACAAGGGTTTGCCTTGAAATCGAAGATGGGAGAAAGGGGGTTTGGCCCCAGCCTGGATCGTGTTCAGGTTACAGGAATGGGCTGCCCAGAGAGGGGGTGGATTCCCCATCCCTGGAGGGTTTGAACCTGAGCTTGGCCGTGGCACTGAGTGCCATGATCTGGTAAAGGGACTGGAGTTGGACCAAGGGTTGGACTTGATGATCTCGGAGGGCTTTTCCAACCCAA
>JAJPCS010006166.1:0-12928 GCA_021164005.1 Willisornis vidua nigrigula | reverse complement strand
AACTGAGGGGCCCAGAACTGAACACAACACTCAAGGTGTGGCCTCTCCAAGGCAGAGTCCAGGGGAAGGGTCACTGCCCTGGGCCTGCTGGCCACACTATTTTTGATATGCTCATGTGTAACTGCTCTACCAAAGCCCCCAGGTGTGACCTGGACTCTCTTCCCTTCCAGAAGAAGGCAGTGGCAGGGGCAGTGCCCAAAGCCAGGCCAGGAGCAGCAGCCAGGAATGCTGCCCGGAGCCGCCTGGCTGCTGTCAAGACAGCCATGAGGGAGAGGATGAAGCAGGATGGAGCTGCTGATGGTGCACAGCAGGTCAGGCTGCCAGAAGCAGAAAAAGTGGTTTTTGATGCAGGATTTTTCAGAATTGAAAGCCCTGTGAAGAACTTTTCAGGTAGGTGAAACTTAATCGTGATTTTTGTGGCTTGAAAGTACTGAAGGGAGTTTAATCCATTTCACTGGGGAGAGGAATTGGGCTGTTCAGACTGGATACAATTCCAGGGCTGGCCACAGTATTTCAGCCAGTGACTAATTACATCAGGGCTCCAAAGGAAATTGTTGTACATGAATGTGCTGATTTGAGTGGTTATGGCAGCATGAAATCCCTGCTTAGACAGAGGGGTGAAATAGCTGCTTCATGTTTTTCCATCATAACTTTAATAATGAAATTCTAATCTGACTGTTCCCAGGTTCAGCTGACAAACCCCTTCATCAAAGTCAGTGCCAGCTGATGTCCCCTGATTGTAAGACAGGAATTGGGATCTTTTATTTTTAGCTAAACCTCTTGCAGTGCTGTTTTCAAAGCTGCAAATAAAGTCTACCCATAATCTGTGTTCATGGTTAACAAGATTGTAACAATCCAGTTTGCCATTAAAGGTGTTTAATAGTTTGGGGATTTTAACAGGTGCTCAAAATACAGCTTCATTTTCAGTATCTTATTGACATCTATGTGTATTTCCAGTAATTTTGGACTGTTTGGGAGCCATTCTGCTTCTCTCCCATTTCTAGTTCATAATTTGGCTTTGAATTCCAATTTTTTGTGCAGATCCCTCTTCTCATCACACAACTAGCAATTTTTAGTGTACCTCTTGTTAGGAGAGAACTCCTGAAAAGCTTTGAGCAGCACTGGGTTTAAGCAAATTCCAGCAGAGAATCTGTTATGAGCATCACTTCTGCAACTGTGTCTTTTTAATTCTGTTTAAATTATCTAATTTGAAAGGTGGAAGTTAATAATTTCAATTCCTCCTGGCAGGGTGTGTAATTTTCCATATAATATAAGCATAAGACAATCCAGCAAGCAGAAGACAATTGTGTTTCTGGCTGGAATCATAATGATCAGTTCATTTCAGCTTTCTGGAAACTGCTGCAGTAATGAAAAATTAAACACATTTCTCAGGCTCGCTTTTAAAGACACCTCACAGATCTTCCCAGAGGACTCCTGGAAAACAGGCAACTCCAAGGTCATCCCGTAGGGCTTTGCTTCCCAGCACTCCTTACCCTCTTCGTGACCATATAAAACAAACACCATTTGCTCACAAGCTGAAAATGGACCAAGTTTCCCCTGCAAAAACTCCCCCACTGGATAAACTCCCTCCTGGTGCTCTTGAACAAAGGTAGGCTCGTTAAGGCAGCTTTTAATTAACTTTGTACAAGTAATTTTACAGTTTTAACTGAAAGACGTATTGTTAATACCCATTAACTGTTACCTTCCAATTTGGCAGTGATGAAGGTTGTAAAGTCCTTGTGGCTTTTCCTTCCCTTGAGCAAATATTAAGGAGTTTGCCCAAAGGTAGTTTTGCTGTTGGGGTAGGAGTTTATTTGCCCAGGCAGTTTGACAAGCTCACAGTGGCAGCCAAGCCAGCATAATTGCAGAACAAATTGTAAGATCAGGTGGGCGAGTCAAAAGATGATGGAAGGTGATTGATGAAGATGATTGAGAAGATGTTTTGGTTTCTCCTCCAGCATTTCCATGGCTGCAGAAGAAATCTGTCCTGTTGCCAGCACAGCAGAGGGAAATGAGGTAAGTCATGCAATGCTCATGTATGTACTGTAAAGATTTTGTCATTATCGTTATTATTACCAAGGAAAATTTAACCCCAGACACTTGGATTTCTGATCAAATCCTCTCTAAGTTATCTTCTGCATTCCTCAGTTTGGGGCTTTTTCCTTCTCAGTATGGACATAGGTGGGGACTGCTGCAGTTTGGGGACCTTGTCTTGCTCTCTGGATCCATATTTTGGAGGCCCTGGCTGCTGCATGAGGACACTTGTCACTGGGGCAAACATTGTTTCTGGAAGTCCCCTACCTGTTTCCTGGGGTGAATTTTGTAAATGCTTTTGCATTTGGGGACCAAACCCAGCAGCACTCCTGGTCCTCCTGCAGAGCTTTGGGCTGTTCCTCTCTTTAAATTACAGTAAGAACTGTGTTACTAATCCAAGTATCAGAAATCCATGTCCTGAAATGACTGAGGACTTGGTGTTTCCTGTGTTTAGATAATCCTAAAAAATCTAAAATAAACAGGAATGCAACCTCCATAGTTCAGATGATACTGTGCCACTCCATGAAAGCCAGTGCTTTGGAGTTAATCATCCTTTAGTATCTTCCATTGGAAAAGGAGTATCTTATTTTTATTTGTTACTGTTTGGATCTGTGTGTGACTGCAGCAGTCATTTCCCCTCCCATCCCCATATATATTACAAAAAAAATCTCTGTTAATAATTTTTTCTTATGCCTTTTACTTCATCCTTTCTCTATCAAATGAGAAATTGCTTGCTGGTGACTTTACTCCCTGGGGACTCAGTATTGCTGGTAGGTTTTCCTTGAGGAAAAGTCTCACCAAAGAACATCCTCCACAATGATTTTGGTACTTGAATCTCAAAATCATCTTTCCTGTAGAAGAACTTCCTTGTACTGTCGAAGGGATTTTCAGGCTTGGGAAATAGTTCCATGGATTGGGTCACTGCCTGTGCTTTGCACAGTCTCTGGAGTTAAAACTCCATCTCTCCTGAATTGCCCATAAAACCTGGAGATCAGATGTGTGGGCTTGGTCTGCCATAACAGGCTGGGAACAGTGAAAATCCCTGTTTTTCAGGTGCTGGAAAATTCTAGCAGTGAATCAAAAGCAATGGATGGCATGGAAGAGATGGAACTCTCCACTGCAGAACAAGGACAAGATGTTGTCATGTGCAGCCCAGAGAGGGATCCTGGCACAGAGACAAACTTTGCTGAGTCTGGAGGACCAAAAATCCATCAGACAGGTGCAAATCTTAGAGCTGCACAGTGTGGTTTGGGTTATTCTGAGGTTTTGTGTTAACCTAAATATCACTCTTTGAACCCACAGTGTCAGCTTAATTTATGTGTGCTGTTAGCAAAACCTGTATATTTTTTTAAGATGTAGAAAACAAGTTTCTTCAGCCTTGTCAGCATCAAACTAACCTTTCTAAATAATGAAATATTCTTATTTTCCAGCTGTCTCATGTAGTGATTTGACATCCAACGACAGGAGTCCTTTTGGTATGGTAAGTTGACCTTCAGGTTTGTTTGACTGAGACAAGCTGCCTGTTTCAGTGCTGTTAACCTTTGCTACAGGCTTGGTTACTGCACAAAGAAAATTAAACTCCTAAAGATGTTATTGAGGCCATTCATTTAATTCAAATACAAACCACACTCCAACTGTCCCCCTGCTTGAGCTCACACTGATACTTCTTATTGCACATGATGAGTGTAGGATGAATCAACATGTTTATGAGAAAATAACACCCAATTCTTATCAGATTGATCCTTTAAATTATGTTCCTTACTAATTTCCTTGTAGATATTCATTAACATAATGAACAGCCTGGTTTACTTCCACTTTCTTCATGGAATTTTCCCAGTCTGTCCCAACTGTTGGGTTTTTAAATCACTGTTAACATTTAGGGCTGGAAGAAAGATTCAACAAGGAAAAGTGTGCAAAAACTTTCAAAATGTTAATAGAATTTGGGTGTAGAATTTCTTGTGAAAAATCCTTTTAAATATGGATTAGTGATTTAAATAAGGAGTATCTTCAACATGGTACATGTGTAGTCACTTCTTATTTTATGTCTGGAAATAAGCTTGTAAAATTCCTCATAGCAAGGTCGTGGTACTTCCAGTGGCCCCTGATTGTAACAAGCTGTTCCTCAAGCACTGACTTCGTGCTCTGATTCCTCCCACAGCCCGTGCTGGATGCTGAGCTGCCCTTCACTCCAGTCAGGACCAAAGCCCAGAAGTTTGCAGCAGCCGAAGTGTTCAGTGACCTCATTGTATTTTCTCCTGTTGTCTCCTCTGGGGATAAATGAAGAGTGACTTAGAATGTAAAATATGTAAATTTTCTCAGCAAGAGACCCACAGAGGGTATCTGGAACACAGACTGCTACCTTGGAACTGTTGTGAGGGAAGGGGCAGCTGTAGGAGTGGGATCTGCTCATGGGTTTGTAACGTTTTGTGGTGCAGTTGTTGTGCACCCAGCACTGCTGTGTGTTGGTAGTGGGCTGTGTTCTGGAGATACCTGCTGTTGTCACTGCTTGTTGTGAGTTCTGATGCAGCCTGAAATATTTTTATGTTGGTATCATTTCATGTATTTCCTGTCTCCTTCAGGTTGTAAAGCTCTTCAACTTTAAACTTTTATGCCCTGGCCTTACTTACCTCATGACTTACCTTGTAAGTCATGAGGTAAGTAAGGCCAGCTTAGCTGTGCCCGTGCCCTGTTCCTGAGGCCAGGGGCACCTTCTGAGGTGAGACCCAGCCTGTTCCCAAAGCACTTCTCCATGCCCAGTCCCTGCTCTGAGGGCACCTCAGGCTCTGGCACCAGCTATGGCAGTGCTGGGTGCATGGAATTCTTTCCAGGGGGAATTTTCCCACTGGCTTTGTAATATTAGAAACTATTTCAGAACAAGGTTTTCACAGTCAGATAATACCTTTTCTTGGCAGTGTATTAAAATGGGCATTGATTGTTATTTCCTTTAAGGACAGAGTTTTCTACTGAGTGTCTCAAGTGCCTTCAAGCCAAGTTGTATTTTCTCCTTGTTTTGCCTCTTCTCTCATCTTGTTCCTTGTGCGTTCCCTACCTGGACTGTAACATATTTGTGCATAAGGAGCATGCCAGTTATATAGATTGCATTTGAGGAGTAGTGTGAGTACCACCAGTTGTATTTTTAATAAATACCTCACTGGGCTTCTTCTTGTCCAGGTCACCTCAGTGTAACACACATTCTTCCACCAGCCTTGGTTCCAAACCAACAGGGATAATTCAGCCCCTCAGCAGAAAGGGGCTCATCTGGCATAAGTTCTAACCTGGGAGCTGTGTACTGATTACACTGAAATAAAGAGAGGAAGCTGATGTGTGCTGGAATCCACTTTCTTGAGTACTGAACTCCAGTTATACACAGGGAGTTTCAGGTAGCTGTTAATGACTTGCCTGCTCTGGTTGCTCCTCAGCACAGCGACATCTGACACACAATCATAGAATGGTTTGGGTGGGAAGGGACCTGAAAGCTCATCTCATTCCACCCCCTGCCATGGGCAGGGACACCTCCCACTATCCCGGGTTGCTCCAGGCCCCATCCAATCTGGCCTGGGACACTTCAGGGATGGGGCAGCCACAGCTTCTCTGTGCTGAAGGCAGCAGTGTGCTGCTCTAGCCTACTGGATCTGCTGGAAATGTTAAGGACCCTGCTTGTAACTTGGCATCCCCCAGGGTAAAAGAAGCAACTAATAAAACAGTACAAGACATGTCAAAGAGATCTTTGGAACCCAGCAGTGGCTATTGTGCTGTTCTTGTTTTCCAGGCAAGGCTGGGATGACTCACAGCAAAGGGAACATACTTCTGTTTTCTTTTTTTACCAGCCTGACTCATGAGGTGAACTTGCCAATAAACCCCACCCTTGAAACCAGTCTTGACTCACACAGGAGTGATGAGTGGAGAGAAGCACAAGGCTTGTGGCCTGTTCCATGGAGTATGTAACACTTGTAGGGATTGGATCTCCCCTGGGAGGGGAAGAGAACTCAGGACACACTGGTTTGGGCCCCAGCTGGGCAGATGGGCCTTTGAAGCAGAGAGGGGTGGCTTTTCTAGCCACAGTCTAACAGATTTTGCTTCCTCCAGCTCTGAACCCCCTCATGAAATATCTTATTCTCGGGTCAGGCTCAGCAGCTCTTGAGTTTTCCCTGTTTTCCAGTGCTTCCTAGAGGATTGCTGCCCTAGTTCCCAGGACCAGAATGCCCCAGGCTGCTTTCCCAGATGCTTTTCTCCATTGCAATCCAACTGCTCCTTGTTGTTCCTCTGTCTCTCCAGCAAGAACTCTGCTCCTTCCACATTGCACTCAGCTTCCCAGAGGGTGTCACACCTTTGGAGATCTTATAGAAAACAAATTTTACTTGTGAAAACGTTTTATTACCTCAAAGTAGTCACCTGAGAAGGCACTTTTGTTACACCACAAAAAGGGGGGACTGAGGAGTTTATATTGGGTGCTCCCCTGGTTAAATCATGGTGGGCACGACGCTGGTGAGGGCGATGTCGCCTGCGATGCAGAGCTTGGTGATCTCGTTCAGCCTCTTCTCACGGAAGTTGTACTGCAGCAAGTGAGCATCGTTGGCAGCCACCTTGAAGTGATCTGTCTCACAGAGGACCTGGAGCTGAAATAAAAACCCCCAATCAGCCAAAAAACCCACACTGCATTTGTTCTGGGAGAAGTTTGAAGCCACAGACTCGAGCAGGCTGGCACTGGCTGGAGCTGCTGCCAGCTGAGTCCAGCCCCGTGGCATGTGGAGGAGCTGGTGCAGCAACTCAGCTGCAACACCAGTAACCTTTGCCTTCCCCAAAACTGCTCTGCTCTTCCTCCTTCGTGTTTTAGCCCTGTTTCTGTCTCCTCAAACCATGCCAGTCACTCAAAGCAGAACTTGACAGAGTAAACCCACTTTGCAGGAGAAAAATCTCAGGAAGAGCTGCCCATGGGGAAAACTATAGAAACCTGTCCAACAACTGGTGCAGAACAGCTGTAAATAAGGAGGATTTCATAATCCATGGGAATAACAAGGGGGGAGAAGTTACGCCCTGGGCACTGGAGGTGCAGGAGGGGATCAGAATGCTGGGAAGGTGTGCTGAAGGACCTGCTGGGAAGCACAAGGGGTGGCTGCCCCAGAGGCACCTCTGGGGGCTGAGTCCTGTGCAAAATCAACAAGGTCCTTAGTGGGTCTTGTTGCCCAAACCCTCCTGGTGCTGTGGGTGCACTGAGACTGAACTGGAGTGGGGTTTTTTGGTACCTTGAAGGGTTTTCCAGCTTCAAATGGAAATCTGGGAGCTGTCCTCTCCTCCTTCCCCCAGATATCTTGGAACTTTGAGTTGCAGACAATGACTTTCCTGTGGTCTTCGTTGAAGCGGGGGTTGAAGTGGAAGGCAACGTCATTCCCTCTCTTGAAATCCAGCGAAAACCTGCAAAGACAGTAATGGATTCACCGTTTTTCCCACAAAAGCCCTGGGATCTGTTAGAGGGCTTCCTAAAATCCACAGAAAGAAAACCCCACACACCCTGCTGGGCAACAGCAGGGCATGTACATGTTTATTTAGTGTAACACTTGATGTTACACCAGACAGGTGCCATTCAGGAATGGACAGCACATTCCAACCCCCCTGCTCCACCCAGGAGTCCTTCATGGAAACAGCCCCCACCCTGGACACCCCCAGTACCTGTCTGGGTTGGGGTTCACTGTCCCAGTGATGGTGATGAGCAGCCGAGGGACGAGCCCTGCCTGCAGGGGCAGCTCAAAGGGCACTTTCTGGGAGACAGCAGGGAGTTGATATTAGCAAAAGAACATGTCAAAAGCCAAATGCCAGCCCTGCCACCCGTCAGGCACAGCCAGCCCCAGGTCCTTCCCATGGCCAAGCAAAATTGGGCACTGAAGGCACAGAAACCCCTACAATGTTGTGAATATGATGCAGCCATTACCATTGGAGGAGCTGGTCCTCCCTGTGGAGGAGAAGGTCCAAATCCAGGGGCACTGGGTGGTTGTGCTGGGGCAGGAGATGGCCCAGGTGCTGCTGGTGCTGCTGGCGCTGTTGGTGCTCCAGGGAATGCTCCTGGTGCTCCAGGATAGGCCCCTGGTGCTCCAGGATAGGCTCCTGGTGCTCCAGGATATGCTCCTGGTGCTCCAGGATAGGCCCCTGGTGCTCCTGGATACGCTCCTGGTGCTCCTGGATAGGCTCCTGGTGCTCCCGGACAGGTCCCTGGTGCTCCTGGATAGGCCCCTGGTGCTCCAGGATATGCTGGGAATGCCCCAGGAGCCAGGGGCTGGTTCCCCCAGGAGGGCCAGCCCTGGGCTGGGGGGGCACAGGGCGCCGGGTTGTTGCTGTTGGACAAGGCATCAGATAACTGGGGACAGAGGGAGAGAAGGGTTAGGTGAGAGATAGACACCCTGGGGTCAGGCTGAGCTCTCCAACATCATCCTTTTTAGCCTGCTGTGTGTCCCAGGGCAAGAGCTCAGCTCTGAGTGCCTGGGCTGGGGTTTCCAAAACCAGTCAGTGCTGAGGTAACTGGAGAGGATTTGGGGATTTACACAGATTAGCAAGGACTTGTTCCTATCCCTTCCAGAGGTCCTCACTTCAAGGCAACAGTCACAGTGTCCCCCTCAAGCCCCCTTCTTTTCTTAAAGAATTCCATACTCACAGAGAAACCGTCCGACATTTTTCCTAAAACAAAAAGACAGAGGGTGTTTCAGTCATTTTTGACATGCACCATCTGAAAAACAGAGATTTTTGAACAGACTTAACAGTTTATAGTGGCAATTGTTGGAAATTGCTGAGTTCCATCACATACCTGCCTGTCTGAGCCCACAGCTCTGATGCCACAGAACAGATCCTGGTGGGATACCTGTGGGATAAATGGGGAGTCAGTGCTGTGAACAGCCTGAATGTTCCAGGATAAATCCAGCCCAGAAGAAATCCAGAACACCCCCCAGAAGAAATCCACCACTGAACTCACAGCACTGTTATTCACTTCCCCACCCCTGAGGCACCACCCAGGAAAAGATTTCCATAAAAAAAGACCCAAACAGAATCCCCAGGTGGGGCCAAAACAACAACCAGGAACTGTGTGAGGACTAAAAATCCAGCACAGCATGTCAGGGACACGTGGGATGGAGGCCTGGAATGGTGAGAGGAGGGTGGCAGCCATGGAGACAGTCCCCTTTCTCCTCCTGTCCATCCCCAGTTGCCCCATTCCAGAGGGAGGGCACCTCGGGAAGGACACACTGACCGCTCCAGGCCAGCGGATAAAAGTTGCTTTACAAGTTTTATGAGTCCACACCACGGCAGGAATAGCCTGGATTCTTCCCATCAAAGGGAGCATTCAGAGGAGAAGGGGGGGGGAAAAGGCACAGGGAGAAACGAGGAAAGAAAAGGAAAATTCCAAATTGAAAACAGAGAAGGAAAATTCCCCTTGAAAGCAACATTCTGTTGCACAAAGCTCACAGCAGATGTGGCTGTGCTGCCTCAGGAATAACAAACCCCCAAGTTTCACAACCAACAAACAACCCCTCTGCCAGTAAAACACTTATCCCTCTGAGCCCAAGGGGTTTTCAAGGCAGCCTTTCCACCAGCATCCAGACTGGAGTGTTTGAACAGTCTGTGTTTCCCAAAGCTTTTATTTGCCTCTGGGTTCTTTTTAGGCCCTTGGCTTTGCCATTGGTTTGCCAGGTGGAGCTGGGGGGGCACACAGAGCTCCTGAAAACTCCCCCGGGCTGGATCCAGGTGGGTCAGGCTCTCTGAGCAGCTGTGCTTGTGCTGCTCCCATGACACGTCCCACATGATCCCCCTTTTCTCCTGCAATACCTCAGGGAGAAGCAGCTTTGCTCCTTCAGCCTGCTGGGACAGGGTGGCAGGAGTCCCGTGTGTCCTGGCCGGGTCTGGGATGGCCACTTTGGTGTTTGGAACCCACTAATCCTTTGCCACCAAACAGTGCCACCGAGCTTGGAGCTGGTGGTGACCCCATTCTCTGTGTCACTGCAGGGGTGGAACCCTTGGACACAGCTCTCTATTCCCCCTGCCTTGGGCAGGGGTTTTCTCCCACCCCCTTCAGCAGTGCCTCAGCAATGTATTGCACAGAACCACAGAATAACTGAGGTTGGAAAACCCCTCTGAAATCAGAGTCCAACCATCCCTCAGCACTGCCAAGGCCACCACTGACCCATGTCCCAAGTGCCACATCCACAAGGCTTTTCAATCCTTCCAGGGATGGGCCCTCCACTTCCCTGGGCAGCTGTGGCAGGGCTGGACAACCCTCTGAGTGAGTGATTTTTTCCTAATATCCAATCCAAACCTCTCCTGGTAAAACCTGAGGCCATTTCCCCCTGTCCTGTCCCTTATTCCCTGGGAGCAGAGCCCGACACCACCCCCCTCTCCCCCTCCCCGTCTCCCTGTTCCTGTCAGGGATTGCAGAGAGCCAGAAGGTCCCCCCTGAACCTCCTTTTCTCCAGGCTGAGCCCCCTCAGCTCCCTCAGCTGCTCCTGATGGGACTTGTGCTCCAACTTCCAGCAGCATTTGGGCAGCTGAGCCTGAACTCCCGGGATTCTCCCCCACATCTCCCTGAGCTCTCCCTGACTCGGCGTTGGATCAGTGGCAGGAACAACCCAGAGCCGGCGAGCATAAAACACATCGAGTATTCCCTATATTCACACCGAGTGGAGAAACTATTTGGGAAAGAAACACAAATTTTCTCCCTTCAGCGCCATTCCTGCAGCTCCTTTTCTGAGTGTTCCTGGGCGTCCCGAGCCTCCCACGCACTGACACTCCCTCCCCTCCTCTGTGAGGATTTTTGGGGCACGGGCAGGGCCACCCGGCACCCCGCGAGCCGCAAACAGCCTTGTAGCTCCTAAACAGTTCCCATCCCACCCCTCTCCCGAGTATCCCCTAAAACCAGCAAAGACTTTGTGCATCCCGAACTCTGCGCATCCCTGAGAATGTCCCACCTCCCACTCCCACCGGACAAGCGCACCCTCAGCCCGTCCTTCCCAAGGATAACGTGCCCGATCCCCCCGGGATGCCCCCGGGGCCGCCTCCCCTCACCTGCGTGCGGCGGATCCCGCAGCTGCTCTGCCCTCCCGCACCGGGACACGGCGGGACCCGCCCGCGGGGCGGGCACGGGGCGGGCACGGGGCGGCCACCCACGGGCTGCCCACGCCGGGGATACCCGTGACAAGCTCGGGAACAGCGTCTTGTGTCCCTTTGCCAAGCGGTGACACCACCAAGGCGGGGCAATCTAGAGGCAATCACTCGTTTTCCTCGTGGTTTGTGTCCCGCGCGGGTCCGTTCCACGCACGGCTGTTCCCGGTTCCCGGCCCTTCCCGGCCCTTCCCGGCCCTTCCCGGCCCTTCCCGGCTGGAGTCGCTGCCAGGTGTTTTTGCCTTGCCAGAGATTTGCCTGTGCATGTCACGGCTCCATCCCCCTCCAGCTCTAGTAAAACTCAGTAAAGCACAAATTGGCTTCCCAACTTTGAACATTTTCTGCTTCTTTCTGAAAAATAAAATCCCAAAAAAAGCTTTTCTGGCGAGGCCGGTGGAGGATGGAATCTGGGAAGCTGGTACAGGCAGCTGGAATTTTAACAAGCCCAGTTTTATTTGAGGTTGAGGGTGAATCAGCTCCAATTTGCTCAATGGGCTCCACAGCTTAAAGCAATGGAAATTTAAAAGGTGGTTTTGTGCTGGAATTCTGATCTACTGTGCTGTGCTCCTGGAAAAGGGAAGGGAAAGGGGAGAGGAAGGGGAGAGGAAGGGAAAGGGGAGGAGAGGGAAGGGCAGGGAAGGGACGGGAAGGCAAGGAGAGGAAAGGCAAGGAAAGGAAATGAAAGGGGAAAGGGAAGGGAGCAGGGAAGGGGAGAGAAGGAAGGAGAGAGGAGGGGAGGGAAAGGAAGGAAAGAGAGGAGAGGAGAGGAGAGGAGAGGAGAGGAGAGGAGAGGAGAGGAGAGGAGAGGAGAGGAGAGGAGAGGAGAGGAGAGGAGAGGGAGAGGGAGAGGGAGAGGGAGAGGGAGAGGGAGAGGGAGAGGGAGAGGGAGAGAAGGAGATGAGGAGAATGGAATACTTGAAGAGACCCATAGTGATCATCTAATCCACCTGCCTGACCAATTCAGGGCTGACCAAAGGTTGTTGAGGGGTTCACCCTTTAATTGGTGTCATTACAGGTGTAGAAACTACTTCTTTAAGGCAGCAGCTGAACTAATGGGCTTAGCTGATACTGCAGCTGCTATCCAAAAAGAGGTCTAAAATCTGTTGAATTTTTTTTAGTGAATTTTAGTATAAATTCTGGAAATGGCCTCAAGTTGCACCAAGGGAGGTTTAGATTGAATATTAGGAAAAATTTATCTGCTGAAAGGGTGATCAGACATTGGAATGGTGTGTCCAAGGCAGGGGTGAAGTCCCCATCCCTGGAGGGGTTTTAAAGCCATGGGGAGGTGGCACTTGGGGATACGAGTGGTGGCCTTGGCAGTGCTGGGGGAACAGTTGGAGTCAATGACCTCAGGGGGCTTTTCCAACCTCAAGAGTTCTGTGATTGTTTCATTTCAGGCACTGGTGACTTCTGCCTTCACAGACAAGGCTGGATGAACTCAGAGCACAATTTTTTCCCTTCCTCCCCAAGACTGCCCCCACCTGGCTTTGACAAGGGAGATTTTCATCAAACCCCTCTATTGTTATTTTCAGCATTTCACTTGAATGCTCCAAAATTTACCAAAAAAGCTTTGCCTGTTTTTTTTCCAGTTCCAATGCCATAAATCCTGTGCTTCCAGTTATGCAACAGACATTGTGGTATTAAAACCTATTTGACCCAAAGTCAGTGAATACACAAATCAAAATGTGAGGTAGTTCCTTCACTTAAATAAACCAAGCTGTGGTGAGGATGATGATTGAGGTTGGATGAGGCTTGGAGC
>JAJPCS010005967.1:0-21240 GCA_021164005.1 Willisornis vidua nigrigula | reverse complement strand
TGGGCCATTAGCAGCAGCTGCCCAGGGAGTCATTATCACCTTCACACCCAGCCTGAGAGGGCGGGGCTGCTAATGGGCCATCAACAGTTCAATACCCCCTGGCTCCAGAGTTAATCACCCATTGTGTGAGTCCCCGCCCAGGGGGAGGGACTGGGTGCTCCCTGAGGGTACATAAGTGGTGGGTAAGAAGACCTTGGGGATTTTCTCATCGGATCCAGAGGAGCAGCAGAACCTGGACAGGAGGAGATCACCGCTCTCAACCAGACCACAGCCCTCGCCTGCACCAACAGGTTTTTTCACTCCTTTTGCTCCGGACTTGGGGGAGCCACAGGGGTCTCAACACCAGGGCTAACAAACCCCTTTGGGTTTGTGCCTCAGGACACTGGGTCATACTGCTAGGTTTTATGAGCTGAAAGCAATCTCTGTTTGTGTCAGTCTATTTGTTGTAATATTGTTATTAAATTTTAGCCTCTGACTTGTGATCTCTCTCGTGGTGAGTTCATTTTCCCTGCTGGTTCGCCTTTAAACCAGCACAAGAAGGCAGAGGTATATGCAGTTATAGGTATGTAAATTGTGTATTACAGGAAAGATAAGGCTGAATACATTCATATCACAAGACTTTTAACCATTGAAATCTATAAGAATCTACTCAAGTCTGTTTCAATACACTCTGAATCTGAGCACTAGATTTTTAAAATATTTTTGGTAACTTTTAGAAAGTGGGAATTACATCATGCACAAATAAGCAGCTTGCCCCTGAGATCTGGATGCACAAACAATATGGCTGTGTTCACAGAGCATTCTGCATGACTGCAGTCCCTAAAAGCTTCAGAAGGATTTTGATATCCTCTCACTGGATGTAACAAAGTAGTGAATTTGGCAAATGGAGTGTGCACGAAGTTTAGCAAGTCTAAAAATGTATGGCAATGCACTTGAACAAAAATAGCCCAAACTTTTATGTAAGCTGATGTTCTGCAAGTGAACTTTTACGTGCCATCAAGGGAAAGCCCTCTGAGTCACTATACATAGCTCAACAATCTTAGATGCCCTGAAGCAGGTGAAGCAGCTACAGTGTGCACATGTGCTGCAAAGCATGCCATCAAAATGATCTTTGGCAACTGCATATTTTCTCCTATGTGTAACAAAGAAGAGTCTGGAGCCAATGCTTAGAGGCACTTGTCCATACAGCTTCTCCCTTTGTAGACCAACATGGAGCTTTTCCAGGAGAAGCAGGAGCAGCAATTACTGGCTGTTTGTCCTGGCTTAGCTTTTCAGCTCTTCACATGGTGAGACAATGCACTGAAAATTGCAATAAGCTACAGACTCAATCATCAGTCTGATCCAAATCTTCGTGCTTTCAGGCTGCCTTCAAAAACAGGGCACGGAGTGATGGAGGAAGGGACTGCATTTTTTCCCTCTTTTCTGAAAGCCTACATATGATGAGAAAGACTGTGAAAAAACAGTGCACCTTGGGGGAACCCTGTTCTGACATTTAGCAATTGCTCAGGTATAGACTTTTTGCTGACCTTCAGTGCCCTGTCACCCAATATTGAGTTACATGGCAGGTGAAATAAATGGTGAGGGAGGAATGAGGAATCATACATATATATATTGGAAGTATGGCCTTCATGCATGACAATAGCCTTTCAAATGCAAAAAGGACTACTTATAGCACCAGGGATCCATGGGAGAGATACTGTTTGGTAAGAGCACAGTACGGACACCTCTCGTTCTTTCCCCATCCTGTACCAGGCACAATACACCATCTATTTTATTTCCTGCAACATGGCACTTCCTCAGGCAGGCCAAACACTGGAGTGTCACTAATAGTAACCAACTGAAGGGAAACAGCTCCCCAGTGAACCCTCCATCCTTAGCATATGGGTGAACCAAAAAGCAGTTAATTAATGAAAGAGCCAACCTATAAACGGTTGGTTAGCGGAGGTACTCGGAGCTGTGTGGAACTCTAAGGGGATTGGGTGAACAGTGTGTTGGCAACCATTAAACATCCAATAAGAACAGAGTTCTGGAAAGAGGAAGGAAATCTTATGGGAGGGCTTTGGAACTTGGATGTGATAGGGTGAGGGGAGGGACAGAATGGATAACTGACAACCTGAATAGCCAATGGGGAAACATTCATCGAGTGACAACAGAATTAACCAACAGGGACTCAGGGATTGGGGCAGGATGGGCAGAAGGCGCAGGCCTATTTCCAGGGTCTGTGCTGGCAGAGGCGCAGGGACGATTTCCCCAGGCAGGGCCATGCCAGTCTGGACTCCCTAGTGGGCCCTGGATGCTACCACATGGCAGCAACATTCACAGTGGTGACTGCGCTGGCAGTGTGGGGCAGGGACTGTCCCTGAGCAGGGCCAGCCTGGCCCCGAGATCACCCTGGTGCCTCAGCAGCACCATGGCTCATGAGGGAAAAAACACAAGGGGAACACACAGGGCGGGAATGAATGTGGGGTGTGGAAACCACAGGGGGGTACAGAAGTTTTCTAAACTCAAAACCATACAGAGAAAACACATTAACTTTAAACTCCAACAAGTCTCTCGTGCATGCAGCTTGTAGAATTCAGTGTGCCTTTCAGTGCTGTCTTTCTCTGGGGTCCATTTCACAGTGTTTTTCCACATATCATGAATGAGGTGAGCCAGAAAAAACACACAAAACAGCAGTCAAAGATCTAAATCTTGTGCAGATCATGATGCACATATTTCAGAAATGCCAACCCACAACTTCGTCCGTGCAGTTGTGCCTTTCGCACAGAATCACAGTTAGGTCTTAGGAAAAGACCTCTGAGATCATTGAGTCCAGCCTATAATCGGACATGACCAAGTCAACCAGAGCATAGCACTCAGTCTTTCCTTAAACACCTCCAGCACAGTGACTCCACCACCTCCCTGGGCAGTACATTTCAATGTCTAATCACCCTTTCTGTAAAGAAATTCCTCCTAACATTCATCTAAACCTCCTCTGGCACAGCTTAAGACTATGTCTTCTCGTCCTGTCACTTTAACACTCAGTTAGCAATGTGATACTTGGTTTAACCTGTGCAATTTCTTGTGTCTCTCCCTCCTGACCCCCGAAATGCTTTTAACACTGCCTCTGTGCTCTTGTTTTTTTTTAAAAAAGTTTTCTGCTCTCCTGTAATTTGCAATGCACAAGCATCCCTCCACTCAGTGTTTCTTGCTCACTCCTCTCATACTAAATGATGAATCTAAAGAAGACTCAGCCTGCACAATCCCCATGATCTCCAATTCAAATCTAGAAACTATTTCAGAAACCTCTTTTTTTTTTTTGCCTCTTTCCCTAAGCTGTTAGTGACATTTGAAGTCACAGATACCTCACATTTCAAGTGCTGCATAAGAGGCAAAAGCTTGTGCCCTCCCTCACAGTTTCCACAGGGTGCTATGATAAGCACCATGTGAAGGTTCCTAGGTGACGGGACCAAAGACCTGAGTGCAGCAGTGCATTAGCCTCTCAGAAGTTGAACAGGCACTTTGACAGGAACAGCTCTACTTGAATGATCTATAACAGATACTTGCCAATCTGTTATTGGAACTTCCAATAATGACTTTACTATATTTTTGTCAAGGCACCTGTTTACCAGTAAAGTATCCAGATAGATATTTACCTCAAACCTGTGACTACTAATCTTGCCAGCAGATACAGCAGCAGGTTACTCATTTCCTCAATATGGTAGCTTTTGCCACTTATATTGCAAATGCCAGTGCGCCTTTGAGCCATTTCTCCAGATGGAGATTTCGACTTGTATCAACACATCTTATGGCAGTCAGGCCACCTTTCATACTACAAGCCGTGCCAAGGACAAGGTCAGCGTGGAATCTGAAACACCTTCCCACCACTGCACAGACATTTTCAGGCCAGGCAAAAGCATACTGACTGCTGTGATAAAACCACGTCACTCCCCAAACTCTCCATGAGCTGTTTATCAATGACTCTGAATTAAATACCTGTGAAACCTATGAAAACAAAACAATCTCCTAACTGCCCTCACACACATATCCACCTCCACACAGAGGCTAATTCCACCTATTTGTAGTGCAGCACTGTTGCCGCCTCCTGGCTCAGGTGGGTCCGAAGGACCACCTACAAGTTTCATTTTCACCCTAAAAGGACATGTTATCCGCCTCAGCCTATGGGAGTTTGACCATTGTACCTGGGGCGGGGTCACTTAAGGTGATATACACCTGTTATTTTGAATAAACTTTGGATTTGCCTGAACATCATACTGGTGTGCGCGGTCTCACTAGAGCGTGGTCGGCAACATCTGGTGACCCTCGACGTGATGATTGAGGATATCAAAGCCATCTGCAGACCAGCCTAGAAACCTTAAGTGGTGGCCTCGGAGAGCTACCGTGCCCCTGTTTTTTGGGTGCCTTGTGTAGAGGCCTGGAGAGCTTCTGTCTCCTGGAAATTCAGGAGGTTTTTGTAGTAGCCTTCTGAGAGCTGCTGGAAGAACGTGGACTGGAAAAACCATGACCTTCAAACTGGTGAGTTAAAGAAAGATGGGGAATTCCCAGTAGTCTAAGGCAAACTTATTGCTAGATAAATTTGAAAAATTAGCTCGCGTTAAAAAAATGAACATTGAAAAACAAGCATTACAAGAATTTTTGGACTGGTGCCTTAGTCGGGGGCATCTAACTGATGCCAGCCTCACGTTTTCCATAGAATTTTGGAACAAAATCGGGGCAGATTTGTGGAATTTAGAGCAAATTACCCCGGAAGACATTTTGCCACATATCCCGTCATATACAGCTATCAGGAAAATGCTTTTAGAGATAGAGCGAGCCCGAAAAAACCTGGAGCTGCCTGGGAGAAGGGAAAAAGGCTTCCTTCTGCAGAGTAGCTTTTCCCCTGATCATCCTTCTGCACCACCGTGGACACTGCCGCCCGCGGAAACCCCGCTGCGGTACCCCGTTGCCACATCTCCACCTGTGCCACCTGTCGGACCCCCGCCACCATTCCCATCGGCACCGTCGCCGCCCCACCCTCAAGCGCGGAGCCCACAGCCGAACCGCGGGGCCAGCGCTGTGCCGTTCCCGTCCGAGCCACTCGTCCCCGCTCCAAGAAAACCGACGGAACCACACCAGACTTGGGATCAAAGCTTTTTTACGCCGTTCATCGCTGCAAAAAGCACAAATATCCAACAGTACCAAGAAATCGTCCTTGCAGCTCGTTATAACTACCAAGAAACAGCCTATGACTTGCCTGTGCCACCAGCCGCTGCTGTAGGAGTGGTGGGATCACAGCAATCACCCTGGAACCAAAGCATCTACACGAAACACGCTGCAGAAAATCCATACCAAACCGTAAGTGACTTTTATTTATATCCTGAATCTGACAAAACGCGAAGGGGGGTGCCCTCAGCTGAGAGAGAGATGAGGGAAAAGGGACAAGCCCCGTGGAACAACTTTTCTCCTGTATATCCCTCAGCGCCGCCACCACCGCCGGCGGCAATGCCCTGCGGGCACCTCGGGGCTGGCGCCGTTTCGCCGCGCTCCCCGCCGCCCCACGAGTACACTGGAGCTGCTCCGTGGCTGGAAACTGCCGCCAGAGACAGCCCGGGGGGGCTACGGCCACGCACCGAAACCGCGTGGCCAGGAAAACAAAGAGACCACGTGATCACAATGCCCGCGAAATCAAACAAAGAGTTTGCGCGCACTTCTTACCACGAGGCACCAGGACTGCCCCATCCCCCTCCCTACTACACTCCTAACGATGCTCATGTGCAGAACACGTGTCCCTCCCAGCCTGGAGGTGCCGGGGTCGGCCCCGAGCCGGCCCGAAGAAAAGAATTAGCCCGCCCCCGGGGCAGACCGGACTGCCAATCAAACACAGGTCCCGCGCCACCCCCACCACCTCCTGCATGGATGGATACGCCCATCGACTGCGTCATGGAGAGGGGAGAAGCTACTCCCCAGGGGAGCAGAGCCCCCCTGTGTGTCTTCTCCACTGCGCCCTGTCTACAGCGCATGCGTCCGGAGAGCAAGTTCCCACGGCGCCGAGCACGCGGGACCCAAAATTTGCAGTGCTGGCAGAGACTCCCCCCATGCCGGCAACCGGGTACCTGCAATCCTCATCACTGACAGCCACACCCACCGGCTGCATCCCAGAATGGAAAGCAACAAAAGCCTCTGTTTAGAACATGATGGGGGGAGGAGGAGTTCAAAGTGTAATTAAAGGGGAATCAAAAGTTTTGGGGAGTGAACTAACCCCCCAGTCTGAAAATAATTCCTTTTTTGAGTTGTATCCTTTACAGGTACCAGCAGATCCTGTCAATGAAGCCACTCCAGCTACTGTAACAACAGTTTGCAGCGAAGTGCCGTTTCTTAAAGAGACGGGCAACTTAATATCACAAATGCATTCAGTAGGAGATCCATTAAGAGTAGCATCTCTAGACCAATTAATGGATGGAGATGACTACAAAAACTCACAAACACAAGATGCATTGCACACTTGAGTTCTGCAACAATCCAAGAATGCTGCCATGGCTGCTTCTTCTAGCCTTAACCTCTGGTCAGAAATACTTGACATAGCTGGAGGAATCAATCAGCACAGCAAAACTCAGGCTGTGGCAGAAGCTTTCACAGCTATTGTCAAGCCAAATGGAAAGCATGTAGCCACCATGACACAAAGAGTAGTTAAATCCAAAGAGTGTCTAAGTGTGTCCCTTGCATTTATGTCTTATCTTGTTGCTGTTACTAATCAAAATGTATGGATAATGCTTTTTCAACAGGCAAATCTGGAAAATTTCTGCTCAAATAACATAGTTAAAGCAAAAGAACCAAACATCATGGCATCAAAGACTTCATTCCTTTTGGTATTGAAGAAGCAAAAGTGTCCTGTTGTAATACTGGAAAAACCATAGCAGATATCATATGGCAATTGAATACTTCCTTAGAGAGACATCCACAAGAGCTAATGTTACTGGGATCTCTCCCTGGAAATGAGTCATGTGTTGAATTTCAACCTGTGCCTTCTAGTGTATCAGAATGGTCAAACAAACACTGGTCACAGCAATATTTTCCTGTAGGAAGCACAGATGTCACTCCTCATAATAAGAGTTACACCAATAGCAGTTGGTGTTGGAATGTTGTTGGTTCACAAAATACAAGTTACCCAGAAACAAGATTGGTTCACACCAAAGGTAACCAGAGAAAGGCATTGCCTCCTGGATATGTCTTGATTTGTGGTAATAGAGCTTGGCCTGGGATACCTGCCCAGGTGACAGGTGGACCTTGTTATTTAGGAAAGCTGACCAAATTTACACAATCAATACAAGAGCATGTTAAGTGGTCTAGTCCTCAAGCTGAAGAAAACACCATAGAACATTGGAGTGATACAGGTAATTTGCTAGCATCAGTGTTTGCCCCAGTTAGTGTAAACAGAGCATTACGTTTAGTACAAATGCTTAATTACTGGGTGCAAGAACAACTCAACATCATTGCCAAAATGCTTGATAATTTTTCAACAGATGCTAATAAGATAGAACAAGCAGTATTACAAAATAGAGAAGCCCTAAAATTCTTGCTGATGATTCATGGTTACCAATGTGATGAGTTTAAAGGAATATGTTCCACAGAATTAAGCAAACACTCCAAACAAGCCCATGATAAAATACAAGCAGTGAAGAATAATTCTGACAAGCCAACAGTTAACATTTCTCCTTTAAAGAAATGGGTTCATTCCCTGAGCCTAATTAACTGGCAAGAAGTACTGCTAATACAAGGAGTATTAATTCTGATTGTTATTATGATTTGTTTGATTGCTCTTGTTTGCAGGACTAGTTATTGACTGTCCAATCAAACAAGAACAGCCCAGTTCAAGATAGCATGTTGCTTAGTCTGTATCTCCAAGTTACAAACAGATCCTAAAAGCTGAAAGTTTGAAAAACTGTTAATTATCAGTTAAAGTGCAGTTTTAAGTTTATTGCACTATCAAGTTGCCCAGCGGGCTGTAGGGGTAAGGACACCTGTCCCCTCAGCTGCCAAACATCTTCTGCAAAGTGTAAGTGGTAATGTTTAGCCTTTGTGAATGTTTTCACGCAGCATTACTGCTTTACCAAGAATGTCTAAAGTGACTGAAACTCGAAGCTACTCTCAAGCCTCTGTGATGGCCACACAGAATTTTTGAGAACTGACCTTGAAGTATTGCATAAGGAGACTTAGCTCAGCTGGACTGAACTTGTTTCTTTGCTATATGGAGTCACTCTGCATTCATGGACACTTTGCACAAAATGAACATTGTTAATAGAATTTGTAGTTTTGTTTACAGTGGTTTGTGTGGTGACAACTGCACAGAAAAACCACAACCTCACGCGTGAGAGAAAAGTTTTTTGTTTTGCACTAGTTGCAAGTTTGTGAATCCCAAGCATAGTCATGTATTAGTTTGTGTTAGTTTACAAAAGTTACTGTACCTCCTTCCAAAAGTCTATTTTGAAAAAAGAGGGGGAGGTAGGGATGTGTAACCCACAAAATACCCTGTTAAGTCACAATCTAAAATCTTTCAAAAAGTTTTTCTTATTTTTCAATTTTTCAGCCTTTGATATTCAAGTTGCAATATGCATAAGTTAATGGTAACAATTTATGTTGATTGTATTTTTTGTTTTGTTACAAAATGTGTATTATGTTGTTTGCATTTTTGTTTTGTTCTTTGAAACAAAAGGGGGAGCTGTTGCCGCCTTCTGGCTCAGGTGGGTTCGAAGGACCACCTACAAGTTTCATTTTCACCCTAAAAGAACATGTTATCCGCCTCAGCCTATGGGAGTTTGACCATTGTACCTGGGGCGGGGTCACTTAGGGTGATATACACCTGTTATTTTGAATAAACTTTGGATTTGCCTGAACATCATACTGGTGTGCACGGTCTCACTAGAGCATGGTCGGCAACACAGCACTTTTAATAAAAAGTTGCAGGAGGTAACACTGCTGCTAACATTTCCAAGTTTCAGGATTTTCTGACTTTATGTGTTGGCACTTGCAGACACCAAGGCTTCACACAGTCCTGACTTTAGAAAGAATACAACTTCAGGAAGAATAGGCCAGTACCAAGGTTGTTTGAAAGCCCCATGCAAAAAAAATCAATATTTAGCACATTGGATTTCCTAGTGAGTCTTCAGAGACAAGTGTCTAACATTGGAGTTGTCCTGGGTCAATATTAATTGCACAGAACTTCTCATCTGCATTTACTGCCATGTTTCCACAATTAAATTATAAAAACTAAATGAAATCTCTGAGCTTCGTAGTTAAATCTACGTGCTAAGTTAATTAACACTGTAATGAAAACCATAAAAAAACTCAGGCCTGTCTGATCCAAAGCTCATTAAAATAAGTGACAGCTTGATTATAATTTGAAGCAAATTAATATTCATACAGCCATAAAAAATCGGGGAATGATGAACTGTTTCATAGATGTCAAGAAACGGTGTTGTGTGGAGGCCAACCAAGAGACCTTTTTCTGCCCGTGTCAGCATTTCTGATATCTACGGTGTGCGCACTTTCTGTTTTGCATGAGCGGGACAAGGGGTAGACCTTGTAATATACACTAGAATCTTGCTGTTTTCAGCTGTTCTTTAGGACTCAATACACTAAGAAATGTGTCAACCAGCATCTAGAGGACCAAGAGCCACCTTCAAACAGTAGGCTCAGCTGCAAAGAAAGATGCCAATTTTACTTCATCGGAGGTGCAGGACGCACCAGAGTGCCGCAATATGCCACAGTATGCAATTCACATAAAAACTGCATTAGCATCTTGCTTCTATTGCCAAACTGCATTTGTCTTTCGATCAATCACCTGTTCTTTATAATTCTTAATGCAGGACATTTCAGAGCTCTTTCCAATGAGAATAACAAAAGCAACAAAATTAATACTAAAAGGAAGAAGTAGGGAGAGGAGGACTTCAAAAAGAATAAAAGACAAAATTTTGGCTCAGTGTTTAAATAAGAAAGGTGAAGGGTTATTCACTATGTATAGTACTTGGGCCCTTGTCAAACACAGCATGTATTCATCTAACCAGCTTTGGCAAGGTGAGGAGTCTGTAGGCTGGGCACTGAGATGCTGTTGTGATCAGCAGCTCTCCAGAAGCATCATGTGAAGAGGACCAGTGATGCACAATGAGGATCCTGCACTCAGAGTCCTACAGGCTACAAGTTAATTATTCAGACAATGTAACAACAAATTATTGGATTCAAGGCATAGTACTGAAAAAAAAAAATGAACACCTGGAATATGGATAAGTTTGTAAAAATTGAACCTGCAAATGTGGATTTGCACAGTTATAAGCCAGCTTCAAAATATGGCAGAAGTGTTGCAAAACTTAATATGGTTAATTGGAGTTAATTATACCTAATGATGTATATGCCATATTGCAGAGAGTTATCTCAAAACAAGCATGTTTAATAACTACAAACAACATGCATAATAGGGAGAACTATGATGAAGTTTTAAAGAAAAACATAATAGAGATGCTCAAAAGGAAAAGTGGACAGTGCCCACAGTTGAATAGCAGTGACTGCTCATGCTATCCTTCTGTCAGTATCTGTGAGGGGCTGCACTGGACTCTTTTCTACCCCACCACTCCCTTGATGGAAGAAACCTGTAACCTTCCTTTTTCCAGCCCTACCAATCAGAGTGCACATGGGCCTGACCACCCAGCTGCCCACAGCCACAAACCCCCATTGCAGACAGGCACTCTGGGATCTGCAGTCCTCACAGGCTAACAGAAAATCTCACTGCCAGATCATGTGGACAGAGTCCAAGAATCACTATATCCTGTCTTCGTTAGCAAGTTGATCCTGCTCTAGGTCACCACCAAGAGAGATGCAACTAATGACCTACTGTTCAGGTTCAGGTGTCTCACAAAACCACTGCCTCATGTGCTGCATCAGGAAAATCATGTATTATTTGAGCAGAGCCACTTGGCCTGGAATTGCCAAGGCAGCTGTGTCAGGCTCAGAGTTGTTGTGGAGTGCTTCAGAGAAGAAGAAAAGAAACAATCAAACCCATTACCCAATGACATTTTTTTATAAAATGGTATTGGGGAGATCCAAAATAGGATTCTGATGTAGTAAGAACCTTATGAAGTGAAAGGAGAATCAGACCACATCCCCAGCAAAGAGTTGGAGCTAATTGACTCCTTTCGGGATTTTCAAACTCCTTTGCTGTGCCTTCAGGGTTTGCTTGAGACAAATTAGCTCAACATCTCCCCAGGCAGCTGGTAAGGGCTTGAAACTACTTCAGAGGCTCTTACAAAAGTCTATGGCAATGTAGTACCAACATCTCCTACATTTAAAAATTCAATCTCTATGACTCCTATAGGAAATGGGTTTCATGCTGGGCTTCATGCACTTAATTCTTGCACCAATCCTTCTCCTCCCAGGCAAAGGCAGAATACATGATGGACTCATATCAATCACTTTTCCCTGGCTGTCAGCTCCTAGGCAGCAGCTGGGTTTTCTCCTATTCATGAAAAAAGAATTATCTGTACAGAATTCCAGCTTTGAGACTTACAACTTTGTGTAAAGTTTTTGCTGAAAGACAGTAAGATTAGATCTAGGGAAAGAACTGTAATTCTTTGACTTAGCAACTGAAGAAAAAAAATTACCTTGACAACTTGGTGGGGCCATTTAAAGAGTCAGTAGGCAGGAATGAAGGGACTCAGCAACAGAAAATAAGGAGTAACAACAGTGGTAGGTTCCTCCATGCTTTTGAAGATGAAGGCAGGAAGGAAAAGTCTCAAATTATGACAGTAATGGGAAGACCTGAAAAAATTGTAGGCATCAACAGCAAATGAGAAGATCAAGCATACTGTGCATCCTTTATAGCATTCTTGAGTAAGAAAAATCCATGAGAAAAGCACCTCAAATTCAAAGAGGAATCTGCAGCCATGACAGAGGAAAAGAAACAAAATAAGAAGATGCATGAAGAAATATAGGATGACATAACTCCTTAGATCTGGTCAATACACAGAGCAAAAAACATACAGTTAAGAAAGACTTCCACTAGTGGAATGAAGTACTCCTATTAGAGGTGAGGTACTGTTTGCACCTACCTATTAAAGAGGAGAATTAAGCAGATGGCCAGGAAAAAAAGGAGCAGCAAGCCTAACATAAGAGAGAAAGAAAGAGGCTGGATGAGGGAAAAAAACAATAGACAGAAGATAGATAAGGGAGAGAACTGGAAAACCACCTCTAAACCACGGAGGAGCAGATATTCATGTCTGATAGAGAACTCTGAAAAAAAAATTAAAAAAGTCTATCACCTCAAAAAATAAAATGAGGGGTTTTTGAGAAGCAGAAGGCACAACAGTATTTTCAACACAGAAGGAGTTTAAAATATCACAAAGGCAAAAGCTAGATTACCTTGAGGACTGGAATAACAGAAATTGGGGAGAAAACAGTCATATAAGGGGAAAGATCATCACTGCCCCCAGCTGGCAGCCCCTCAGCTGAGTGGAGGTCAAAGAATGAGGAGCACTAAGTGCAAATATAGCCTCCTATGGGAAAGACCAGGGTTAAAAGAAAAAAAAAAAGAAAAGCAATTAAAATTATAGAATAATTGGGCAAGGACTTTCCACTGGTAATGAGGAAGCTGTAACACCATCATTCAAGGCCTTGATAAGACCATGAAAGATGTAGCATACTGTCCAGGAAGTGTGCTTAGGGGTGAACTCAAACTGCAGAGTATAGTTTTTCATACAAAGAAGATAAAGAATAGAGACTTGGCCTGTTTAGCAAAATGAAATCCCAGAAGAGGTAAGTTTGCTCTCTATAAATACATCCACAGAGTAACATCAGAGAAGAAGAGCCACTTAAGTTAAAGGACAATGTTGGCACAGAACAAGCATGTGCCAGCTGACCATAAAATACACTTAGCACTGAGACAGGCGGTTTCTAACCAGCAGAGCTGTCAGGCTCAGCACAATCTTCTAACTGGTAGCCAAAATCTTCCAGAGAAAAGTGGGAGTTGTTCATGAGTGCCATGATAGGAACATGTTGTGTGCATGACCAGCAACCTTTACAGGATGACTTACAAAGTCACGTGTTCCATTATTTTTTAACAATTTTCACCCTTTTTTAGCCTTAAAATATTTTCAGTGGTGCCTTAAACTTTGATACAGTGAATTTATGTGCCCTGGCACAAGGTTATCTTTCACCAATCCCTTAAAAGCAGTCTATCAATGTCCCAGGGATTCAACAAAAACCCACTGCTACCCTCTCTCCTTAGAAAGTCAACTTCCCCCAGCAATTGCCATTACAGGCACAAAGGACCATCAGCAAAGTGCAAAGTCCCCTGCCCCACCAACTGCTGCTTCTTCAGTTCTACTGGATACACTGCTTACCACTCACTAACCTATACCTCTGAATGTTCTCAACTGACATGGCAAAAGATGCACTTTTACGGGGATCACTTGCAAGCACAAGCTAGAGAAAGATCGGGCAAGCAGCTTAGCTAAGGACTGAGACCTCTCAGAAAGACCAGGTGTGACAAGGCAGCTAGTACAGCAGTTTTGTTACCAAGCCAGAGCAGAAACCACAGCTCCCCACACTGAGCCCTCGGGGACCAGGTACTTCCTAGGCTGTAGATCAATGTAGATCTAGACAAGGGAAGGCTCACCATGCCCTTTGCATTCAAAAACAAAGCCAGATTATTCCTTGTCCCAACATGCAGCCAAAGAAAGAAATCATGATGCAAGTGAGCAACACCTTCCTAGCACATGTCTTTTGCTTAAAGGACAGCCCCAGGCAGCAGAATGATTGCATATTATTCTGATCAGAGAAGATCCAATGTCTTTCCCATATCACAACTCTGGCTGGAGTGGGGACCTGCTCCCTCCCCCCACTCCTGCCTTGCAATTTCTTTACATAGAAAATTCAATATTGTTTAGGCTAAAAAAGAAGCATCCCAAAAGGGAACAAAGTTTACTAGAGCATTCACTAGAATTCCAGTTCCTCCTTCAAGAGCAAGTTATGTCCCACATATTTAACAGTCATTGGATAAAATGCAATTTAGATGCACAGGAATTCAGAAGTAAGGCATCTTCTAAGAAGAGTCTCCTCTAAGACAAAGAAGTATCAACATAGAGTTTCCAAGATCCCTGTATCAAGATCAGTTCCTAAATTTTGGACCTGGGCACATGAGACTGACAAGACACCTCATTCAATAACTGAACAGGAAAGATTATATCTGATCCATCTCAGTTCACCTGGTAACCAGTCCTTCCTTCCCTCAGTTGCAAACAGGTTCTTTGTCTCAACACACTAGAGGATACTATGTCAAATTACAGGACACACAGCTAAGTAACCCTCTCTCCCAAGTGAAGAAGTTAGCTCCCCTTTCCCTGAACCTTGAATAAACCCTGCTATGCTGGTTTTGGTTGGGGTAGAGTTAATTTTTTTTTCACGGTGTCTACTATGAGCCTATGTTTTGGATTTGTGCCAAAACCAGGGTTGATAATACAGAGGTGTTTTGTCACTGCTGAGCAGGGCTTACACAGAGCCAAGGCCTTTTCTGCTTTTCATACTGCCCCGTGACAAGGAAGTTGGGGTGCGTGGGAGGTTAGGAGAGGACATAGCTGGGACAGGTGACCCAAACTGACCAAAGGGATGTTCCACACCATATGACATCATGCTTAGTATATGAATGGGGGGGGGGGGGGGGGGGTTGGCAGTGGGCCGAAGAATAGGAAGGGGACATTTGTAGTGATGGTGTTTGCCTTCCCCAGTAACCATTATATGTGATGGGTCCCCGCTCTCCTGGAGATGGCTGAACACCTGCTTGCCCATGGGGAGCAGTGAATTAATTCCTTGTTTTGTTTTGCTTCTGTGTGTAGCTTTTCCTTTCCCTATTAAAGTGTCTTTATCTCAATCCATGAGTTTTCTACCCTTTACCCTTCTGATTCTCCTCCACATCCCCCTGATGGGGGAGTGAGGCAATGACTGCACAGTTCTTGGTTGCTGGCTGGGGTTAAATCACACACCTATGCAATCACACACCTATGCTTTGCCTTCTGCTGAACAATGAATGTGCTGCAGAAAGATGCCAAGAAGTTTGAGACACCTTTTGGCATGCAAAGTCTTCAGCAATATTTTACTATCAACTTAGTGGTTTCCTAGAACCTACACAATAAAATGCCAGCTAGGTTCCGCCATTAGGACAACAATTAGGAAAGCATCAGGTACATTTTCTGCAAATTGGTCATAACTGAACAATTCTATACATAAGCAAAGACATCCTTGTTTAAGTAATTTATCAAAAACATATCAAAGAACTGATTTTACAAAGCTACAGCAAATATCTGACTTCTCCTCAGACTATCCTGTGCCCTGTTCTACAGCCATGTGAACAAAGAATGTTCCTCATGTAACTACCGCTTGGCTGAAAAGACTAAAACCTACTGCACAGAAAAAACACTCTTTTTCATTTGTATCCCAGATAATTTAAACTAAAATGGCAATAAAGACTCTTTACAGAGCCCTCACCAGGCGTTCTCAAGTGCTCCAGTGTCACCTGAAGTCAGGACAAGGCAACAGAGTCAAGAAACAAACTAGTTGGAAGTGCTCAGATTAACCAAACACTGGCTAATGCTTCTGATACAGGATACGTGGAATGAACAAAGGCCCAAGCAACCCAGTCTAACCCCAGAGATGTGCCTGCCTTGAGCAGGTCAGACTAGACACCTCCTAAGGTCTCTTCCAATCTAAGTTATGCCTTGATCTTAGAGTGCAAATGACCTTGTTGTGCCTGTACTCCTGATTTATCAAACCTTTCTTCCTCTATGCCAAAACTCCTAGTGCTTAACAGCTGCCAAGACAATCACACATGTCCAGCTTCTAGCACAGGATTTGCTTTCTCAATCTTAACTCCTTACATTTTGTTCCCAATCTCTCTTCCTCGTTTCTTCCTATTTAAATGTCACCCATTAAAGTGGCATCTCAAAATTTTGGGTTTTCATCAGTGCCCAGCCACCAGTTAGGTCCAGACTTATAGTCTGAGGTAGGTCCTTTCTCAGGATGCATTCTCCATACATTTCCTGCAGAGACAAGTCTTCCACATAAAAATCAGTGAAAACTAGAGAACAAGCAGGCCTCAAAACACACAGAAATACTCTGGTGGACCTTGCAAATGGAAGAGATGAAGAAGCAGAAAGAAACACAATGGAACACCTTCAGAGTTTCAAATTTCTAATTTCCAATGTAGTTTTAGTAACTGTGTGAAGAGCAATTTTTGCAGAAGTATTTTATAGTTCATAAGGTCCCTTATGAAGTAAAAAAAAAAAAAAAGGAAGTAGTCAGAGTAAGTTATGGGAGGTTACACAACCATCATGACTGAATAGTCAAAGCTATGAAACCATTTATCAAACTGGCATAGAAATAACAACATGTGTATCTTACTATAAATGCAGTGTGGGAGGAGAGGCAGACAAGAAGATAATGCAATGCTTTGCACTTTGGTGGCATAAGCTAAAGATCTCCATCTATTTTACAAACACACATTTAGCTTCAAGCCTAGAGTGCAAATAATTAATAGTTCTGTTGTCCTTTGTGCCATTGAGTCACCACAAAAAATTAAGAGGCTGATCTGCACGTTACTGCAACCATGCAGCTCTGTACATGCTGAGAAAATCAAGCCTGCATTCCTGGTCATGGCAGTGCGTACTCCCAAGCAGGCACACAAGCACAGCCCTCTGTTCCCCTGTGAGCTAAACAAAACCTCGTACCAAAAATCCCCTACCTCTCTTTGGAAGCAGGATCTGGCCACAAGTTACTCCCCCTGTAACTCACAGAATCACTCTATGATTATGAAGAGATTGTTGGGAACATGTGTTCCAGACTAGTGTTGTGCCACAAAAGGTTATACACCTGTTCTGGAGACCACCAGAATAGCCCTTGAAAATAACTATGATAATTTTTGGGTTGGGCAATGAAAAAGGAAAACCAGACTAACAAACCCTGAGATTAGCTCAGCTGGTTAAAACTTCGTTATAAAATAATGCCAAGGTCATGGGTTCAATCCCCTATGTGGGACTTAAAAGTTGGACTTGATGATCCTTGTGGGCTCCTTCCACCTCAGAATAGTCTGTGATTCTGTGAAAGCTTAAACAGCCAGAAACTCCAAATATGTGGTACCTACCATACTTTATAGTCCTCAGCTGTAGCACAGTTCCATCAGGCTATGACTTTGATATTTACTGGAGCTGACAGATGAACCCACCTGCAGTGACTGATTTGGGTGCTATACTAATGTGGCCAAGCAATTTGCAGTTCTATCCTCTTTTGTTGCACACAGATACTCTTTTTTTTTCACCAAGCAGATCTGGCTGCCCTATTTGAAACACAGAGATCAGCTATAAACCTGCAAATAGGCATCCTAACCCTTATCTGAGGGGGCCACTAGCTGGGACTTGTAGAGGTGATCAGCTCTATCCTTTGCGATCGAGAACTCTTCAATGACCTTTATTTAGAGTGGTAGATCAGTCTTTTTTTTTTACAGTAACTCCAATTCGATCATCAACAAATTATTCAATGCAAGAATATAGATTATAGAGTCTTAGGTCTATTATTAGTGTAACATCATTATGGTGTTTTCAAACATCTTATCTAAGCTGAACTTCAGTGTGCAGTATACGCAATTGACCATAATCTGTATGTATGTGTTTATATAGTATTCTGTTACTGAAAATGTGTCACAGTGCGAAGCTGTAAATAATCCTATGAAAAACGGTGCTAACTCAGAGTGACACTGAAAGACAGAAAGTTTATGAATAATAAATAACAAGTGGTTGGTATAATATGTTGGTAGTGAAACTTCTGGCTTTGCATATTGAACATGGTGCTTGGAAGACAAAAGAGGCACTTTGGAAAGAGGTAAGATATGGAAAAGGCTAACAGTAGCAAGTTGCTCTACTACAGGAGGAATAAAAAGGTGTAACAGAATTATTAATTACATGATTAAACTTCTATGTTATCCTGGCCTCTCACAAAGATCAGTCTCCTCTCACAAACATAGGGAAGAAAAAGATCCTTTCCTTAGATGATGTTCAAGATGAGGAAGATTGAACACTTGAGACAGCTGTAGGAACATGTGAAGAACCATGCTGGAGAAGCCTTACTGCCCACTTCTGGCAGTTGCCAAAATAGGATTGAGGAAAGATACATAAGGAAACTCTTTGTAAAATAAACGAATAATTTGCCCACAATGCAAGGATTGCTTTTTTACTCTAACCATCACCAGTTAAAGGCTGATTAATAATTTGATGCATAAAGGCCTAGAGCTCTTCTTAATTTTGTATTTATTTAGTGTTAAATGAATGTTCTCACTTTTCACAACAAACAGTTCATCTTTTTTTTAAGCTCTTGACAGTAACAACCAAAGTATACAAATTACACATTTTCCTCACATGTACATTTATGTTGTGTGTCAGGGACTTTGACCATTCTACATATAATTAGTTCATTAAGTGTTTGCTTCCCACTAAGTACACCTCTTCTCCTTCTACACAAACACACACACACACAAACACACAATACAGAGTGAGTGTAGCAGGGTCCTCCAGATTGACAGCTGGATTGACAGTTAACGTGTTCTTTCTGAGGCAATGTTTTGATGTTCAACAGAGACATCAGGAGAAGCATGGTATATTTTGTAAAATCCTGTGCACCCCCTATGCATTCACTTTTATTTAAAAGCCATAAGGACACACATGGGTTCTTTTCCAGACACTTGATGATCTTCCCCAACAGTCCACGCACTCATCACAAGCAGAGCCAAAGTCCCAGATCATATAGTAAAATTTTCACATGGCCACAACCAGCAGACCAATAGACCTCAATCCTCAGAAGTCAGGGACACCCTAGGAAGAGCTGATGATGATTGGATGGCATACCCTTTCTGAAGGGACATAAGAAGGCTGGTCAGGATCGTTGTGTTTCCTATACAGTCAGTGCTCCATGGGCCCTTGGTGAGTAAGTTGGAGGAAGCAAAATACCTTTGTCTGTGTGACCTCAAGTGGCAGGATGACATGTCCCTTTGGGCCCTTGAGAGGACCACTGCCCCATACAAGGTCCAGAAACCTCTCTCGGGGAGGAGCAGCTACTGCAGTAGAGAGCTGTGCCCCTCTGACCAGGACTGCAGCAGGGCGCTGGTGCTCCTCAGGGAAGTGCCAACAGGGCCTACCAGAAGGATAGAAGGGGAAGGTCGCATCTCTGGAGAAAGCTGAACAGCAGTTAATGCCACATACCCCGCTCCTGCCACCAACAGGTGCACTTGCACTGATGGAACAGAAAACGGCTTGAAAAACTGCTTTCTCTCTCTTGCTTGCTCCCCTGAATGCTAATCAGCGGTGTGAGCTAAAAATACCCAGGAAGGCTGGCGTGCGCACAGCAGATAGGGAAAATGGGGAAGCTGGAGGCAACTGCTTACCAGAAAGAGACTGGCGAGGAAGAGTCTTCCTCAAGAGCCCCTTCCCGTCTGGCTCCCCAGCTCCGAGGCTGAGGTTCCAACATCTCCTTCAGAAGGCCACCCCAGGTGCCCGCCGAGGAATCGCCGGACCACCCTGTGCCGAGGGCAACGGGCGGCGCCACCTCTGAACCAGCTTTTCCACCCCCATCGCTGCAGGCTTTCCCGGACGGAGCGCCCCGAGCGTGCCGCCGTGGGCAGTCGTACCCCCAGCCCCACCGCCCACACAGCGACGTGCGTGGCCCGGCGGGGCGTAGTCCCACAGGATTTACCGGCGGTGCACAGGACAAAGAGGGGTGCAGGGGACCGCCACCTCCGTGGGTACGGAGGACTTGCGCCGGGCAGCGGGCGCGGGGGATTCGATCTCCTCGCTGCATCAGAGCCCCTGACACACTGCAACGCAGTCGCAGGGATGCACGGCGGCTCGCCGGCCTCCTGGCGAGCGCAAGCGCTAAGAAGTAAATAAATAAAATAAAGAGAGTGAGAGAAAACGGGAACAAGTAGCAGCTCTCGGCAACGGAAGCCGCGGGGGGCGTTCAAACCACTGCCACCCCCTTCCCCAGCTGTGCGTCCCTCGCCGTGTTCAGCGGTTGGGAGCAGACCAGAGGGCGGCGTGCGGCCCCCCAACGCCACGCCGCTGGGCGGGGAGGCCAGCCATCCTCGCCGCCCCTGGGCCTCGCCGGGGGTCGCGCTCTGCCCCCGCCACCGCAGAGGGCCGGCGGGCCGCCCCCTCCGTCCCCCCGCCCGCCGCGGCACCATCCATAATTAATCGCCTCCCCGCAGCCGCCGCGATAAGAGAGGGCGGGCGGGGACGAGGAGGCGGCGGCGGCCGGGAGGCGGTGGGGGGAGCGTTGCGTGCTCGCCGCGCCCGACTCACTGCGGCCGGCAGCTGCCTGCCGTGCGGAGCGCAGCGCAGCGCAGCCGCCCCGTCGGGGAGCGCTGCGCTCGCATGGCCGCGCCGCGCCGCGCCGCCGCCGCCGCGGGGCCGGGGGGGGCCGCGGGAGGAGGATGAGGCGGGCGGCGGGGCGGCGGCGGCGGCGGCGGCGCGGAGGATGAAGTGGAGCGTGCGGGGAGCCTGCGCCGCGCTCTCCAGCTGCCTCCTGCTCGCCTGCGCCCTCAGCGCCGCCGCCGTGGGCCTCAAGTGCTTCTCGCTGGGCTCCGAGCTCAAGGGCGAGCCCTTCCGACTGGGCACCGCTGCTGGCGCCTTCTATTCGGGGCTGCTGCTGGCCGCCGGCCTCTCGCTGCTCGCCGCTGCGCTGCTCTGCTGTCGCCCGCCCGACGAGGCGCCCGCGGCGCCAGCTCCGGCCCGAGCACCGACCCCGGCCTCGGCCTTGGCCCCGGCCGGGGACCCCGACACGGCAAGCGGCAGCCCCTGCGGGGCGGAGGCGGCGGCCGCGCCGTCGGGGCCGGTGGAGAAGGCGTCGCCCGGGGGGCGGCAGAACTTCCTGCTTCTGGGGGTGCTGGTGTTCATGCTGGGCGTGCTGAGCGCCTTCGCCGGCGCCGTCATCGACGGCGACACCGTGTCGCTGGTGGAAAGGAAGTACTCGCACTATTGCCTGCTGCAGCCCGGCGGCGCGGCCCGCCCGCGGAGCGGCCTCGCGGCCCCCGACGGCTCCGCCGCGGCGCTCCGCTGCCAGAAGCTGCGGGACTACCAGCAAGGCTTGGTGCTCTCCACCGTTTTCAACGCTCTGGAGTGCCTCCTGGGCCTGCTCAACCTGCTCCTCGTCAAGAACTACAAGGCCGCACAGCAGCGCGGACGG
>JAJPCS010005865.1:0-10717 GCA_021164005.1 Willisornis vidua nigrigula | reverse complement strand
GAAAGGGAAGAAAGAAAGAAAGAAAGAAAGAAAGAAAGAAAGAAAGAAAGAAAGAAAGAAAGAAAGAAAGAAAGAAAGGAAAGAAAGGAAGGAAAGAAAGCTATAACTATTGTGTATGGACGCCTGTAACTGCTGTTTCGTGTTCCATGCTGCCCTCGCAATGAACACCTTCAAAAGAAACCTCTGGATTTGGTTCTCCGGCCTTGGGCTCCCTCGGGGCTGCCCCGTTCAGCTTCACCCGCTGTCTGATGGCTCTCGCTTCACACAGGTTTCCTTCCTTCTCCCCCTTCCCTGGAGCAAGTGGGTTTGTGCCTTTGGGGGACCCGGTACGACTCGATCACGGCCTCACGGACAGGGCAGAGGCCGAGAGCCGCTGCCCGCCGGTGAGGGACGGAGGAGTGTGTGCCCGGCAGGATGAGGAGCTGGGGTTGCGGGGCTGGGTCTGCGGGGTTCCAGTAACCCCTGTCCCGCACCGAGCGTGTGCTTCGCGTTAGGAGGGTCTGGCCCCGCCGCAAGCCAGACGTGGTGGGACGCGAGCGCTGCCAAGGACCTCAGGCGTGTTAAATCAAACCCATGTTGACGTGTTCGGACGAGACCAGCGTAGGACAGCGAGCTGTAAAATGCCACAGAAGACAAACTTCAGTACTATTCGAGTAATTTGAGGTCAGTGTAATATGAAAACTTATTAAGTCCCCGGCTTCGAGAAAGGGCGCGATGGGGCACGTGGGGGCCCGGTGGGGTGGAGGAGCGGGGTAGGGAAGGAGGCAGTAGGTGGTGGCATCCCGCGGCACCCCGCCGGCAGCCACACTGCAGAAGTGACCGGTTACAGCGACAGACAGCTCCGTACAGCCCAGGCTGCTTCTCAGAAATGAATTCCGCGAATGAGCCCTCCCAAGAAAGCCGCTCCGCGCCGTGTTTTCGCAAATCACCCCCTCCCCATTTATGATCCCAGAGGTGTCCGGGGACATTGCCCGCGGAGCTGGGAGTTGTGAGGGAGTCCCGCCGCAGTGCCTCGGGGCTGCCGCCCGGGAAGCGCTGCCCCGGTGGCAGCGGGCGGTGGGACATACGGGGCTCGCCCGGACCCCGGCCAGGCTGGGAGGCTGGCGAAGAACCAGACCGCACCGCCGGGATTAGAGGGGAAAGTACCCGCTCGGACACCTCCTTCAGCACACCGAGCACTCCGCCACACGAGCTCGCAGATGCCTCTGCCCCGGAGGAGCCCGGGCCAGGGGTCGGTGCCGCGGGAAGGCCCTGGCTGGCAGCGGAGCGGGCAGAAGCTTGCCCTCTGCCCGGCTCCTAGGCCCAAACCTTAGCAATATTTCGAGACAAGTAGACTTAAGATTAATTATTTTTAGGCCTTTTTTTTTTCCTGTGGCAGAAACATAATACTATTTGGCGAAAAAAGAAATTACCAGCAAAGGGACGGGGAGATTAACATTTGGAAACTTATGAAATGTAATCTGCATATCCAATTGATTCCCAGCATATCAGTTGAAAGGATAAAGATGTGTATCTCCATGATGGATATTGCATTAATAGGCACATAAATAAAGGTTGAAAAGTCATCACTGAAAGCTTTGAACCCTTTTCCATTGCTTTTATGTCTCATCCGCACGTTCAGCACCATCTCTTTTTTTTCCCTTTTTGAATTGTTACGTTTTCATTAATTTACAGCTCAGCGTGCCTGGCAGCCACAGAAGGGACGTCTCGGCACGGGAGGAGGTTCTGCGGAGGACAGGGATGGGAGACAGGACACCCCAGATTCCCCGAGCGGAGCCCGGGGACTACTCTCGAGCCCCACTGTTTGGCCCCAGGAGCTCACCTTGCTGCTGTCACTACGGAAGAGTTTTCTTCCGAGGATTATATCCTCGGGGATCGCCTTTGCCAAGAGAAATCCGGAGGGTGACGGCAAAGCACTTCCGTGGTGGGGAAGATACGAGGTAGCTCTCAGCACCGGGACCCCGAAGGGAGCCTTGAGAGGGAACAAACACTCAGGGGGTGGGAGCTGGTCTCCGGGAAGGACCGAAATCCATCTTCCCGTAAGGTGGCGAGGCTGAAACACTTAACTCTACAAATGGCTCCCTTTGCGGCACCGGCGGCCCTCTCTCTCTCTGTAAACTGGCAATAAATACAACATGTATTTCACTAACTCCTCACCTTTCTGATTACTACCAGATCCTGCAGTAAGCGATACTACAGCTGCCACTCCGCACTGACACGTGCCCGCCGAATGAGAGCAGGGATGCATCCGCAGTGCTGGGGCTGGGGGCAGGCGGGAGCGGCGGGTGTGGGCTACGGGCCCCGGGGCTCCTTCCAGAGGGCCACGGCAGCTGGGACGAAACGGTCCTTCGCTGCAAAGAGACGGGAGGGAAAGGCAGTGCTTCTCATTTATTTATAACTTTAAAGATTATCATCGGATTTCGGGTGCATCTCAGAGCGGGGCGGCCATCCCCCGCCGTGTCCCCGACGGGAAGGCAGAGCTGGCTCCTTGCGCCCACGAGCGCGTCATCCACGGGAAACCCGCATCTCCCTTCCCCACCTCCTTCGTAGTTACCAGCCTCATTTCAAAATGAAGCGTCTAATCCTCGTTAATTACTCGTAAAAACACCAGAGAATATTCATTCCAGCAGTATCACAATAGATTTCCACCGGGAGTTTTACTGCAGCAGAGAGACCATGAGGCTTCAGGGACTCGAGGCTCGGACTATCAGATATGTCTGGCTGAGGAACAAGGGATTTGCACAGTGGTGGGGAGAAAACGAGGAACACGACTCCCGGTCTGTCAACAGGTACCGGGGCACCAGGAGGGTTCCAGCCCTCGATCCCAGCGGTCCCTTCTCGCTCTTTGTCCAATATGATGGAGAAATATTAACAATATTAAGGGGGAAGCGGTCCTACTAGCGCAGACATTGAATTAATTAATCGCTATTTCGCCCCCAGCTATATGATTTCATCGCTTATTGTTTAAAGATGAACTGGATTAAAATTTGGGAAAGGATAAACAGAAAGAGAGTGAAAAGACAGAAAATGAAAAAGAGCAAATGGAAGAATGAAGGAGAGAAAGAGCGAAAGAAAGAAAAAGAAAGAAAGAAGGAAGAAAGGACCGGAGAGAGGTCCCGCCGGTGCCGGGGCTGCGGCCGTGAGGGCGAAACCCAAGCCCGGGACAGCACCGCAGGACCAGTGGCGGGCGGGAGGCGGCCGGCTCCATCCCCCGCTCCCCTCAGCGGGTACTGCCCATTCCCGAGCGGGGCCGGGAGCCGGCTGGTGCCGCTGCTCTCCTGCCACCTTCTTCCCCGCCACCCATCCCATGCTGGAATACAGGGATCGCACTCCCCAGCCGCCGAACGCTGCTTCTGTCGGCGTCAGGCGCTCATTTCCAACGGCAGAGCATCACTGGGTTAAGTAAAACACAGTGGGAAACAGACACAGCGCTAGATGTGGGGAGTTCGGAGTCTCAGCACCGGCCCGCGGCCACACTCCGGGGAGGGGCAGCTCCTCGGGTCCCGCCACTCCCCCACTCCCGGCCACACAGCGCCCGACGCGGGGAGAGCTGGTGTTCGGCCTGACGGGTTTCCCTCTGCTAAAATTAAACAACTACCCACAGAAAATAAAGAAATTAAAGTAGGGTTTTCTCGGGGGCAACTTGACCCAATTAAGATCTGGACGAATATTATCATTACCAAAGACTGACTCTTCCCTCTTCTTCAGAAAGAAAGCAGAAGTAACTTCCAGGACAACTGGAATGTCACGTGTTTTCCAAATGATGTTGATACTTAAATAACGCAGAGATATCTAAATTTATTCACACAGAAAGGGCTTGCTACCTGACTAGAAGAAATTATGTTTTATATTTTATTTTTACAGTTTCATTTAATTTATTTTAAAGTTTTTAATACTTACAGATTTTTTTTCACAGAGGAATACTTTTCTGTCCCCTAATATTAAGCATCCAACTAACAAGTCATTATTTTTCACGTGGAAATCAAGCTGGCATTATTTCTCATAATCCCTTTTTCTAAGTCATAAAAACTTTCCTTTTTCCCATTTTAAAGGAAAGCAAATTTTGATGTCTCTCAAGCTTATTCTTCAAATTTCATTCATTAAAAAAATCAGCCAACCAATCAAACAAACAAAACCCCAACCAAAACACAAATGTTGTTATTGCTATTTGTTATTAATCAAAATATCACAAAATAATGACCAAAATGGATTTGTTAGATATTTCTACATGGTTAAACAACTTATAGTTAGGATGGGGAAACAGCTTACATCTCGATCTGTAATGAGCCAAAGTCTAAGATTTAGATTCCCTGACAAATCAGGAGTAGGTTTGGGGGAGGAATAAAAATGATTTTTAAAAAAACCAAACAAACACAAAAACACAAATGTAAAAACCTTTCAAGCTATTCCCCCCAAATTCAATAATCCAATGAGGCAAATCAACCTCATGATATCTGATTACTGTAAAAACTTTCTTAAAACAGCTGAAATGTTTTTCAATTGAAACTATGTGTAAGAGGTCATAATCACCTTGATGCCAAATCTCTCAATCTGCATGACATGTGAACAGCACGCCTGAGAGTAGCTCAGACCCTGAGCTACGAGGCCAGTTTCAGAACCAGGTGTTTTCAGTAAGAGGATATACACACAGGCAGAGGGCCAAAATTGCTCCTTCCACAAACACAAGCAAAAGTATTTTATGCTGCATTGATCAAAGATCAGGATAGTTGAATATGTGCAGCATGAATGTATGTATATCCCATGACTCAAACCACATTTTGTTAATGCAGTTGTGCCATTTCTTCCAACTATCTCCATTTCTACATGCACCTGGATAAAATGTAAAAGCAAGATAACTTGCAGGATTTTCTAGCTTTAATAAAAATGAGCCACTAAATTTAAATACCCTACAGAAACATTAGGAATCAGCCATGAAAAACCCACTGCTTCCATGACCCCTCCATAACATGAAGGGAACATTTGCATTGTTTGTGTGAAGATCTTGCACCAATGGGCACTGACAGGGAGCTGCCTCTGATGTGGTTTAAATGAGCAGAGGTTAATACAAACAAAGATTGAAGTTTTCTTTGGCAATATAACATGCTAACAAAATCAACTAACCTCCAATAAGAAAAGCATATTCTCTAGACTAGCAGAACAGGCAGGGACAGAATAGCTACAAAACCTCTGTAACACATGGAAAAGGGCCACTGAGCTCAGGAAGATTTAAGTGCACAGAGAGAGCTCTGACAAAGTTGACAGTTGTAATTTCAATGGATTTTAAGCTCTCAGTTTTGTGTACATAAACATATCTCACAGCATATTAATAACAACTGCATCATTTATGCTTAAGCCTGCAGGTCAGACATGGTTACCAACCATTCCTCTGGACACATTCATGTTTGAATATTGGCTTCCTCAGCAGTTGTTAAATTTTTGCTGATACAGAGAACACACAGAGATGGGACTGTGCCAGCCACAAACATGAATACGGGCACTGAAACAGCATCTTCCCTTGGGATTCACAAAGACCATTGCCCTAAGAACAGTTATTCAGCCCCAGGTGCGAATACATATAGCACACCCATAGAGAAATTGTAGTTCACACACCCCTAAAATTCCCACTCAGGAGGGCTTTGTCTGTTTGCACAACCAGGACAGACAGATGGAACAGTTCTTCCACACCAGTGAAATTGTTCACCAAAGTAGTACTGGAACAGAAAATCCACATTAACCCTCTAACTACACCTATACTCCCAAGCCTGTGATAACTGTCTGTGTGCAGGAAACTCACTCTTGCATCATGTGAAAAAGGCATTTAATATGAAATGTTACACACCATAAGCTACTTTGGGATGTAAGCCTGCAAACAAACCTGAATCCCTGTGAATTGTAATTTGATCTACAGAGGAAGAGCATTAAGGTAAGAAGCAACAGGAATTCCATTGCACCTGTGATCCACCATACTTTAAAAATGTGCTTTTACAGAACAAGGAAAAAACAACAGAAATTTATTCTTTTCTGTTCTTAACAAATGCAGATAGAAACTCACTTTTCAGAGTAAGACAGTCTTCTGAGGTTCTCAGCCCACAGTACTATGATTAAGTCTGATTTTCAAAATGTGTTTCCAAAACGCTGTCTCAATGCAGACAAAAAAAAAATAGGTGGGATGCAAACTACCAGTCCCTTCAAGAAATGCAGGTCATTGCTCTAGCTTGTAGGGATGTACAATGCAGTACCCACTGCTGTTAGCTACTTTTTCATGATTTGCTCAATTTCAAGTTATCATAAACACAGGAGTAACTGCTATGTTGCTTTTTGAATGATAAAAGTTTCTCTGTATGTAGGCTTTTTAAACAACCAACTAGATAATTGAGGGGATTATTCTTTCCAAGCATTTATGAAATACTGAAGTGGTTTTCTGTCAAACCTGCCTTTCAAAAGATGAATACCTGCCATTATATAAATGAACATTGCATGACTCTTTACTATCTATGGGTCAGTGATGCAAAAGGAATATAATTTCTTCTCTGAAATTTCAGTATTTGCTAGACACTTTCAAAGGAGAGAGTAGAAGTAACATTTCTACACTGTGGAACTGAAGGTACAGGGTAAGTATTAAAAACATAACTTTTCTTTACAAAATTGAATTCTTGAGCACAAGTTATACAGAAGGGCAAGATGAAAGAAGGAAAATTGTGGTAGTGATTGCCCTACTGCATCCCCACATATCGTCAATGGCAGAAGCTGCCCACAAAGACTGTATACAGAGACTCCTCCCAGCTGCAGTTACCTCCAGTGAGAACTTTCCTCTAACAGTGATGGTAGTCACCTGTCCCAGGTGACATGGAAAAGCAGTTTGCAGCATGTGACTACCCATCCAGGTTCTGTGTTGGTTGTCTGGGTTCTGCCCTCCTATCCACATTTCTCTCCCCCTCTTGGTCTAACACCACTGGTGTCTGGCAGCCTATTCCAAATCCTGTATGTAACGTTTGATCTAATCTTCCTGTCTGGGGTCCAGTATGCTCCATTCAGGTAGAGGAACTGGGGATTGCTGCCACAAATGCGTCCAGATCTTTTGGCACAACTGGAAATTACAGATCTTTCAGAGTTCATACAGTCTGTGATCACAGAGAGGTCAAAAAATTCCCAAGAAAGCTTCAGGCCTTTGTTTACTTCCCTGGTGTTTCCATTCCTTGTGCTCCAGACTACAGAGTAACACAGGAAAATATTGCACAACAAGAAAAAAAAAAAAGCAAAAAACCCCATGAGTGCAAGTTTAAAAAAAATCAGCTAGCAGCTTGTATTTCCCACGATTTCCCTCATGGTGATGTGGCATTCCCTGTCTTCTCTGTTTTCCCACAGAGTGCCCCAAAGCACTACTTTTTTTCTGCAGTACGTATGGATACTGTAACTGATGCACATCCCTTCCCCTGCAGATCTCTGTGTATTTTTAAACAACCAGAACACACAAGTGTTGTGACTGAAATAGTTACAACAAAACACCACCAGCCACACAGATCTTTTCTTTTTTGTGTAACCTTTTTTTACTGAAACTTGAGCAAAGTTTGGCGTTGGATAAGCAATCTGTACACTCAAATAAACCCCAAATAAATATATAATATTGGGATTCTACAGTAGCCCGAGATGTATACAATGCATGATTTTTTCTGACAGATACTGTGATGTGGACCCAGACTAAAGCTCCTGAAACCAGTGGAGTTTTCCAAAATTTGCATAAGCAGAGAGAAGGATTTGGCATACTGTCACTGTCAGACTGTCTATTTTGATTTGGCTCTGAAGTATTTTCAAATATATGGGTAGGAACCTGATATGTAACATGATCATTCAATGTGAATAAGCCTGAAATTCTGTTTAGGCCTGTGATCTTTAACTTTTTGTAATGTGCCAACCTATAAACACTTTAAAGTTGAACCTCACATAACAGATTTAAGCTTCTGATGATCGATTTGCTTTCCTTACTTACCTTCCGCAGCTCCTTTAGAAGTAGTCCATGGATCCCAGCTGAAACGATTGGTTTTGTCAAAATGGCAAATACTGTTTACAGAGAAAAGGCAAGAATAAAACTATGATGTAGAAGGAAAAAGATGGAGAATACATTTTTTACTGTAATCAGTATTTCAGGGCACAGCTAAGTAACAGCCTCCATGAGTCGGCACTCCTGCATGCATTCCCATGTTGGTGGGAGCTTGCCAGAATTCCCAGAGTGCCAGGAGCACACCTGTGACACCTGAGCAGCCCAGGGTAGCCAAAGCCTGCAGTACCAAAGCAAAGACTACCCAGTGAGCTCCAGCTGAGCTCCACGAGCACTCAGAGGTACCTCTGGCATGTCTACAAGAGATGGTGTGGGAGCAGTGCCTGCTGACTGGGCTCACCTGAACTCCAAAGGACTGGAGCTTACCTGGCTGTACAGAAATGCGGATACGCACACTGCATTTGCAGTAGAAGCACAAACAGGTAAATTATGTATTGGTGCATATGATGTACACATGTACATATTCTATATATTTATTTTTCTTAGAAAACATTGCTTCTGTTTATGTCCATTAATTTACATATATTTATTCCTACTACAGTATCATTTATAATAATACTTTCACTTCTATAGCACCTCCTCTTCAAGGATGTCCAATTGCTTAAAAACTGTAATAAATAAAGCCTCACATCTTGCCTGTGAGGTAGGTCAATGCTATTATCAAACTTTACAGATGCATTAACTGAAGAACAGAGAGGTTAAGGCCCAAATTTTCAAACATTTGTACCTGAAGTCAAGCATCTAAACTCTCATTTAGATGCTTAAATAAAAGTCTTGTGATTTTCTTTGGTGCAGAACATTCACAGCTACTGCTGAAGTCAACAGGGGCTAATGGACAGGGCCTGATTTTAGGAGGCATAACCTTTTAGACAGCTAACAAGCAACTCCAAGTTGGAAAACATTGGTCTAAACACACAAATTGTGGTCAGAGCCACAGCTGATCCCAGTAATTTATCTCCTCAGGGCCTTTATAATATGATATATGACTTTAAAAGGCTGGTGCAGATCTTTTTAAGTAAATGTTAGTGACACAAAAATCATATACTGTTTCCACAAACTGTGTCCATTGCAACAGAGTTTGTATAAACATAGTTTGGGTTTGTGAGGTTTCTTGGGCATCAGGGGGTCGTTTTTCATAGATTTGTGACAATCAGGACAATGCACAGTACACATCACTTGTGCAGTCATAAAACACATCACACATCTTCACCTGCTGTCTTTACATTTCTACATAGTAAATTCCTTTGCACTTGTGATAAATATAAGTGGTCAAGTAAAGGTCTATTAAGAGGATATTTGTCAGAATATCATGCAGACAGCTTGCAAAATACACATACTAAAAGATCACTTGTAAAATTCTTGAATTGTTAAGCACGAAAATAATTACCTCATTCCATTACAGTACTGTGTAGAAACACGGAATAAGCAGCATTATCTTATTCCCAATAGAATAGATAATAACAACTAATTAATTTTAAAAAATTCAGGCACCAAATGAATTATCCTGCAACATAGAACAGTATCTATATGGAGTGTTCTCCTTAATATACTACAAAAACCAGCTGTATGGCAACATTTTTCCATTTCATATTATGAGCATCTTGTCACATTTCAAAGACATCTTGGATATTCCAACTTCAAAGAACAAAACTGTATTCTACTGGCCGCTATAGGAACCCCCAACACAGAAGAGAACCTTACCAAGAGGGAAAACCACTGACATATTATAGCTACCTCGACTGGAGGAAAATGTTCAGTCACAAATTACACTACTATATCCCACTTCTACAGTGATGCTGAAAAGTTTGTACTTTAATGTGGGCTTCTCTCACTGTGTAAAAATTGAAATCAATGGCCAGTGAAATATTACTCCCTACCACAGGAGTTTCTTAGCTCTGTTTTAGAGCTCCATTAATTAAATAATCTTCCATAAATTTTTTGTAAGTATTCAATGTGTCAGTCTTCTCCCACATTAAATTAAAATTTTAAAGAATTAAATAATACAGCTTATTTTAAGCAACCATTAGAGGGCTCAATGGCCTTCTAATAAAATTATAATAAAACCGTACTCAATACATTGTAGGAAACTTTGGCTCAGTCTCTTTTAGGGTAATACATTTCTGTTACAGCTTCTTCTGTACGTACTTGTTAACTTCATAAAAGGGAAAACACAAAGCACATTTAACATCGTGATCCTGTTCTGCGTCTAACCACAGTGAATCTCTCCAATTATCTTCCAGGTGGGGGCAACAGTAAGCCAGTTTTCTTTAATCTCGATCGTGTCCTTCTGCATCAGGAGCTCAGAACCAGGGGTGCGCTCCCGCAGAGGCGGGGAGGTACGCAATCCCCAACCTCCAGCTCCCCAGGGAGGCCCTTCCAGGCATCTCTGCTGGAAAGGCGCGCCCTGCTCTCTCTCCTGAGCGCCCGGACCATTCGTGACCCCCCGCCGCGTCACCCTGCAGCCCATCCCCACCGCCTCCGGCTGGGTCGGTGCCGCGGGGCTGGCTCGGCCGCAGAGCCCACTATGACATCGGTGGGCTGTTTACAGCCCGGGGCTGGTCCCCGCGGCGTGGCTGGCACCTGCCACTACGGCAGGGCTGGCACCTGCTACCACGGCGGGCCGGTCGTGCTCGGCCGCTCGGGGCTCACCCCACCCAGCGC
>JAJPCS010005797.1:0-10329 GCA_021164005.1 Willisornis vidua nigrigula | reverse complement strand
TATGCTTTGAACTATGTAGGTCAGAGAAGCTTCTCAGAAGGGTTTTGCAAAGTTTGAAACCAAATCCTGGTTTGCTCTCACTATTCAAAGGAAGGTCCCATTTAACAACACTCAGCCTTCAGCAGTGGCAATTAATTGGTTAATTAGTTGAAGCTGCTGAGAAGCCACCAGGTTATGGATTGGCACCTGGAATGTGTCATTACAGCACAGGTTCAGGGTAGTTTCCATGTGCAAATCCAATTAAAATGAGGACTAAAAGAGAAATGTTCCAGGACTTGCCAACCACCAGATCCCAGAGCAAGGATGTAGGATGTGCTCCATGGGCAATGTCCACATGGAATCTGATTACAGAAGGGTCTTCTCAAGGTTTTACCTCCTACAACTTCTCATGAGCTTTTGTCAGTCCCCAAAAGAAAGCAAATTCTGGCTGGTTTTGCATAAATTGGGAAACCTCCAAGTGTCTCTTTTATGTTCATGTTTCACTGACATTGTGGGGGTGTTAAAAAAGACAGAATGCCCCTGCTTAGCTGGGGTGCTGGAAAGATCTGAAAAACAAGGCTGGGAGAAGATTGAGGCAGAGGAAGGAATGAAAGGATGTGGATGAATCTCTGCCAGGAAGTTACACACACAAAAGCACAGAACCAGCTGTCTCCTCAATTAAGCAGCCCCTGTTGTCTTCATTAATCACTTTGTGCTGCGATGTATTAGTCTCAGAAATCCAGAAAAGTATTTGCACACTTAATTCCTGTTTAAGGAGCTGAATCCCCGTTGAAATCCTTTGTCTGGTAAATACTTCTGTGGATTTGAGCCTTCTGGCTCCAATCTCAGGAGGGCTGAAACAAGAAGGACACGTTACTTGTTATTGTGTAAGTGCACAAGGCAAACTGAAAGGAAAATATTGAACTTACCACAATATCTCTGTGGGTGGTTTTAGATAAATGCCTGGAAAAGTCACCGTGGGGTTCTATTACACCTGAGTGAAGGTGGAACCTCATAAAATAAGGAATAACCTGACCAGGAGTAAACTGGTCTAGTGAAAGGAGAAAGGAAAGGGGAAAGGAAAGGGGAAAGGAAAGGGGAAAGGAAAGGAAAGGAAAGGGGAAAGGAAAGGAAAGGGGAAAGGAAAGGAATGGGAAAAGGAAAGGAAAGGGGAAAGGAAAGGAGAAAGGAAAGGAGAAAGGAAAAAGGACCAAGGGTTGGACTTGATGATCTCGGAGGTCTTTTCCAACCCAACTGATTCTATGATTCTATGAAAGGACAAAGGAGAACTAGCCAGCCCCCCCTTTTTTTTTCTTTTTCCATTTCCTTTTTCTTTCCCTCCTCTCTTTTTGGTGGATAAAGCCACCCAGGGGAAGAACTGGGCTTCCCCCACCGCCTCAGGGCATAGGCAAAAAAACCCAAAGGGAAATCCCACCTTTGCAAAGAAAGCCTTAGCTTTACTAAAGGAAGATCATTGGAGTCCAGGCTGGAAACAATGAACTCTTGAGGTTTGCTTCTCTCTCCCCAGCAGAGACTTGCCTTCTAATTTTTTTCTCTCCCTGATGCAGGATGGGCTTTAAGTCACCCACCTTTCCATATGCAACCAAGAAAGTGAATTCAACTCTAGTTTTGGTTGGGAGATTTGTTTTGTGATGATTCAGATGGAAAAGAAAATTGCAAATTAGAGTCATAAAATCATTAAGGTTGGATTAGACCTTTAAGATCGAGTCCAACCCTCAACCCACCACCGCCATCACCATGTTTACCATTAAACCATTCCTTAAATGCCATATCCATGTGTTTTTTGAAGACTTCCAGGGGTGGTGACTCCAGTACTTTCATGGACAGCCCCATCCATTCCTCTGTTGGTATGTCTGTTGTGGACAAAAATTCTCTGCCCTAAAGGTGTGTCTGCCCGAGGGTGACACCTGCTCTCTGCACCACAGGGGCTGCAATCACACACAAGGTGAGGACTAGACCTTCTCCTGTGCCATGGCCTTGCTGATCTCCACCTCCCCCATCCTGAAGAATCCCTTTTTGGTAGAAGGTTTACTGCTCTGAACTCCTCCCTGGGTTCAGCCTTGCTCTGCAGTGAGAAATGCCCATCCAGAGCTCTCCAAGGACGAGAACTGGATCTGGCTGAGCAGAGAAAACCCACAAACCCCTGAACCAACCAGACTTCAATTCCTGGGATTTCTTTCAATGTGTTTTCCAAGCCCATCCATCTTTCAGGTCATTCCCTTCTGTATGGTTGGACCTCACTCCTGGTCCTGTGTTTGTACAGAACTTGGCACAACAGGAATCTTGCCCAAGGCAGACCTGAGGCCAATTGGTAAGGAATAATTGTCTCCTTCCCACATTAGTCATGTCTGTACCTACCACATCTCTGTCAGTACAGCACAATTCATTATGGGGAGACAAATGCTAATGGTTGCCAGCAGAAAATTAGTTATGCTGATAATGAGTGTCAAACCACAAGAAACGAGAGATTCTGGCATGAGGAGAAATGAGGGTGATTTACAAACTGGATGTGATCCCCCAAAGTGGGAGAACATTCCTCCCCACCCTCACATCCCTGTGGTACACAGCTAAAAGTTTTCACAGAGACCTTCACAACCCTGTGAATTTGTGCAATTTGGTTGAAGGAAACCCAAGATTTACTGTAAGATTTCACAGAGACCTTCAAAACCCTGTTAATTTGTGCAATTTGGTTGGAAGGGACCCAAGATTTACTTAATTGTCATTAATATTTTGATACTTTCCACGAAAAATACTTTGCCAAGCACAAGAGAATTTAATTAAACCAACACACTTTAACCTTATTGTACAGTGGGTGGTGTAATGTGGATCTCCCTGATTTGCAAAACTAATGAGTACACCCTGACCCAGAGTTGCTTTTTACAGTCTCAATTTATCCAGTAAGTCTGGAAAGCTGAGGCTCTTTGCTTTCCTTTTTTTTCAGTGTTTGATTTGGATGTGCTGAGCTGAAACCCCAATTAAAATCCTGCCAAGCCAAAGGATTCCAGAATTCTGCAAAAAGCATAATTAGGCTTCAAAGCCTTTATTTCCCCCCTTTTTTTTTCCTCAGAGTTATGATGTGGGGTCTAAGCCAAGTCCTTGCTTTTTAACTTTTCAGTCAAGAGGGGGAAGAAAGAGGAAGAAAGCAAACAAAGCACAGGGATCACTGATGAAGGAAGTAAAACCAAAGGAAGGAAACTACAGACACAACTTGCAATTTTCCTTTCCATTTGAAACATGACAAACCCCATCTCCTTCCAAACCCGGAGCTGAATCCACTTTCTTTTGGCTGAATTCACCTTCCCTGGCTGAGGCCACACCTTGAGTACTGTGTTCAGTTCTGGGCCCCTCAGTTCAGAAAGGATATTGAGGGGCTGGAGCGGGTCCAGAGAAGAGCAACGAGGCTGGTAAAGGGACTGGAGCACAAGCCCTACGGGGAGAGGCTGAGGGAGCTGGGGGTGTTTAGCCTGGAGAAGAGGAGGCTCAGAGGTGACCTCAGCACTGTCTGGAACTGCCTGAAGGGAAGTTCTGGCCAGGTGGGGGTTGGTCTCTTCTCCCAGGCACTCAGCAATAGGACAAGGGGGCACGATGGGCTCAAGCTCTGCCAGGGGAAATTTCAGTTGGAGATCAGAAAGAAATTCTTTGCAGAGAGAGTGCTCAGGGATTGGAATGGGCTGCCCAGAGAGGGGGTGGATTCACCATCCCTGGAGGTTTTTAAACACAGATTGGACGTGGCGCTGGGTGCCATGATCTGGTAAATGGACTGGAGTTGGCCCAAGGGTTGGACTCGATGATCTGGGAGGTCTTTTCCAACCCAATCGATTCTATGATTCTATGATTCTATGATTCTAAGAGAACATTGTTTTCCAGGAGTACTTATTTTCCAATGATTTTTCGTGATTTTTAAAAAGAAATAATTTCAGATGCATTTTTTTTTTGTCTTTGGTGCATTCAGATGTTTCCTTTTCGTTTTGGCTGTACAGTACATTATATTGGTCAGATCACAATATACAGATTATACAGCTGTAATCTTTATTTTAGGTCATTAATGTGTTTCTGAATTAAGTTTTCAAGGTGTGGTCCAGTTAGAGAAGTGCTGTAGGATGCCTTTTAAGCCAGCATATTAAGACCTCTGATCTAAATTTTCAAGGCTATACTTATTTTGTAGTGTGGCTTATCTAGATTTGATATGTAAAAACTGAAGGAAATATCTGCAGTAAAAACACTTCAGACAAAACAGGACCTGCCTAGTACTTCCAAGGAAGTAATTTCTGTAAAATGTGTCGTGTGTTGCAACACAAGTGGTGATCTGTGGTAGATCTGACACACCAGTTCTTGTAGCCTTTACTCGTTCTACCTTTTGTTAAAGAAAGTACAGGCTTTGCCTGGACAAGATCTAAGTCAGTCTGATCCTGAACTTGCTCAAACCCATCACTTTGAGTGCTTCACCAGCTGTGGTGGAAAAATTCAGTGAACTGGAAAAAATTTTGTATTTAAAATTACTTACGTGGGCAAAAAATTGGATTGAGTTGGTTGTTGTCGCAGGTTTGGCTTAGCTGTTACCAACCCTGGACGGGCCCCCCTTCCCCCTCCCAGAAACTTCCCAGAGAGGCAGGGAAAAAAAAACCTGAAAAGAAACGCACTCAAAAGAAACTGAACTGAATAAAAAGATTAAATTATATTTTCTAATATTCACAATCACACAGTATGGAGGATCCCACCCCCCAGGGGAGAGGGAGAAAGGGAAGAAGGGGAGTGAAGACAGGGAAAACCCAAACCCAACCTAACAAAACCAAACTAGACAAACTTAAACCAAATTAAGAACCTCAAAGAAGGGGAACAATCATGAAACAATCTCACCCAGGACAGGAGAACCACCAACGACCGGAGGGACCAGGCTCCAACCTCCTCCCACCAGCTCCTCGGCCAGGCAGGAAGAAAAACTAAACCACTCCCCTCCCTGCTACGTGGAAGACACGTGTGGAATACTTCCTTGGATACAATGGTTACTGGGGAAGCCATGGGCCAAACCATTACAGTTGTAAAGATTGAACATGCTTGCTTTGGGGCGTGGAAGAAGGGGGGTTTTTAGATAAGTAGTGCAGACATTTCCATCAAAACGTGTAGAGTCTCTCCTGTGGCTGACGATAAAGTTCTGCAGTTTTGTAACAATGTCTTGGCTTCCTCAAGTTGGATGGTTACATTCTTAAAAGTGGAAGTTGCCAGAGTTTCTTAAGAGGCCGTTAAGTTTCACAACCTGGTGTGATCACTTGTTGCAGATTATTTTTCATTCAATCTTTTAGCTTTCGTCCTGGAATCAGTGTTCCATTTTAACCTTCCACCACTGTCCCTTTTAGTTGAAATGTGGACATGGAATAATATCCATTGATGCAGAGTAATAAAAAACACCTGCAAAAGTACTTTTTTGAGTAAAAACTACACCTTTAACAAACACAAATTTCCTTACCAAGCCGCTAAAACCAAACAGCAAGAACAACAAAAAACTAAAACACAACCCCTCCACCCTTAAACATATAACTTTATATAGATATAGATATAGATATATATACACTTTGGACAGTGTAGATATTTAACATTTTATCCAACAATAAATGGGAGCATAAAGAAAAATATTCATCCAAGTGCCCTTCATTTCATGCATCTTAAATCTAAAATCTCAACTAGTCCTCTGAGTCAGAGGAGAGAAAAAGGTTCTCTAGTCAGTTCACATTGTGTTGTTTTCTGTATTTAATTTAAGATGAGACAATTCATTCACAAGGAAACTCCCTTGTCACTCAGATGAGTCCCTGTCCTAAATCTGCTGGAACAATCTCCAGGGAAATACCTCTGGAGCTGCTCCAGCTGGGACCATGAGAGGTGCAAGTGGATATCAGAGCTGGTCTTTTCCCCTGCAAGGGTATGAGTTTTGCTTCCATAAATGAATCCCCAGGCACAGGGAAAGCCATTTCTCTGTGTTACAAGGGATTGAGCTGAAAATCTCTGAGGCAGGACGAGCTGACAGAGGACAAATATCAAAAAATGTTCAGATGGTTTTCCTTTAACCCTCCCTTCTGTTCTTCCAGAGAAGGGAGCAGAGAGAGGTGGTGGAGTGAGGCTCTGAATATTTGGCCAGTGCCTGTGCTCTGTCATGAGTGGGAGTGGAAGGCTTAGCCAAAATTCATGAAAGAAGCCCTGCCATTGAGTCATGAGGTGCAGAAAGGACACCCTGGCTTTCTAAACCCCTTCTCAGAGAGGAGTCCAGCTGTGGTTGATCCAATCTCAACCTCAGATTATGTCAGTGGTTTAAATTTAAGTATTTACAGAGTGGGGATTGACCCACCTTTGTCCCTTGGGTTTTAATGACTGTCAAAATGAGAATATTTACAATAAATGAATCAATTTATTATTACAAAAGATCAAAGATCTTAATCAGAATTATTTACTGCACAATATAAATATTAGCACTACTAGCAGTGTAGTCTAACATAGGATATTGCACTGCACTGGAGCAATTGTTGAAGCAATTATATTAAAACTGGCAGAAAGAAATAATATTAAGTAGAGATTTGATGTGACTCACCCAGACCAAAAGATGGGGAGATCTCTTTTGCTCAACCTCCAGGATTGTCCTTGGAGGACATCCCCACCCAAGGGAGGAATCTCCACACACACCAAGAAGGGTTGTCAGAAGAACAGTCAGAAAAACTTGTCTGTATGGAAGGGGATGGACTTTTATAGGATAAGGTCATTGACTGGCAGTCACAGATCTACAGGTCAACAGAGCAGCTTATCTGGCAAATCCTGCCCCAAAAGCAGGATGTGTAGTTGAAGTCTGATAAACCAGGGTGGGTTTAGCATAAATTAACCCCAAGACAGCACCCTGGTCCAGCAGTTGAACTGGCAGGATGGTTTGCATTGTTTGCATTCTCTGATTGGATTCCAGGTCTTCCCAGGGTGGGCCCTCCTGCCACATGCTCTTCATGGCCCTGAACATGCAGGTTGGATTTGGGAAGCTCCAATCCCAGCTGAATGGGATTCATCCCATACTGTTCACAGCAGCTCAGGAAGACAATCTCAGGAAAAAGGCTGTCAGGACAGAAAGCATCACAAGGCATGAAAACGTGGGGGTGGGAGTACCCTCATGGGTCAGGGTTGTGATGGACTGAAATGTTGGTAATGTTTTACACATTGTCAAAATCATAGAAAGACTTAATCAAACTGCAAAGAAGCCACTGCTTGTCTGAGACCCCCAAAGCACCTCCCACTCCCAGTGGCTCCTGACTGGAATTTGGGCTGTGACTGGGAACTTGAGAGAAGGTGTTTGTCTCATCATCTCAGGACTGAGAGAAGTAAGCAAGGCCCAGGGAGTGGTGGAGGAGAAGGGTTTGGGTGTGTCATGGGGAAATGTCTCCGCACCAAACCAAAGGAGTTACACCCTCCCTGCTCCAGGAATACCAGGTACACACAAGACATTCACATGAGAGGCAGCTGAGAAGGGTCATAAACCATCAAAGAACCCCTAAAGCACCTCCACAACTCATTCCTGAGACCTTCCACCACCAGAGAACTGCACGTGATCCAAGTGAGGCAACAAATCCAGAACCTGTTGGGAGAGACTGCAAAGCTTCCCCCACCCCAGGGGAGGTGCCTGGCATCTCCTGAATGTGTATGAATCCACTGCACTCTGGTTTGGGAAACTCTCACCACCAAGAAGACCAGAAGAAGCAGACCAACGGGCCATCACCGGGATCCACATGCTGATTTTAGTCTCTGTCACTGTGCTGGTTTAAAGGTAAACTGGCAGGAGAAATGAACCCAACACAAAAGAGATTGTAAGTCAGAGTGACAATTTAATAACAATATGACAATAAATGCAATGGCACAAAGAGAAATTGGGTTTAACCCACAAAATCCAGAAGTATGAACCAGCCCCCTGGGGCACAAACACAGTGGGGTTTGTTGGCCCCACATGGTTCCCCCAAAGCAAAAGGAAGTGAAGAACCTGTTGGTACAGTGGACATCTGCAGTCTGGTGAAGGGTGGTGGTTACAGTCTGGTCAAGAGTGGTGGTTTCTCCTGTCAAGGTTCTGATCCTCCTCTGGATCCGATGAGTCGTTCCCTGAGGTCTTCAAACCTCAAGATTATTTGCCCTCCGGTCCAGGTGGGAGCCCCCAGTGCCTCCCACAGGGCGAGGAGTTCCACACTGGGGGATCTGACTCTGGGAGTCAGGGGGGATTTTGGAATCGTTACTGGCCCATGAGCAGAGCTGAGCCCTCAGGTGGCTGTGGAGGTGCCAAGGACTCCCTGGAGGGGAGTTATCACAGCTCTTATCTCACAGATGTCTTTCCCACCCAGCTCACACCCTGAGGAGTTGGGTGTGCCCTGGGCAGCTGCTGCAAATGGTCCATTGTTAACAGTTCTTGGGAAATGAATAGGGGGTGTGGGGTACTGTCTCAGGTTTGGCTTAGCTGTTACCAACCCTGGACTGGCCCCCCTTCCCCCTCCCAGAACTTCCCAGCAAAGGCAAGGAAAAAAACTGCAAAGAAACGCACTCAAAAGAAACTGAACTGAATAAAAAGAATAAATTATATTTTCTAACATTCACGAATCACACTGTATACACAGTACGTAGGATCCCACCCCCAGGGGAAAGGGAAGGGGAAGAAGGGGACTGAGACCCTGGAAAATAGGGAAGACACCAACCCAACCTAAAGAAACCAAATGAATCAAAACAAACACAATTAAAACCCTCAAGGAAGGGGAACAAGAATGAAACAATCTCACCCAGGACAGGAGAACCACCAACAACCGGAGGGATCAGGACTCCAACCACCACCCACGAGCTCCCCGGCCGAGGAAGAGACTAAACCACTCCCCTCCTGCTACGTGGAAAACTCGTGTGGAATACTTGTAACTTCCTTGGATACAGTGGTTACTGTGGAAGCCATGGGCCAAACCATTACAGGTACACAGCTTTGGTCATCCACACAGGGATAAACTGGTCCCAACTGCTGAACCAGGACAGTCACTTCCTTTCTTCCCCACTCCACTCTTCCTATTTCTTTCTCTCTCTGCCTCACATTTACCATTAAATAAACCCCTGTTGCCATTATTGGCTCTGGCATGTGGTCTCATTTGCACCTTAATTTGGGAAGAGGAATTTCTAATAATTTTAATAACCAGATCAAAACAAGGGTGTGTAAAATGAGTCCACAGCAAAGGGTGGGATGGAACGTTCCATCCCTGGCAGTGTTACCCACAAGGATATCAAGGGTTACTAATTTGTCCAAGGCATAAATATATTCAAGAAAGCCAAATAAAACCTCTGTGGCACTAATTAAACTTTGACCTGATTTGCAGGGATGAATTTTAATTGCAATCCAACGGCATAGCTTTGATTTAATTTCCTTCTGCTGAATGCAATCGCATTTAACCAAATCACATCCCATCGATTGTTGTTTGTTTGGAGTGAATACTATTTATTTCCTCTGCAGCAAATTATTTTTAATGAAATTCCTGGAATTGCATTTAACTGGCTTGCAGTTGGTCGAAATAGATTGAATTAGGGCACGTTGAATGAAAAAAAACCCCACTGAAAACAGGCCAGAATTAAGTTGCATTGAATTTTGGTACATTTAATGGGACAGTGAATTGCATTTCCACTGAAGCAAAGACAGGGAGGCAAGGAGAGCAAAATGAGGGCTGAAGGGAAGTCATCAGGGAGGGCAGGAAGCTGGAAGCAACTGGATGACAGGGAATAAGGAACTGAAGGCAACAGCACCACAGCAGTGCTGGAATATCTCAGAGATCAGTATAACACATTACTACTCTGTACCCATCTAAATACTTCCCTGAGGGTCTTCAGGGATAAACCACCTCCATCCACTGTCTGAGAGCACCTTGGTCTCCTCAGTGGCCCTTCCAGGCTGGAGCCATGCAGGGCTGCTGGATGTCTCATGGGGGTGGGAGGATTTCAGAGCATCCAAAGGAAAGTAGTGTCATAGAACGGTTTGCATTGGAAGGGACCTTCATGATCATCCTGTTCCAACTCCCTTGCCACAGGCAAGGACACCTTCCACTAGACCAGGTTGCTCCAAGCCCTCACCAGCCTGGTCTTCAATGCTCCCAGGGGGCATCCACACCTTCTCTGGGCAACCTGTGCCAAGGCCTCACCACCTCACAGAGAAGAGTTTCTTCCTAATATCTGATGTAGTTGCAAATTGCAGAGGGCAGGATTTGATGGACAAGTCAACCCCTGTTGAACTTTATTTCTCCTGATGGAAATCATACTCCTCTCCTCTCCTCTCCTCTCCTCTCCTCTCCTCTCCTCTCC
>JAJPCS010005796.1:0-11926 GCA_021164005.1 Willisornis vidua nigrigula | reverse complement strand
CATTTTTTCCCTGGAGTCATTAGACTAGTGACAAAGGGCTAAACAAAATCAGTTTCTTATGTTTATCAAAGAGACAAAATAGGGAGAAAAGGGAGGCAAGGTAAGACTGTTTTCTCTCGTCCCCAAACCACTTAATGCCCATGTTTTCATGTATTCTTTATAGCATATTTGTCTCCGCAGTCACTCCATTGTCATGGGGGAGAAGCTTACGTGCCCTCATGAGGTTGCGAGCTATGCTGGTGGTGGTGTGTGCCTCTGGTAGGGTCTCCCACGACAAGCAGGTCTCAGCTGAAGGGTCAGACAAAGTGTGTCCACGGGCAGGATGGGCTCGCTAGCCCTCTGGCAACCATCCTAGGAGAAGGACAACTCCAACCCCAAACCCAGGCAGATGGAGCTTGCTTAGCCCTGTAAGGCCATCCATCTAAGAGAAGGATACTCTAACCAAACCTACATCCTGAGGTACTCGCTGTCACTGTCCAAGCTTGCTCAGCCCTGGCAGATGAACCTTAGGAGTAAAGGGTGGGGCCAGTTCCGCACACACTGTGCCTCGCCTAAAAAATCTATTGCACAGGCTTGAAGGGTTCATTGCACACATTGCAAAGCCCTGTAGCGACAGGTGAGGGTTGAAACGGCAGGTGATAGGAAGCAGCTGGAAGCCACATCCCCAACCCTGCATGCAGGAGGTTCAGGATATTGGTCATTCAAGACTGACCCCGGAGATGACAGTCTCTTGCGGCAGCATCCTGAATGACCAAGCAGCCTTTTCTAAGGACAGCACTGCTTGCTCCACACGGAGAGGGGCCTAGAAAAGGTGGCCTAAACAAAGCTCATCTCCACACCCGATTGGATAACCAGAGCCAACCCGCATCTTCTGATGTGGCCAAAGACAAAGAGACAAAGGCATACACCTGCCTCCAAAGGTGTGTTCAAATTGACACCTGCATGTTGGAACATCAGAACCATGCTTGATACTGCGGATAGTGGACGTCCTGAGCGTCATTCTGCTCTTATTGCCCACAAACTGTCACGACTCAGCATCAACATTGCTGCTCTCAGTGAAGTTCATCTTCATGAGGGAGGCAACCTTAAAGAACATGGTGCCGGCTACACACTTTATTGGTCAGGCAAACCCAAAACCTAAAGTCACCTTTCAGGAGTTGGCTTCATGATTAAAAAGTCCGTCACCTCCAAACTTGAAAATTTGCCAGCAGGTCATTCCGACTGCATTATCTCCTTACACCCCTCCCACTACACAACAAGCAACATATTGTTCTTTCTAGCGTATATGCCCTAAGCTGACCCAGAAGAAAAAGATAAATTCTACATCGATCTGCGCCGCCTCACCCAAAAGGTTCCTGCAGATGATAAGATCATAATCCTTGGTGACCTCAAAGCCAGAATAGGTAAGAACTCTGAAGCATGGAAAGGAGTCCTGGGCAAGCATGGCATTGGAAACTGCAGTGACAGCAGACAGCTCCTACTAGAGTTTTGTGCAGAACAGCAGCTCACCATCACCAACACTATCTTTCAGCAGAAAGACAGCCTGAAGACAACCTGGATGCATCCTCGATCCAAGCACTGGCACCTCATTGACTATATCTTAGTGCAATAGAGAAATGTTTGCAATGTCCATCATACCTGAGAGATCATCCTGATACTTCCCTAGAATGATGTACAGAACAAAGCAACTTAGTTCCATGTAAAGAGGTCTACAAATGCCTTGTCATTTCAAGAAGAAGAGCTTACTGTTAGGAACTGCAAGAGCATGAGTTATTTCTAAGAATGCCAGAAGCAAATCTCCTAACAGGAGTGGACATAAAATTAACTTCACCTGAAAAAGGCAGAATACCCCACACATGGTCTGCAGAACCAAGAGTATAAACCAAGAGATGAAATCAAGGAAGATGCTTAGGGTAAGGAGAGGAACAGAACAGAGATCTGCACTGGATCAGGGTGACAAAGGTGCCAAACAGAAGACTCCAGGACAAAACATAATTCTCAGCAATCACTTTTTGCAACAAAAAACTAAATTTTAAGTATAAATAGGAAGTTTTGTAACATTCTGTATTGAAGATGTGAGGCAGCTCTGAAAGTGAACTGCGGATCATAGCAGTTAATTTAAAACAATTATGATGTAGAAGTTGATTAATTCATTTTTTGTTAAGGCTTTATCAATAATTTTGATAAAGTTGGTCAGAAAGAAGCAATGGAGAGCATTAGGTCTGTGGGTTAAACCAGCAATTACACAGTACATGGCTTTTTCAAGCTATATTGACTTGTAACAGATGTCCCTGTGAAAGATGAGAACATTAAGGTATCCTGCAAGAATGCAGAGAGCCTCATGTGTCAGGACATTGGCAAGGCCTGAGCAAAATTTTCTTACTGCCCAGCCCCAGCAGCCTGCCCAGGCTGTGAAATGTGCTTTGTAACCAACTTTGGCCCATAAGGGTGTAGGGCTTCCTGTGTAAACGTTTGAAAGACTAAGGCATATCCATAAGACAATTATAATGAAACTTAATAATACAACTACATGTTGTTCCTTAATCTCTAGAGGAATCTGCAATAGGTGTGGACACAAAAAGGCAGATGATTCCCAAGTAATGGGTTAATTTTCTGCTACAAATGTTGATCCTTGTTATGACTGCCTTAAACACCAGGGGTCCCTCCTGACCATAAAATCTGTGCTACTGTTACATCTCTGAAACCCAAACACTGCAGATGTTTAGATGCAGAATTAATGTCTTATTATTTAATTAGTGTGTCCATGTCATAAGCATTAGATTTAGCCTGAATATTCATAGACACTACTGGTTGTGATGCAGGCACTTCCATGCTGCTGTCAAGTTTTTAATACTCTTCATTACAGGATAGAAGAGAAAATAATTGTGAATTAGAGTTTAAAACTGGGATCTCAGTTCACGGATGAACCCGTGCTTTGCTGAGAGCAGGAGACTTATCTAAAGATGTGGCAGGAGCTGGATGCTTTCCTTGGCTGAATGTATTTATGGTATTGCTGGATCTTCAGGTGTTGAATAAGATACCTACCAATGCAAATGCAGTAGTTTTAAGTAATTTTTAAGTTCATGGTTCTTCTGTTTTGTCTGTCAGGAAATTCAGCAGAACCTGTTCTAGTAGGTATAAACTAAGAAAAGTGTACTGTAGTCACTAATTGTTACAGAAAGCAGCGTGTACATATTCAGAAAGCTCATATGACGGTACATCAGCTCTCTGTTCTATCCATTTCCTTCCACTATTCATTTTGGTCTAGGTACTGCCTGTACTTATCAATGCAAAAGAGCTGACTTCTATCAGAGAAATGATAACCAGACATTTCAGAGAGCTGACTTTGAAAACCGGCCTTGCACTCTGAAAAATACATGTTAAAGGGTTGAACTTGATTATAAAATGCACTCAGAATTGACACCTGATTCTTATGCTGGTAAGTTGAGTCTCAAACCTTAATTAGTACAATAATTACATCACATTTCAAACTGCAATAACCAGATGATTTTAAGGAGTAAGAGAAATGGGAGAGTAAATCAAAATAGTGTCAGTAATATCTAGCTCTGCTGCAGACTTCACGTTTCTTAGTTGAAAATAACTGTGTGCACCAGTTGTTCACAGGATGACTATGAATCATAAATGTAGTGTGGTGATGAGAAAGGCAAATGTGACTCTGGAATGCATGAGGAGTTATTTAAAATAGAGAGAGGGAAATAATAATGCCATTTTATAAAGTTCTAATAAGCCTTTTGGAAGTGCGTTGCGCTATTTGGGGATGACTGTATTCAGGAAAGATGATCTCATACTTGAAACAAGTGCAAGGAATAGCTTAAAGCTTAAATTTCACTGCATATATTAGATTCTCATCAAAGCACTGTGTGGTACTTCAACCACTTGGGACAGGCAGCTCCTGTCCATGCTGACTTGGGAGGGAGTAGCCCCTGGCACAGCAACTATTTCACCTTTTGTGCCACCACACACATAAGCACTTCCAGCAATGACTTGCCTGCCTCATACACTCCAGGATGGTGTGTCCCACACAGCCTGGAGGCCCTTACCTGGTGCAGAGTCTCAGTTTCAGCTTTGCAAAGTTGTCAAGACATGATGCTTACTCCTACCGGCTTTTCTGTTTCTAAAGCAGTTGGGAGACACAAGCTAAGGATCATTCACACCCTGAGCAACAGGGCCACATGGGACATGGGAGGATGGCTGAAGCATGGCATGCTCCCGTTTCCCTGCAGTGGCACATGTCTGTGCTCTATGCCTTTTCCCCTCAGAGGCAACTGCTCATTTGTTCTCATCCATTTATTTTTCATCCTTTAGACTCGCCTATAGGCATGGAAAGAATATTCTGGAAGAAAACTAGAGTCTTAGAAACATTGGTGGAGAGTGACTTGTCCTCCTTTCCAGCCTGGTTGTGTACCTTTGCCACATATCCTGAATGAAGATGCAGATATTAACTCCTTTATCCTGGTATGCAATAACATGCCTGGAAAATCGATTGTAAGTGGAATCTTGACTGGGAAGTGAAACACAGAACCTTAAAACACTAGAGAAGCGTAGACAAAATCTTGAAATGTCACTTTTATGAGGAAGAAAGAATTTGTAGCAAAGGCTGTTCTGGAACTAAATAGAGTAAAAAGTCTGCAATGATTCTCAGTTTTGTAGTGAAATCACCACATTGTTGAGGTGAGCTGTAAAGGCCCAAGAAACTGTAAGTTTGCCAGTTATTGTAGGTTCTGGGGGGTTTTCCTAAGATGGCAGGAAGAAGAGGTGAAGGCAGGGCCAGATTAATTATATGGCAGTTTAAATGTGTTTCTTAGTTGGTCCAAATTGAAATATTATGGGAAGTAGGACCATGCTGTAGGCTGTGTACAGAAAATTATCAAAAGAGAAAGTTAACACAGCATCCCTGCACATAGTGCTGTAGTTACACATTCTGTGACCTGGTTGTTAGTGAGCCAAGCTGCGCTGTAAGGTGTTAGTTTGTTCTGGATTTCTGGCTTTGCCAGTTTGCAACACATTGTAAGTACTAGACCCTATTGGCTAAACAAAATGCAGTTACTTGTGTGTGTGAATGGTGGTGGGAGTCGTCTTTACATTTTTTTCTGCTTTGTTTCTACATAATCGTGGTGCTCATTTACTGCCACAGAGGGTTTCCCATTGCAGGGGGTAGTATATATCCTAAGCACATATCTACGTGATCTCTTCCCATATCCCTTTAACATACAAATCAAAGCATCCGTTAAAGCTGTGCTGCATCATTCCTGACCAGTTTTACCCATGTAGCGTGTTTTCAGGTGAAAGCAGAGGATGTGTCTTCGTCAAGTCCAGAAATAGAGCCAGTTCCTCAACAATTTGAGGCTTCAGCCCAGGAGACTGAGTTGATGAAAAGCCCAGTCCGTGCTGCAAAAGACTGTGAACAGAGGTCCAGTGCCTGCTCCTAGTAATAGTAAATCTCTGAACCTCCTCCAAATGCTACCTTTTATCCCTGGCCTGAATGGTAGGCTGCTTCTCTCTGTTTTATTTATTTATTTCAAGCAGCATTGTTTGCTGGTTTCTATAAAGCCATCATGAGCCAGTGGTGTTTCCACTGGCATATTTCCTGATATTGCTGAAGGGAAATTTCCCCAGAAGAAAAACCATGCCCATAAACAAAGGCTACAAACACTTATCAGGGCACTCCTCTCTGTTCTTACCACACTTTGTGAGCAATCCATGCAGATGAGCAGGCTGATACACTGATATAAAGATGTATGTTTTTACAGTGTCTCAGGGATTATGCTGAATTATGAGCACTAAGGAATAGGGTAGAAAGCAAAGATTAAATGTTTTGTAGGCAACAGGAGTGTTCCTGGGGACCTGTGGGTGTGAGGAAGATCTGGCATTACTCATGCCTGTGTTACATAAGTAGGATCTGAATCCACCCCTGTTCGTGGTCAGCTTTCTCTTCTCCAGGATGCCTGAACTTGCTTCAATGCAGTCATGTGTGAGTGAAGACATATGTATATGCACACACACATATATAAATTGTTCATGTGTTCACAAAGCTTGATGTAAAACTGGGTATGTCAGCTCAGTAGTAGAAATATAGGCAAAATCAATCATGGGAAGGAACAATATCAAGAGACTGCAAAGGAGTGATGGCTAACGGTGCCCTTAGCACAGACCATCAGTCACTGAGGTGATTGTTCTCAACCATTTGTGTGTTATTTAATTTTAAGAATACCTTCACTTCAGAAAAACTGACCTAAGAGAATTTAATCTTGAAATAAGGCCTGAAAAGAACATGTAAGAGTCAGGACCTTCAAAAACAAATGAGAAAATCTGAACTCTTCAAGAGAAATGATGTTAACATAAGTGAGTTTCTGTAATGCTTTCAAGTCCTTTGAAACCCGAAACATGGATTTCTTTCTCCATTTTAGTGGGCAGAAGTGAAGCAAAAGGTAAAATTATGATTTTTCAGTGGCTGACCATTATGACTACACATGGTTTGGTTTTTTGTCAGAATACTCAAAAGAGCATTTTCCACTCTACCTCAGCTTCCAGCAGCCAACTTCTGCAAAAATGCAACTAATCTGTCTCCCAACCATCCTGTTTCTCTAAAGGTTTGTTTCAGTGGTCATTCAAAGATAGGAGAGCTACTTCAGAACAAAAGCCCACAAAGGTTTCTCTTGCCACAAACACCAAACCTTCAGCCTGAAAAGTTAAAATTAAAGAAAGTAAAAATCAAAGATTAGTTCAGAGTTCTTGTAGCATCTTATATGTAGATTGTGTTAATGTGTAGTTTCCACAGGCATAATAAAACATTATTACAACTTCTACCAGGAAGCATAGCAAGTTTTTCTAGTTTCACAGGGTTCAAGAAGGAGACCATTACAGCTTCTAGCCAGGATCATAAAATGTAAAAATCATAAATGCAGTAGGAGAATTATTTTGTAGATTGCTGTAGTCAAACATGTAAGTAGTACCCACTCTTACTGGTTACCATGAGGTAAGCTGGGTTAAGGTGAAGTGGAACATGCATAGGCACAGCATCTCACATCCAGAGAAAAAACACTGGAGAATACTGTTCCCCTCCATGCCATTTGCTTGCTTAGCATATAGCTAGTATTGCATTGTGCATGATGCTTGTGTGTGGGAAGCAGTTCCCTGCAGGCAAGGAAGGAAAATTAAGCTATCTGAGCCCTACCTCATTATGTGTCTATAGCTTGATCCAGCCAGCCCAGAGCTTCCTAAAAACTTCAGTCCCATTAACAAGGAGAGATCTAATTTTCCTTTCCCTCTCAATATATTCAGGCAGGAGCTGATATGTCTTCCAATTCCTATACAAAAGACACAGTTATGCTAAGTGAGCCTTTGCTACAGTAGCCTAGAACTTTCATGGGTTCAGAAAGTGATGGTCACGTTCAAAAGAGAAAAGTAGATCAACTGGTATGAAATGCAAGACAGTGTCTCTCTGGCTCACAAGGTTCCTGAGCCACCACCTCTTGGAGTTTAGAAGGACACTTTTCAGAGGTGATAGTATGTGCTTGTCTTCATGCACTTCTTCAGTGCTCCGTTCTTTGGTCATAGGCTGGAGACAAGTTACTGAACTAAATGGGCTTTTGATCTGCCCAAGTTCTTATGTTCTTATTTTCCCTCTGGACAAATGAATAATAAAAATCAGTAAGCTTAGCATTATAAAGTTTAAAAATTCCATTAAGTCACAAAATATTTTATAAATCTCTGACTCCAGAGGCTATGCCTTGCTAGTCATTAGCGTTGATGGGGTGAAAGCTGCCATAGTAACCAAGTTTGTAATGTAATGTCGGCAAAGGGGGGATTTATTCCTGCTGTGAGGACTGAGATAGATGCATCCATCAATATTTTGGGGATAGGTGATGGTATCTGGAAACTAGGGCTTCAAAAACAAGAAGAAAACTGTTAACTTAAAGGGAAGACATTTCTGAAAAAAAGGTGACATCCTAGTTAATGCATGTAAGCACACTAGAAAAAACCTAGTAATTTTTTTGTATACTGCAGAATCAAAGAAGGATCCAGATTGACCTAAACTGTCTCTTAGTGCTTAATACTTCTCTTTTTTTTTCTTTAACAACAAGACAGACTGAAAGTTCAAAATTTTTTTAACTATTTCTTCTCTTTGAGCATTTCAGTAAAGAAAGTACAGAAACATTTTGCTTCAACTCAAAAGTTACTCCTAATTTTTTCTTATTTATTTACTTTTAAAGTAGCTAAAAGCTTTGATCTGATTGCTTATTAAAATAATTGATTCCTTATTTGATTATTTCTATATAGAATTCATTTTTACTTGTAGACCACAAACAAAGTTTCTGGTTTGCTTTAGAAGAAACATATAAATCATTTAAACTTAGTCTAATGGTATAAAACTAGATTTACATACACTTGATGTAATTAATTTACTACTTTGTAATTAATTTACTACATTGATAACATCTTAATTAGGAAGACTCCTTATCTTTGGGACTATCTTATCAAAACAAGCCAAATATTTCCCTTTCTTCATTTTCCCTCCACGTTTTTAAACAATACTTTCAAAATCACCAAAAGCTGACTAACAGTCCTTGAATGTGAAAGATTTCCATTCAAGTTTGATTGACAGGACAAATATCCTACCAAAAGGGCTGTTTGGTATTTTGAATACCAGTCAATGACTCTTTGTGAGCAGCACTGAGAGTTCTTGGCTTCACTTTAATTTAAAAACTGCACAATTTTTCATAGGATGGAATAGCTGTTTTCTGTCCAACTCTAAACAATGAGCTTCATTAATTGAAGCAGATGAAACCCCTGATGCTACGTTGCTAATGGCATTCCTTGTTACTGGAACATAATTCAGCAAGTTGAACAAGAGACTATTTTTAACACGAACAGTATGAGGGAAAAAGATTTTTCTGGGTTAGGTGGGTTTATTTTTTGTGAGTAACACATACTAGATTATTAACTGTTTCATTATCAACACCAGAAATACTGCAGGGAAAAGAAAACCAAAATATAACCTTGGAATATATATATATTGTGTTATACCTATAAGCCAAACCATTTTCAATCATGTCAAAAGGTAGTTAAGGTATTAATATCCTTTAAGAAAAACAAAAATCAAGAAACCAGAAACACTACAACAACAGCAACAACAACAAACCTGAAAATTTTATCACTAAAGAAATGTATACAAAAAGCTCCAAATGCAGTAGATCTAATCTATGTCAGGAGATCCACTAGCAATAATTGGTATAGATCTTCTAATTAATGATTGTACCACCTTTTAGATATTCTTAAAATTGTATTTTGTTGTTTCACATTCTGCTTCATAACTCTTAAAAGTATTACTTCAATTGAAAATTAAATTACACAAAATATTAGTTGTTCAAGTCATTGATACAAGCAAATTCTTTGATATCTATACTCTACTCAATGAAGGAAGTCATGCAGTGTTTCCCTAGAGAGCAGATCATTAGGAAATAAGTAGTTTCAAGGTAGTCAAGCTCCCCATAGTAAAATTACTGTACCTGGTTTTCCCATAAGAAAAATCTTCTGCATCCTATTTCAGAGAAGACCCCAAACTAGGCTATTTAAACAGCTGAAGTTAAGATGCAGAGTCATCTCATCTGTTTTGAATCAAGTGATGAAAGTTTGAAGTGACGACTGCATATAATTTTTATTGTAGCAACCTTCATAACCGCTGAACTTTAGTTCTTAGCTATAACTATTGCAAGTATGAGTGCTCTTCACTGTTCACAGTCTTATACTGTCCTTCTGCATGCACAGGGCTTCACACTGCATATTGGGACAGACTTTTGTCGTAACACATTCTATTTCTGGTTTAAGTTGTATATTTCTGTGCTGTGTGAAACAACTGGGTTTTTTTATACCTCAAAGTATTCAGATATCTTTGTTAAATTGAGAAAACACTTCAGATGGAAAGGTAAAAGATAACTGTAGTGTTTTTTCAACTTTTTTCCCCAGTTTGATCTTAGATTTGACAATTTGGGTAGTGCTCGCTATACTCTCCTCCCTTCAACACACATTGTATCTACAAAAACCTGCAATTGCAGTGTTCTGCCATGTGTAAACCTCTAACTTTTAAAGGGAACTTTTTATCTGGATTTCTACTAAAATCATTATTCAAGAACTCGACTGACTGGTAACCATGATTCCTAGACAGAGTTGGGGGAAACTCTTCGCTCTTTAGGTATTCCTTGACTAAAACTTTCCTCCTTTAGATGTAGGATAAGTTTAAGGCAGAGGTTTTCTTTCCTAGTCTTTGCTGGATGGATGGTAAAAGTTACTGTATTTAAAGAGGTACATGCCCTTTCACTGGTTCTCATGAGAGAAAGGAAGAGGAAAGAAGGAAATAAAGTAACCTCTAATAGGGTATTTTTGTACATTTATAACTGTAGCCACTGGTGCTACCCCATTTATCTAGGACAGAAGTGTAACAGAGACTGAAGAAAGTAGGTCAGAGCACATAAGCTTGTATATCCCTGCCAAAAAAGGCTCTGTAGGTAGATGAAGGTAGTGAAAAATGTGGGTCCAACAGAAGCCACTCAGTTTTCCTCTGTGCAGGACCACTGTGATGGGGCTCAGTTACTATCTGGCATCTGTCTGCCAGCGTCGATGCACAACTCTCTGACCACATCCTAGTTTAAAAAAGGTCAGAGGCTGTTCTTTGCAAACTGATTAGTCGTGTTTTATTCTGCTCAGTGGGCAGTTAGCATAGGCTAACTCATCTTGTGATAAAGATTTGATGGTTAATAAGCAATCTGGCTCTATTTAGTGGCCTCACAGACATCTTGAAGATCACTGTTGCTTCTTTTTGACTTTTCAGCTTGCAAGGAAACCGCAGATAAAATGCCCTTTCTAATCTAGGTGGACTCCTAATCCAGTGCTGTTTCTGGTTTCAGTATTTACCAGGTTTTTTAAAGCTGGTGATGTAATCCCTGCCTAGAAATGTAACTTAAGGTCTACACCTGTATCAGTTCAAGAACTTAATTCAGTTGGGTGACTCATTCTGGCATCCCTTCTAAGTTTTGTTTCATAGCCAATGAGAAAATTCTCATCCATTTGTTCAATGGTTTCTGCAGGAGTTACCTGTAATCCTAGCCCTGAAACTAAACAATTGGATCTAACCTACCATCTTGATTCTTCCTCTAAAAGTAAGCAGTGCCTCTGACTTAAACAAGCCAAATCTTAGCCCAAAAGTGCTCTCTAAGCTCATTCTGTTTAGCCATGCTGATAACTCATACATAAACAAATTTCTTCTTGCTTCCAAACTTTCACAGCCAGCAGGCTGACATTAGATTTGCCAGTTAAACATCATTGGTTAGTCATGGACCTGGGACGCACCAAGAGACCTGGCTCTCAAATGCTGATAAGAACAGCTTCTCTACTGATTAAGCATTAATCACATAGTCTTGGGCCAGAAGTCCTGGAGCAGGCTTGTCATGCTTGTCCCTCCAGTATGAGCAGAGTGCTCATGCATTCTCAAACTGGTAGGTTTCTGCACTTCATGAGTATGATATTTATCATCTGTTTGAAACTGGCTTTACACACTTCTTTCATGTCCGCCCTCTCCAATGTTCACGTTCTTTTACGTTCAAAGGCCTGGTATCTCTGAGCGAGTGCTGTGTGTCATAAACAACCTCAGCTAGAAGGACTCCAAGACATGCCCAGATTTGAACAGGAGCTGGCACACATATGAGCTTGCATGTTAGTGGGAAAATAGATTAAAATAATGCGCAGATACCTTTAATGAGAAGAAAAAGGAGAACATGTGAACTTGCAGACATGTTAGGTTTATGATAGATTAAATAAGGAAAATGGTTTCAATTCATCAAGAATGATATAGACTGAAATACAATTAATCTGTCAGCTTGGTTTAGTGAGCATGATAGGTCTTTTGAAC
>JAJPCS010005773.1:0-17214 GCA_021164005.1 Willisornis vidua nigrigula | reverse complement strand
GGCGCGGTGCTGCGGCGCGGCGGGCGGCGGTGCCGGGCGCGGAGGGGCGCGGGGCGCGGCGGGGGCGCGGCGCGGGGTCCTGGAGCGGTTCCACGCGCGGCAGCTGCGGGTGTCCCCGCACGTGCTGGGGCACAGCAAGGCGCACGTCGGGCGGGTGGTGGCCGAGCTGGTCCGCGCCGCCAAGGCGCAGGGGCTGCAGCCGGGCCCGCTCGCCCTCAGCCTCCGCGGGGACTTCGTGCGCATCGGCAGCGCCTACGAGCAGCACAAGGTGCGCAGCCCCGACTGCTTCGACATCCTGGTGCCGCTGCGGCTGCCGCCGCACCTGGAGCCGCAGCCGCGCTGTGCCGACGGGCTGGGGCCGTGCGGCGCCTTCGTGTGCGGCCTGCGGGCGAGGGACGGCTGGTCCCGGCGCTCCCGGCCCTTCGCAGAGGGCTTCTGCGTGGAGCTGCAGGGCCGCAGCCACCTCTCTGCGGGTCTGGTGCTGCGCTGGTTCCAGGGCCACCTGCAGCGCTGCTTGGGCGCCGTGCGGTACCGGCTGCAGGAGCGCTGCCGCATCAGCCTCTCGGCCTGCGCCGGCCACCCGCCCACGCTACACATCGTGCCCTGCTCCGACTACGTGTGCTGCCACATCTCCATGGCCGTGCGCCTCATCCCGGCCATCCCGCTCGGCGACGCGCTCTACCTCACGGCCCTGCCGCCCCAGGGCACCCCGGCCCCCGAGGCGCTCTGGGGCCTGAACGCGTCGCGGCACGAGCAGCGGCTGCTGGGCTGGCTGAAGGAGCAGGCCCCGGCCACCTCCTGCCACCTCAAGTGCCTGCAGATCCTCAAGGGCCTGCGGGACCTCCGCGGGCAGGGCCTGGAGGAGCCCTTCTGCTCCCAGTGGGGCACGGTGCTCTCCTCCTACGTGCTGAAGACGGCCCTCTTCTCCCTGCTGCTGCGGGGGCCCTTGGAGGCCTGGGATGAGCAGTTCCTGGTGGAGCGGCTGGAGGACCTGGTGCTCTACCTGCGGGACTGCCTGCGCAAGCAGGTGCTGATGGATTTCTTCCTGGGCAACACCAGCATCCCCGAGGCCGTGGCGCTGCCCCGGTTCCTCAAGGAAGCCGCCCCTGTGAACTTGCTGGCCGCCTTCGACGGGCCCATGCTGGACCTGGTGGCCTTCCAGCTGATCAGCACCTGGATCCAGGCCCCACACATCATCAGGATGTACAGCAGTCCCCGGTACTGGCGACCAGCGCCCACCCCGTGCCGGCACATTGCTGAGGCCAAGAAGGAGCTGCTGGCAGAGTGAGCCGGGGTCACCCATGGACCTCCAGGGCAACTCACACTCCCAGCCCACTGGTCCTTCAACAGCCTGAGGATGGTGGGACCCGATAAATGTGGTCCTGTGGTTTTGTCCCTGACATGAGAAACCTTGGAAACCGGAGGCCAAGACTTACTGAAATTGTGATTCTTGTTTTTTGATCTCATTGGTTGTATGTGGGAAAATCATGAGATTTCTGGGTAAATGCCTTAGTGGAGAAGTGTTGTGTTCAGTTAACTGTTTGCAAACTAACAGGATCAAATGACATTTTTAGAAATCCATGTTAAGTTTTTGTCTTGGTGGCAAAATTGACTTTTTTTTGAGGTTTGCTTTTTTTATGACACAAAATCCATTTGGGATTTAAAAATCCCATAAGTGCAAACAACCCCCCTTCAATGTACTAAGATGCTCTTAAAATGTGATGAGCACTAGAGCGTGGAGGTGGATCACAGTTTGAAATGCTCAATGCAATGCTTTAAATTTCCTGAGTAATCGAGCACATTGTGCCGAATAGAAATACAACACATTAATGTAAAATTGAGGGAAGAAGAGAAGCCTCTCTGATAACAGTATGAAGAAACATAGTTGCACATCGTTCAAGTGAAGATTGTATCAAAGGATTAAAATACAGATAAAAGGAAACAAAGAGCACTTTATTTTCACAAAGGCCTTATTTGTAGGGTAATTGGCTGCACTAAGTACTGTTATGGAGGAGGCATTGGTATTTTGTTAAAGGAGCAGTGTTTGAATCATCCCAAGGAAAAACTTCTAAAGAAATACTCTGAGTTTCATTTGTGGGTTCTAGTTGAGTTTTATTATTTGTTCCTGAATTCAAGTATTATTTTCTTAGAATTTGCTTTACCTCAAGGACGTATGACAAAACTAAGAAATTCTGTATTATTTTTTGGAACAAACCTTAAACCAGTCCAAATCTCAGTGCCAAAGCTGACTGTGCTGCACCCTCCTGCTCCCTGGTAGGAGTTTGGTGGAGTTTTTCGATGATTGACTAACCTGTTGTCTGATTGTGTCAGTGTTTGAACCAAATAACCCAATGAGATTTTCTAGTGCTATGTTATAGTAAATCATTATTTTATTATTTTATTATGGGGAGGAGGAAGCAAACTATTTCAGGGTACTTGGAAATTATTTAGCACTGATTCATGGTACAGTGGCAGTCTCAGGCTATGGATTCTGTATAAACATCAAGCAGATAATTCCCACTTCTTGCCTGGTTATGTCCCAGGTGCTGTAATAACCTGTAGAGTTGTAATGCAGCCAGCTTTGCAAGTGTCCTTAGCTCACAGTGCAGGTACTTGCTGTACAGGAACCTGCTGGGCGCCAGGGTTTTGGCAAATTCAGAATTCCAAATCCTTGGTTTATTTACTCACCTGCTCAAGTATTTGATGTATTAAGGCCTAAAGTGTGTTGCTGAATTGCTGGTGCTTGGAAAGCTGAGCATGTGCCTAATTACAATTTACTGTGTCCTAAATGAGCATTTAAATGAATTACAAAGGACCAAATGTAACTTCTGGGAAGCTTTAAGATAACTTGAAGTTACTAATCTGCTCCTCCTCTCCCTGATGTACCAGGTTGCCTTATTCACAGTTCTGTGCATCAGAGCACAAAACAAACATTTTCAAAACCTATGAAGCTTTATAAAAATCTATTTTTCTAAATGGAAACACTCCCTGGGCATATGTTTGCCTACTTCAGTCTATTTTTTAACTGCTCTTGCAGTCTTATTTTCAGGTAATTGTAGCCTAGGTCACACCAGCAAGCCGGGTTATTTTTGTATTCGAAGCACCGTGCTTCTTTCTACAAATACAGATAGTGTATTTATAGGTAGTATTGATCAAATGTTCTTTGCACATGGTATTTAAGACTAAGTCAGCTACCTTGGTATTTCCGAGGGTTTTTTTGGTAGTAGACCATGATATGTTCTATTTTTCCAGACTTGTGTTACTTGGTATTTAAAATAAAATGCAGTTCTGCAATCGAAGCCATTGAATCTTCTGCCCAAAAACGAGAACCAGCCAGCCAGCCCAGGGTGTTGTGGCTGTCTGAATTCATGGCATAAGAAAACCCTTTAGCTGTTAATTCTGGCATCATGACCACTTCAGTCAGCTGTCTGTGTGTTTGTATCACTGCATCCCCCTCTCTCTGAAGAGGGATGCACACTTGTTTAGTATTGCCACAACACAGGGAAATCTCTAATAGACTTGATAAGAACTTTCACACTAAAATGGAGTAAGGCCAGGAAAAGAGAGTTGAATTGGAAAAAGCATGACAGGGAGAGATGTTGGAGAATGTAAATAGTTTAGAAAATGGAAGTTGGACTGAGGAGTAAGTGAGGATGAAGGTAAACTCTTGGTGAAGATGTGCTGCAAACAAGCCAAAGGACATGGGGTAAAATTGGAGGAGAGCTGTTGAAAGCAAGCAGATTTGGAGGGTAGGGAAAAGAGATGTAAGTGGGTTTTGCTTTGACAATATTTCAAAGCAGTTGAATCCGTCAAGGTGAAAAATGGGGCAAACCCACAATTTATTAGCCATGCAGGCACATCTTGAGTGTGAGTTTTTGCTCAGCAAAGCATATTTGAGTTTGTGATGGCTTGTCATGAAATAAAATGTGTATGATGTGTTTGTTTTCACCTTAGGCTTGTCAAAGTGAGGGGGCATCCTGCCATAAGGCAATGTGTGTTGGGGTGATGAGAGGTCTGAGAACATCTCTTAGGTTAGATGAACTTGTGTCTCAGTGGTACAACTGAGATATTAAATGTATTTTTCTTGTCTGCTATAAAGCATCCATTCATGAATACGGTTGGCTAAAGGCAATGGTAAAAGTTGGGTTCTGTTACAGTATTATCTTACCTCCCAGCAAATGTGACAGCACTGGTACCTGCAGCGTGCTGGAGCTGTTAGAGGGCCGTATCTGCAAGGAGGTGTACAGGGAACTTGACCACATGAGTAATCCTGTGGGTGTTTTACCTTCTTCCTCCTCTCCTAGGCCATGGTTACCGTACACAGAACAAGGTTATGAATACCTGTTTGTTAAGGTTGTAGCTGTTACAATGTACCATAGATGCAGAATGGTTTCCTCTGTGTGTGTAAACTGAAACACAAACACAGAAGAAAGAGCATGTTATTTAACCCTAATCTGGGTTCTTGGTTCTCTTACCTGCAACATAATTTTGCAAAGACTGTGCAAATGAATTTGTTTTCATTGAACATTAGTTGGAATGAGAAGTTGCAGGTGCAAGAGAAGAAGAATTTATTTACAGTACCAAAATTTATATATGTGATTTCATTTTGTATTGAAAAATGCTGTGTATTTCTCAAAGACATTATTATATTTTATCTGACCAAATATCTTGCAAACATTCCTTTTTTGATTTTGAATCTCTATAGAGAGTAATGTAAATTTTAAGTGTCTGTTTGTAATGGACATTCTTTGTACAACTATTTTTTGCTGGTTAATCATAAGACCAAAGATTAAACTGAAGTGTTCAGCTGCTATTGTGGGGGTTTTTTTAAGTGTTTATAGGCTCAAAGTGTCAGCCCGTTTTAATGAAACGTTTATAAATTCATTTCCTATTTAATGCCAAAATACGTTTGCACTTTTATTGTTTCCATAAAAAGTTGGTGGTTTTGTTTGACTATTTCACTGTAGTAATAAAAAGCTGTGTTAAACCATCTATGCCTTGAGATTTAAATTCCTTGTTATCCTTTTTTTAGTAAAAGATACCTGCAGCCACAGAACTGTGGCAGGTTTGTGTGCTCTTTAGGAGGAGACTACTAAAGTGGAAAAACCACAGGAAAGCAGGAAGTCCACACCTTGGGAATTGTGCAGAGGGACATGGGAAGAGAGCCAGAAGAGAGATGAAAGCAGGGCTGGCACCATCTGTGGTGTTACTGACTTTAGAAATGGAGCATGTTGGGGTTTGTGGTTGTCCTGCTCAGAGGTGAAGAAGGATTCAGTCCTTGTTTCCCTGGCTCCAGTTTTAGGTTGCTGCAAATCTACTTTTTCTGGTACTTAATGAAAAGCTGGGACTTGATTTCACAGAATCTGTGATCTTTCAGCATGGCCTGTGCAGACACGTCTCCGTTCCAAACCGTGTAGGCCGCACTTTATTAAATATGGAAAAAGTCCTGCTGAAGCCAGCAGCAATTTTGTGTATGGGCCAGCAAGTTACCTGTCCTTTATTAGTCTTTGGTAAGATGGTAGAACTATACACTCACAGCTTGTGCTGATGTTCACTATTAAAGAATGAAGTAACAGCAACACCCTGAGGTTTTTAATAATTGATTCAAAGCAGGCTGGAAATAACTGTCTCCAGGTCTTTGTGTACCTGCCTTTACCTCACAGGGAGTTGCTTCTGTGAGGGGCAGCAGCTGCTGGCACAGTGCAGAGGCAGCCCAGCACTTCTCACTGGCAAAGACTGGAAAAATGTCATTCCTTTAGTGTCAACACTCAGCCACCCAAATCAGCGTGGGGGAAATGTGTGTAGAACCTTACCTCTAATAACATTATCACTTATTAAGGGCTTCTTTTAAAAGCAATAACCATCCTCTGGTCTCCATTCATTCCTTGCTCTGAAATATTTCTGTGTTTGAAGCTTCAGTTTCTATTCAGCAAAAATCATTAAAAGAAACAGAAGGTTATTTCATGATAAATCTGTTAACAAAAAATTAACTGGCCTAAGGACTTGCATGCTTGTTGTTTAAAGAAAAGTCTGTTGCATCCAACTCTTTGGATAAATTGTTTAAAATCTTTCCATCCCTGTACAAATACCTCCCTTGTAATGCAGCCAAGGTCAGCAGTGAATTGCTGATTAAATACCACAAATGCAAGTTAAAGCTGCCTGGAAGGGAAGGGACTCTTATTTGTGCATCCCATTTTCATGAGGCTCCAAAAGAGTTCAGACATGAGAGATTTGCTGTTCCAGGCTGGTTTCTTTCCTGTGTCACCTCTTTAAACACATGCCTGGTGAGTCTTCCCTGCAGTGACTCTTTTGAGTAGCTGGCAGAAGAGCAGCCGTCCCACTTTCACTGGGCCAACAGCACTAGGAAGCTGGTGGTCAATGCAGGGGCAAGAACTAACACTCCTTAAAGCACAAGATTTGCCTTCAGTGTTTGCTGATGCTTTGGAGCAGTGCTGTGTTTGCTTGAAGGGTTGGAGTAGCTCCCAACTTTAAGCAGGATATGGAGGGCTGACCATGGATAGATCTGCCTGGGTTTCTCAAACACGTGGGATGCTCAGGTAAAAGGCTACCTCTGCTCTTGTGCATGTGCCTGCAGTGTCCTGTTTTAAATGGACAGCGAAGAACTGGCATGTTTGCAACTGCTTTGTGAGAAGTTCAAAGCACCATAATACTCGATCAGCAACAGAGCTGTAGGTAATGTGTGTTCTGGGTCTGTAAACAGGCTGTGGATCCACATAACTGCAAAATGCTTAAAGGTTGTTACAAACATGTGCATCAAATGTCAGCATGTTCCAGTCTCTGTGCTAAGGAAGCCTTGTTTTTTTACCTTTTAAAGCACAGCAGTGCTGATTCAGAGTCTGGGGAAATTTATGTCTACTCAAATTACAGGCTGCTTTTCTTGAGACCCCTGCGAGTTTCCCCCACCCCCCGGAAAATGGGACCAAAGCTGCAGAGAGAATACTCAGCTCTCTGGGCTGGGCTGGATGTAATAACAGTTTGCCAGTGTTTTCATGGTACTCTGATCATCTCTTGGCTTTTATCCCTTCCACAGAGTCCATACAGTAATCTGGGCAGGGGAAAGAAAGGGGAATGTAAGGAATCAAGAAGACAGGCTTGATGGAGGTTGTGTTGTGAAGGTTATTAGCTAGCAAATTAAAGAAGAAAAATTACCCTTGCAATGGATTCATAGTAGAGAAAGGGGAAGAGTTGCTTCTAAAAGTCTCACTAATAGCTCACTTCTCCACTGAGATTTGAATCTGCTCCTTTCCAGTTTCAAGTAGGGGAGAAGAGAAACTTGGAGCTGAATTCACTGACAAATCCCTGTGCTTACCAGCCCTGCTTCAGAGGAGGACAATGGAGAGGGCAACTCTTGGCTTGTCCTTTCAAGGTTTAATCCTGTGCAAAATTAAAATGCTGAAGTACAAAACTCCCATCGAGGGAGTGAGTGTTGGGGCTCAGTTTGTGAATCTATTTCCTGTGCTGCACCAGAAGACAATCAGGGATCACTGCTTTTAAAGACAAGTCCTTGTCGAAATTCAGTTAGGTTTGTGTGTGTTGGAAACTGCTCTTGAGTTTCCCAGTTCCTCCTGGCATGGCACAGGGAGCTGCTCCACTGCCTGTGCAAGTGAAACACCAGAGCAGCCGCTACAGAGGAAATGAGTCATTCCTCTATTTCTGTTGCAAAAGACTTCTCTGTGCTGTGCAATGCATTTAGGAATATATTCCTACTGCTTCTTGGAAGTTCTCCTAGGACCACGTTTAGGCATAAAAAAAAATCAGCAAATTAACAGACACTTATGGACTTTTACTTCATTTAGTTCGGTTGTGCAGGCTTGGCTTCAGCAGGGAGGGTTGTTTGGCACCTTCCTGGAGCTGGTATTCCATGCAGTTCTCAGCTCCAGGTCCGATTGCTGGCAGAGGAGCTGCTGCTCAAGAGGTGGTTTTATGGGGGCTATGAGTGTGTCTTCTGAGCATGTCTTTTTGTCATGTGCCCTTGGAGGCTTGTTTAAGTGTGTTTCAAAAAGGAGAAACTTGCTAGTCCTAAGGATTATGAATCACGGGCACTTCTCCAAAAAATAGTTCTGTACAGAGCCTGTATGTTTTCCCAGAAGCTACTTGAGCTCAGCAGCCATTCAGACCCTACCAAAATTAATGAAATCTCTTGAATAGTAAAAAAAAATGGAAATTGAGAGGAGAACAGCACCAGTAGACTCTGAGAAACCAGTTGGCTCATTTCTCCCCTTTTTTTCAGTGCAGTGTTTTCCAGAGTGCTGCAAACAGACAATAAACTGCCTGTTGGCATGGTTGGATGGGGCACCAGGCCTCTCTGTCTCCTCACTGCTGCCCTGACAGGTAGATGACTAAATAAAGCAGACTGGCACTCAGCTGTAGCTTCTGCTATGAGAACGCTGGAGATCTTGGTAAGAATTTGGCAAATTGTCCATTTTCAAATCTCTCAGGAGTCTGACTTGTTCAGGAACAAAGAAGTCTTGGCCAAAGCTTTGTATACGCTCGAGTTCCTTCTAACACTCTGCTAACCTCTTGGCGCCTTGTGTGCCTCCTGCCTTGAAGTGCAGTCTTTATGATGGCCTGCACCTGGTTGAGGGCACCAATTCCAGCAGAGCAGTAGCAATGCAACTTTACTGTGACATTTACCCATCACATTTTACAGGTGCTTCTTAAAATGTTCCCACTTTCAGTATAAAGATGGGGTGGGTGTGTGAGGGAGAGAGGCTGGTAACAAAACACACTGACTTCTGTGGTTTGTTACTTGAAATGCTACTAGTGCTCCAAGAAGCCATATAAATCTTGTGTGCAGAGCTTGTGTGCACAGTAGTGTTTTAAATTTGCCTCTTGAAATCATTCTAATTACCCAAAATGCCTATAGGGGCACATAATGAGCTTTTAACACTCAAATAATTCCTCAAGGAAGAATTGTTATGGTCTTCCAAAACGATCCCTGTGTTAAGTGGCAATTAAGAGCTAATTATAATGAGATGCTGTTGGATGAGATTAGTATCTGACTTAGAGTGACAACAGAAACATCCACATAGATAAGTAGAAAGAGAAGATGGTCGGAGAAAGGTATAAGTAGGGAAGGCAGCAGCTACACTCTAAGGGCAGTCAGGTGCATCCCTTTAGAGGAGATGGGAACTACCTGGATGGTCATCTGAAGAGCCAGCCCTCAATGGAAAATGTGACAGCTTTTCTGAGGGATAACCAGTGGATTTGCATGAAATTCTTCAGCCAAAGCTTTCAGGGCTTGTCTCTCTTGTAGAAGAAGATGTGGTGTGAGTACTGCTCCTGCCTGCTGAAATGTCAGCTGGCAGCTGGAGAGACTCTGAAAAAGGGCCATTTCAGTGGTGAAATTTATCTCTGGCTGATAAAGACCTTTATAATGAGGCTTCCATATCAAAGGGCTCTGGCAGGGCAACAGTTTGAGTATCTATTTGCCAGACTGCCACTGGTGTAGCTGTATGTGAAGTGCACAGGTATTTTATTTGTATAAAACTTCTCACTCTCAGTGGTTGGCAAACACAGCTGCCCCACAAACTTTTGAGTTGTAGACAAGAAGGTTAATTTTGGGTGAAGAATGTGCTTCTCCGATTGAACACAGAACCCTGCACCTCCTGGGATATGCTGTTCTGGCTGCTTTGGCACATATTTACCCCTCGAGGGTTTGTTTTCTGCAAATTTCCCCTCCCTGTGACGGGCCCAGGCCTGCAGAGGGCACAGGCCCTTGCAGGGAAGGGAGCAGATGGATACGTCCCTTCTGCCTCTCGCACAGTTATTTTCATAACCTTTTAATGGCATCCCTGCGGAATGGGGACAAGATGGTGATCACATGCTGGCCACTGCTCCATTTCTTCCAGTGGGGGAGGAAGCCAGGATGAGATCAGATTTACTTTTTTCCCTTTTCTGCTTGGAAACTTATTTGTGTTGCTAACGAGGTCCCCAGTTCAACACTGTAAAAGGCTTGCTGCAGGGAGGAGGACAAACAAGCTTCCTCCCTTGGGAAAGGGCTAATACAGTCCTGGACTCATATGAACTGCTTTTCTGAGGCCAGTGGGAATGCAGTTTGTCACCCGTATGGCAGGTGACCCAGGCTGAGCTGTTGGCACAGTGGGATGAGGTGGTAGATGGGGCTGGGCACACACGAGGACATTGCTCAGCAACAAGGACAGCATCTCGTTCTCTGACAGCATCACTCGATCAACTAAAAGTTACTGGGCACATTATGGGGGAGGATCATAATGTGCTGCTACCTGTGTAGCCACAGAATCACAGAATATGCTGCATTGGAAGGGACTCACAAGGATCATCGTGTCCAACTCTTAACCCTGCACAGGACCATAGGGGGAGCAACCTGAGATCAAGCATGTTACTATCTGATCTGTAAGAACAGTGTTTTCAGTCAGACACCCTGGGGAATGCCCAGCAGCAAGGAGTAATGTTATCACCTAGATTTTAGCAGACTTGCATGAGGTTGGTTCAGTCTGTGATGAAGACAGGTTTGCCTTCCAGGTTCAGCTCTGAGTGTTGGAGAGCATGGTGCATGTTGCTGTGTGTAGTGATTTTGGTTTCCATTAGCGTCCAGAGAAGACATTCCTTGTGAAAAGGAAATTTTAATTCAGAAAGGATTCTGTTCATTTATACTGGTTGCACTTAGCTGGATTGTAGCCTCACTCTTCAGCAGAGCTGTGTCCTACTGAAGGTGCCTCAGGGTAAATGCACAGGATTAGGGGGAGGGAAAAGAATGGAACAGGAAAAGGAGAAACAGACAGGTGAAATCGAGGTCCTTCAAGGCAGAAATAGTCAAGAATTGCATTTATTTCTCAGCTACAGCACTGCAGTGCTTTAGAATGCAAATTGCCCCTTTAACCCACCAAGTTTAGCTCTACTGCGTGATACAGTATTTTGCACATCTGCTTAATGAGATGTGCAGAATGGGAAAACCAGATGTAACCGTCTCTGCTGCTGTGAGGGATTGATTGGAAACAGAACCTTTTGTCATAAAAATAGTCCTGCCCTTCTGAACCTGTTGAATTTTGAAGCTGACTTGGGCATGTTTTTGCAAATGATGGTTTGGTATTTGGAGCTAAATGATTGTGAACTCATTCCTGTAGCTGTTCCTTCATAGCTTGGAAGTGGATTTTATTGCTGTTGATGTTGTTTTCTTCCAAAAGCTTCAAGCAATCTCCATTTTTCTGTTTTGGTCAATTGTTTCATAATCTAAAAGCTTTTCTCTTACCAGCCAGATTTAAATGGGTTTGGATGACTTTTGCTATGTTTTACAGCTGCATGGCCCTGGGCTGTTATAAAGCCTTGGTGATTCAGTTGGAGAAAGTGTGCTTGACCACATCTGCTCCTCGGTTAACTTACCTCTTTAAGCCACTGTTGGAAAGGAGAAACCTGGAAATACCAATTCCTTCCTGACCACTTTCTAGGTTTGATATGGTTTTTAATGCTCCTATGAATAGGAATTGTGGCTTATTTAAATTAGTGTGAATCAAATGGGAAGAGTCATAGCACAGTTATTCAAACAACTTCCAGGGGATGAGACTCTTCTAAAATAAGTCATCCATGAGTCTGTAACACAACCAAATGTCCCAGCATTTATCTTACAATTCTATCCTTGAGTCTCAGAGCGATGATGTGATACTGAGTTTCTGTAAAATCCTACATTCTGGCCTTTTTAGAAGATACTGTCTTATTTTTTAAGGTGGGTGCTGAAAGTACCTTGAGTATCTTTATCTCTAAAATTGTGTCACTTTGAAGGCTGCAGTTCTGTCCACCATTTGTTCAACCCCTTTGCCAGGATAACACCCAATCCCTGGGCACTTGGGAAGCCACTTCTGCAGCTCGCACCCGGCTCCTCTTGGTAGGAGTGACTCTCATTCTGTTGAATTTATCTTCCTGAGAAATGGGGATAATGCTCAGCCTCAGACAGGCTGATGTGGCTCGTTTCTCAGTCATAAGATTAAAACAAATGTGAAGTAGAAATTTACTTTAAAAATAGAGCTTGCTTCCTTAGGAATTTGCTTCAGTGGGGACTGTGAGATATTCTCTCTGTAATGATTTATATTACAAAAATAACTCTGTCCTATGTCTGCAAACAGTTAGAAATGTGAGCCTGGAAAAGAAATCTAGCAGCTAACTCCTCATCCCTACAGCTTGAATAAAGTAGTTATAAACAAAACGAATTACAAAAGCAACTGAAAAACTAAACTTCCCTATAAATACAATGTTCTCTCCTCGGAAGTCTGAAAATACTCTAGCCTTTTTAGCATGACCCAGAGCCTACTGTATCCAAGCTTTTTTGGCCCCGGTGCAGGGAGTGAGTTCCAAAGCAGAAGAGTCTCGGTGGCGCTGTGCCTTGTGGCACTTCCGAATTTGCACCGACTCGGGGCACTCTGCGAGCAAGTGAGTCACAAGGTCACAGAGGTCCTGCCTTTATTGCAAAATCAGGTTGTTGAAAGAACATGACCTCAAATTCATATTTACACTTTTGACCTTGCAGACACCATTCCCCTTCAACACGGGCAGCTGATGACACTCGGCTCACACGAGTGACACTGCGTGAAGCCACCGAGGGCTCCGCGGTGCCGGACTCGTGCTGAGACGTGATCAGTGTTGGATGGAGCACGACTGCACCGGGCGGTGACGGCTCCCCCTGGGGACAGGTTTCCTTTGAGCAGGAACTTGGATTGCAGTGCTGGACACAATAATACGCGGTGCTTACTTCCTTGGAGGCTGCGTGCCCTTTGGCTGTGGTTTTTATCTCTGTTTACTATAGAAATAGCTTTAGCAGATTATGCTGTGTCATTCGGTTCCCTGCCAGAGTCTATGTTAAAGACAAACCAAAAAGTGTGTGAGTGCAAGGAAGTAGCTGTAATTTTTATGGCATAAGCAAGGCCATTACAAATTATATGAGGCAACAGGGATCTGAGGATTTTAGATCAAATTTAGCCCCTTTATTTGGAGACTTAGGAAAAGAGAAAAATGTGCTTTTACTGATATTGCCAATTAGGGAGCTGCCAGGTGGCCCGTTAATAACCCAGATGTGCTGCAAGATGCAGCATCAGCAGAGGCTGCTTTTGAAGTGAAGCAGAGGAGAACTTCCCAGGGCACAGCCACTGTCTGGTTCCTCCTGGCTACAGATGTGAGCTGGGTCCTGGAGATGTGACAAGAGCGAGATCCTGTAGGTAATGCCAAACCAGAAAGGGACAAGAGCTTATTTGCAGAGAAGAATTAGAGGAATGCAATAGAATATAAAGAACCGTTGGCTGCTGAAAATGCAGAAGCCTGGGAAATGGTATCTTCACTTCAAATCATGCAGATTCACAGGTGGCCATGGTGTTGATGGGCTGATTTAGAGGCAGTTGAGACCAAAGGCTGGATGAGTCATGGAAATGGGTTGTAGCACCTTCCCCTTTTGTCCCTAGCTGGAATCTCTGTCTGTCACACTGATATCAGCCTCATCCTGCTGGAAATTGCATCATCACTGGCACAGATCCCTTGCTTTGACCCTCTCATGCCTCAAGGGACCAGAGCCTGGGAGAGAGGCACTGGAGCCCAGGCTTACTGCTGAACCCTGCAGTACACCAGGAATGATCTAGGAGGACTTTCCCTATTCTGAACAAAGCTGTCTGGGCACAATGCGAGGTGGGAATTTGGGAGAAAATACTGAAGGGACCAGCACATGAGCTTGGGAGGCAGCTGGTGGGGTTAAGCTTGCACCTGTGTCTTCAGCAGGAAGCGGGTCACTTCAGGCATTTTCTGACACAGCCCCTAACACTGAGTCACTCCTAAAGCTAGAATAAATACAGGCCCTTATGGCAAAGTCAAAGCTAATCCTTGTTGCTGAAAGACTGTGTGAAAGAGGTGTGGGGCCAGCGAGGCAGAGCTGTCCTGCCCTAGAGCAAACCATTCCTCAGCCCTACACTCTGTGTCAGGGCTCTGCAGCGGGGCAGCTGAGGATAAAGGTGAGGAGTCTGCTGCTTCCTATTTCTGCAGCTGAGATAGATCTTCTCCGAGCTTGGCCTGCACTCCCAAAGAGGGGTATTTACCCAGTTCTCTCCCTTGTGCACCACTCCACTGCTGGGCATCTCTGTGCAGTGCCCACCAGCCCCTCCTCTCTCCTGGGTGCAGGTTGTAGGGAACAGTCCTTCCTGCTCCTGGTTATCCAGAAATTCTTGAATAAAACCTCATGGACTTGCCCCTTCATGGTACAAGCTCATGGCAGAAAAATGCCTGAAAAACCACAGAGAGAAAGAAGCTGCATTTACATGAAACCACAAGGAGGCAAACATTGCTAGAGATGGTTCTGGAAGAGTGAAATGAAGATGCCTTTATTAGAGGGATGATGCTGTGGGGAAATGGAGCTGATTCTGTGAAGACAAGAAGCTGAACCTTTATAGGCTGCCAACAGCAGGGGGGAAGCACCAGCTACAGTGACTTGCCATTTACAAAAACATCTGGAGATAAGGAGCTTATTTCTAGGCAAAGTGGTAGCTGGCTATTCCAACAAGTGATGATTGTAAGGATTTGGCATATGAACAGCAGAGGAAGACACCCCATCTTACCTTGCATCACCACTTTTCTCTTTGCTTCCCCCTTGCAGCAGAAAGCACTGTCAGTTGCTTTAAGAGGATTCAAATGAAAATCCTTTGAAATAGCCATCTGATTGCCTTCCTTTCCTTTCTTTCTCTACTTTTCAGTGTGATGCTCTTCTCTCTTAACTTTAAGGCATGGAGAAGTTGAAAGTCTTTGGCTAGGCTTGGGGATGGCATAGCATTTTGAATACCAACAGCCCTCATTCTGCTTGTCTGAGAAGCTGCTGAACTGATTTGCTGTGTTGGAGGTAGATTTTGCTACTTGCTGGGCTGGTTGTAATTATTTGAGTGCATGGTTTGGGTGTAGGTGATGTTATTCCGAGTGTGTACTAATACCAGTAAGAATAGAAATCTGTCATAAAATCATATTCTGCAAAAGCAGTATTCATTTCCTTGTTTTCTGCTCAGAAATTCAGCATTTGCAAGCCTCACCATCTGCATCGCAGCCATTACATGTGGGAAGTATGGAATGTGTCTTATCAGACACAGAGCGTGCACAGCAAAGGACATCCAAAGGTTATGTTGTCATCATGTCAAATGGGTCTGTTTATTCTGAGTGCTGTAGAAGCAGAGCTTAATCAGAGCATCAGCCATATGCAGATTTGAAATTAGATTTTACAATAACCACCTGTCTACTGTTTCAAATCCATCATATTCCTTGGGTTAGAGCTGTGTTTGCTTAGTGAATATGTGCTGGGAGAATGTCATCTAAAAGCCTCCATGCAACAATGTGAAAGGCACTGAAATGCATGTATGAGTGTGCAAGGGAAGCACATCCATCTCACAGCTTTGTGCTACAATCTGCTACTAAAGCATGGGGGGTAGGGGGGGAAGGGCATTTTTCGTGTAAAAATCAATAGTATTGGCAAGTGCCCATATAAAACTATAAAACTTCTTTTGCTCTTCTTTTTTTGGTTTCTTCTGCTTATATGTCTCAGCCAAAAAAGGCAGTGACAAGTGCTGCAGCATTTGATCTTTTTCTGCCCCAAACATTTTTAAAGGAATAAGTACAAACCTGCACATAATGTTGATGTAGTGCATGCCACAGTTTTGTGACTCACAGCATTCTGCTTTTAAGGAGTCAAAAAATCTGTCTGAAAATCTTATGCCTCTCTCCATTATGTTGCAATATGAGAAAAAAAAAAGAAAATCTCTGTGTTCAGTTATTGCAAGCTGCATGAAGGCAGTGGTGAAAAGAGCAACAATATTCAAAGCCAAGGCTGACATTTTAAACACTGGCACTTGGAAAGAAGTGGAATTAAAAAGAATTGCAGAGCAAAAATTGACAAAGAACTTGTACCACAGTTTAATCATAAGCTCAAAACAGCCTGAAACAAGGGAGCACTACAGGCTTTTTTTTCTTGCTTATCTTCACTGTGGTAATTATTCTTCTAAAGCAGTAGCTGCTCTCCCAGAGGAAAAAATTATTTTTTGTTTTTTAATTCAGAGTATGGCCCCTCTCACGGAAGTCAATAGGAGTTTTCATTGAATTCAACGAGAACTTAAATGGGCCATTAGATGCGATCAGTAATTCAAGAGCTTTCCAAAGACATCCTGCCCCGTGTACTCCCTCCTAACCACAAGGAGCAGCAGTCACCAGCGTTCTTAGGCTGGCCAACATCTGAAGCTGTAGTATCCTCTTCTCCAGAGCAGGAGATGCTTTTGCCATTCACCACGGTAAACTGAAATATGGTGAGTCAGGGCAGTTGTGACCCAGGCCTGTAGCAACTGCCAACCATCCAACTGGGCTGAGCTGTAAATCGCTGCCAGAAGCATAGCCTGAGAGGTTCCTCCAAAACCGAGGGCAGAAGCCCTTGTTTACACCAGGATGCTGGAAAGACTTCAACTTGTGTGGCATCAGAGTGGTGCTCAGGAGAACAGCCCCAAATCATCACCTTTCCCATGCTTTCGCTTTCAAGAGTTTGACCCAAATAGCCCTTTGCTACTTGAGTTCTCCAGGTCCAACCACCCACGTGGTGGGACTTGCCCATTGCTGGACCACATTCCTGCTCACTCTGCCTCTGGCTGGACCCAACACTTAAGTGCAGGGATACGACGTGCATTGAGGTCTGTGGGTTACAAGTTCATTCCTTGCTCCAGCTTCTCATCTCTGCTGGGGAAGGTGTTTGAACGTTTTGATTTTGTTCATTCAAGCTCATGAAACAACTGCATCCGTGTTGAAACTCAAATGTGTCCGTGGCATCCTCTCACACACCGAACTCTTTGCTGGGAAAACGCTGCTGCGAAACCACTTTATCAGCCACGGCCAGCGCTCGCACCTGCCCAGCCGTGCCCCGCTCCCACCGGCACCTCCCGCGCCGCGTCCCGGGGGCCAGCAGGGGTTCGCATCCCTGAATTTCCGCGCCGGGCCCTCTGGAGGTCAGTGTTCGCCCGCGCTGCGGCGGACCTGTTGCGGCCCCGCGGAGGCTCCGCGGGCAGGGCCGGGCCGGGCGGGACCTGCCGGTGTGCTCGGAGCGCCAGCTCCGCTCCCTCCCTGCGGCCCCGCGGGGGTGGCGGATCCTCCCCGGCGGCGGCGGTGGCTGCGCGGGCGCGGGACCGCTCCTGCCCGCGGGGGCCGCCCCCCCGGTGCCCCCGCCCG
>JAJPCS010005758.1:0-10426 GCA_021164005.1 Willisornis vidua nigrigula | reverse complement strand
AAATAATTGTGGGACTTGCAACAAAATGTAAATTGAGGAAATACAACAAATATCTTTATGCTTTTAAAGCAGCTTGTTCAGCTCAGCTTTCCCTTTCCTGCAGTTCAAACCAGCAACGTGTGGAGATAGATGTTAATCTGAAATATTGGCTTTTTCTGATGGAAATAAAAAGTATTGGCTGGTGGTTTGAGGGCAGATTGATCTGTGGCCCATCCCTGGAACAGCTGCAGGGAGGGGGTTGTGGGCTGGGGCTGAGCACAAATGTCTGCCCAGCAGTGCAACAATCTTGGTGATGAGTGGCCTGAGGTATTTCAGGCCTGGAAATCCACCCAATATTGAGCTTTGCACCCCCAAAAAGGAGGATTGGGCACTTAAAGGTGGCTCTTTTCCCAAATGTTTTCTCATTTAGTCCAGGGCATTATTGTCTGGGTAAGCAGCACTTATTGTTTAAATAAATCTGCATTTTTATTGGTATTTCCACCTATTATAATAATCAGGTATTGACAAAAATCTGTGCAAAGTGTCCAAATCAATGAAACAAATTATTAGCAAATACCAACAGTTCTCCCCAGAGGAATTTTTTGGCAGCCAAGGAGCAAAATCTCATTTCTGAAGAGAAATTGTAGAAAACTGATGGCAGAAAACTTGTAGAAAACTGACAAGGCAAAGTCTGTGTGTGCCTAAAATGAGATAATAATTAACATAACATAATTAACATGCTTAAATTGGAGGGGATCAGGCCAGTGCAAGGTTTCCCTGCTCTTCCCCAATCCTCAAGGAGTTGCAGCAGCAAAACTGGAGTTTTGGGTTTCAGGATTTGCAGCCCTTGATCTTGGAGCTCTCACTGGTGGCAGGGCAGAATAATAAGTTTTCCCACCAAGCTGAACTAATCTTATTTTGAAGTTGAGACTCTGTGTAAGTGATTTACAACAAAAAAACCCAGAAATTAATCATAGGAACTGCTCAATGATCCTGTTCTTCAGAAAAACAACTTGCCAAGGGTCATGGTACATATTTGGCAGTAATTTAAAGCACAGCCAGTGGATTATTATTTAACAAAAATAGTAACAAATTTCACTTGGTGAAATGAGTCACTAAAGGAGTTTTCCCCTGCAGTTGAAAGCTTTTCTCAGACTCTTTGCTTTGGTTTGAGGGTCTTCTCTGTCCCCATGTTTTATGTATAATAAAAGATTATATTTTCCTAAGTCTGGGCTTCAGGTGGGGCAGTTCTGAGAACTGGCTGTGGCTTTTATAGACTAGAGAAAAGGCAGATTTATATATTGACACAGGGAGGGGCTGACAGTGCTCCTCAAATGCCTTTTATTTTATCAGACAATGTAATATCAGAAACATGACCTGGTGTGGATTTCCAGGGCAGTTTGAGGAGTTCAAAGCAAAGCTTGGTCCAGACTGTCCGAAATATTCTGTCCAAACGTGTCCTCAGGCCAGTCAGAAATACAATTTATCACCAGCCAGAGCTCATTAATGCTTCCTACCTCATTAATGCTTCAGGGCTGTGCTGCCATGGGGGAGCTGAGCTGCAGCCTTGCCTTTGTGCCCTGTGTGCTGCTCCCAGTCCATCCCAGTGCCACGTGCAGCCCTGACTGGGGGGTTATCGCTGCTGGTGCCAGGCAGGGCCTGCTCATGGCAATCTCATTGATTTGCAGATCCTGCCTGTGGAATAGGCTCTGCTGTGGCCCAGTTTGGAGCAGGCTGATAAGGCTCCTTGTTCCTTAGCAACCACAACCAGAAACCTGCCCTTCTGCAGCTGGAGGGAAAATCCTGAATGTCTCAGACTCGGGGCTTGACCCAAGGTAAGTCCTTCCCCTCCTCGGGTTTCATTTAAAGGCCTTTGCTGCAAATAGAAGAGGAGAGTGGGCAAAACTTCCTTAGCAAAGGGGATGCTTCACTTCTGGGGCATTAATAAATCCTTTATTTCCCCCTCTCAATGCAGACCTGTGTCTTTGCTGGGCATGGAGGTGCCATATGTCCTTCTCCTAACAAGGCTCGTGGCAGAAGTTGCCAGCAAATCCACAGACAGCTCGGTAGGTGCTCCGTGGGGTTTGTCTGACTGGGATCCTTCTTTTCCTCTCCTGCTGTAGTTTCTGGAAGGCTTTTTAATTCAGCAGAAATTACCATTAACTGAAACCTTTTTAATTCAGCAGAAATTACCATTAACTGAAACCTTTGCAGTGGGTCTGTTTGCTCTGGTTGCCTGGTCAGACAGGGAGTTCTCCCTGCAGGACAGGAGGGTGCAATGGGTAAAGCCTCACAATAAAACACCCTGATTAGCAAAAAAAAAACCCCTTTTTAAACAGCTTGGCAGTTTATCTGCAAATAATCCAAACCCTGCATGCCCAAAAGTTAACTTTTCAAAAGACTGGGGAGCTTTGAAGCTTCAAGTCACAGAAAAAGGTCAGAGTATAAAATTCTTTTTGCAGGAGAGTTCAACCAACAAAACTTTTTGAAGGAACTGATCTTTAGCATTTTATCTGTAAATCTGCTTGTTTTTTCTGCACTCCACCTCCCCAGGATGCACTAACTGAGAACCCAACCTGCTCCTTTCAGTTTTAGCAGTCCCAGCCGTTTGTCCTGGTAACTTTGATCTTTGTCACCTTCACATTTGATGGTGTTTGCTGATAAGCACAAGTAATATTTGCTGTTACTTATTAGGTATATTTAAACTACTCCTGTGGCTGATTCTGCAGCAGGTCTTGTTCCTTTTGGCCAAGATTTCTTCAGACTGATTGGACCTGCAAGATGTGGAAGTTTGGTGACTCATTTTTCTTGCACAGGTTCAGAGAGTGGATATTCCCAGGTCTCTGAGATGTTACAAATATCTCTCAAAAGAACCACAGAGTTTCTACCAACCATTTCTCTCTAAGCTTTATGTCACAGCTTGTTGCAATTAGTAAATCATTTGGAAACTGGCATTTATATAAACAAACAAAAATTAAAAATAAACCCTGTGCCTTCAGGCTGTGTGAAGTTTTGTTTTTATGTTAAATATTGAAGGGAGAGGCTTGTGCTGGATTGCTCTGAGTGGAGGGGTTGGCACCACTTGGAATATTCAATGAAAACTGGGGCTTGCCAGTGGTTTTCTGAGCAGACCTGTCTGGGAGTTTGTTGTGGGAAGGAGAACTCCCTCCCCCTCTGAATTCTCCTTCAAATCCAGCTCTTTTGAGGCTTTGTGCAGTGTCCCAAGCACGGGGTGTTTGTTCTCAGAGTGTTTCTGCCACCTCAGCCTCAGCCTGGTGGTGCCTCCAGCTCGTTCCCTCCTTGGGAAGCTGCTGAATGCAGAGGAAAAGCTCCTCCAGCAGGTTGGAACTGAGCTCTGCTTGTTCCTCTGCCTCCTCTGGGGGGATGTTTCTTGCTCTTGAAGCATTTTAATCCTTACATGATTTCTTTTCTCAGGTCTCAGAAAGAGAATGTTGTGTGGATGTGTTGGATTCCAACAGTTCCTGTCCAGTGACCAACCAGTGCAGTCCAGGTAGAGATTGTCATTGCTTAATAAAATCTTGGAATGGTTTGGGTGGGAAAAGACCTTCAAACTCCTCCAGTGCCACCCCCACCTTCCACTATCCCAGGTTGCTCCAAGCCCCATCCAGCCTGGCCTTGGCAATTCCAGGGATAAAAAATTCCCATTTTTTTATTAACACCAATTGTGTTTAATTAACTGGGGAGTGAAAACAAAATAATTAATGCAGTCTACAAGTCCTTCTTCCCCTACACACACAAGGAATGCTGCTCATGACTCACAAATGTTGTTCTTTCATGGTGAAGGGAATAAAAAAAATATTGATAAGGTTATTCTTTATGGCTTTTTCTTTAGTGTGCACTTGGATTATGTAAGAGCTGTTGTAAATGCTTAAAAGCCCTAAAAGCCCAGATAATGAGCATCAAAAGCCAGAATGCTGTAATGGGTATCCAAGGCAGCATTATTAAGAATAATTTCCATGGTCTTATTGGCACAGAATGCCTCAGTCTTCCTCCTGCCACACACCTGGAGTTGTTTGCTTCTAAACAGAGTTAAAAACTGCTTTTCTCACTCTCCAGGAGTGAAGGGAGGTCCTTTTTTAATGCTGTTTTCTTTAAAATCAGGGAGTAAAAGCAGGAGAAGTGACTTCAGAGCCCACAGTGCAAGAGAATGAGTGACTTTAAATTGGGGTCCACTCTGCTCCAGCACTTTAAGCCACTGTTTCATTTATATGAAGCAACTCTTAGAGAAGTTATACATTAATTTCTGCCTCTAAATTATCTTAGTTATGGTACAAACAATTGCCTCCAAGTTATGGGATTAAGTTCTCTTAACTCTTACTGTAATCTGATAATCTCCCAGCAGTTTTGGTGTCACCCAAGTGCTTTGGTGCCTCCTCCCTGTCCCTCTGGGCAGCCTTTGCCTTCCCACTGAGCTGCACTTTCTGGTTGTGGGCCCCAAATCTGCTGCTCCTCCCCCAGGAAAGGGGGGCAGCAGAGCTGTTTGGAGATCAGCACCTTCCTGAGGGTTTGCTTGGGGGATAATTGATACCACTTTGGCTCAGGGCTGGGTTTTAGCCAGCCCAGGAAGTGGTTTTTCCCTTTAAATGCAGCCTGGGATAAGATCCAGCAGGAATATCCTCCTAATCTGCACGACTCAAGCCTAAGCCTTAAGTGAGACCAGCACAGCTTTATGGTATTAAATGAAGCTGCTGGGGAAGGTGGGCCCTAAAATTCTTTTTTCTTAACCAAGACACATTTAAACATAAACTGGGAGATGTAACACCAGAGACCCAGGGCAGGTTTAATCAGGGCCCTGCAAGGTGAGGTGACTGATAGAAAACACTCACCATCTGTCACACAGTCCTTTAACCAGCTTGTCTTGTCTTTAAAGTGAAACAAATCCTACAATCCTGAAAGCACTGGGGAAAAAAAAGGACTTTATTATGGCACTATTTGTATTTTAACTTGGCATCCTGCAGGGGGTTGAATACAATTCCAGCACCTTTATTTTATCCACCCTCTCTGGTTCTTGGCACATCATCCCTGCCTATTGTATTTTGAATATTAAAATGACATTAAATTTTTTTCTAGGACCCTTGAAAACAGTAAAATTACTCTTTTTTTAGTGTTCTTGAGGGTAATTATACTTTGGACACTTCCCATCTTGCTCCAAACTACACCATGTGGAGTGTGGGGGAACTGCCCTCTGGGGGTTGGTTGGTTCTAACTCTCCTTTTTGCCCCTTGGAAGGTTGGATTTTTTCTGGAATAAACACTTTGAAATGAAAATAATATACTAGAAATAAAATTAAATGAATAATAAAAATAATTGTAATAGAATAGGAAGGAGGAGATGCTTGTAACCAGCAGAGCAGAGAGAATTTGTTGCCTCTGCCTATTTCTGGAGAGAAAGAAATACCCAAAGAGGGGCAGATATTTGGGTTTTTTGTTGTTTTCCTCCCTCTGTACCTCTTGTTCCCTTGCAGGTTGTTACAGGAGGTGGAATGAGGATGGGAGCAGCAGCTGCATTAAATGCAGAAATGAAACCCTGCCTGTCTCCTCTGGGTCCAACCTGAGTGAATGCAGAAACAGTGAGTCCTTTACCAGCCCTTTATGATGGTTTTCAGTCCTGACATCTCTTCTTTCACTGTGGCCCAGCAGAGGTTGATCCAGAAGGCATCAAATATTGCAGGTTTTCATCCCCTCTTTTGTAAAACTTCTCCAAAGCCCTCCTGTAGCTTTGAGCCTTTGAACATGCAACAAAACCTGTAAAACTTGGAAATTCAGTGTGAAGAAACTGCAGTGATGTGGAATCCTTGTCAGGAAGGGAAAAAAACCTTCAGGACCTTGTTCTGCAAAGGCAAATGCAGCATTAATTAAAAGTGATGAACTAAACCAGCCCTAACCACCAAAATGATGAATCTGCCAGAGTGGGATCTGTGTCAGACACACAGTGAGAGCTTTAATCTGCACTGTGGGTGTTTGCCAGGACTTCTCCAGAGCACAAAATAGCTCAGACTGTGCTTGAGGTCTCTGAAAAATCTATTTTAAGGAGCCCAGATTTCATTTTGTGTCTGAGCTTTGTTGGAGAGGTGAGAACCATCCAAGTCCTTGCAAAGAAGTTTAATGAAACACATCAGAAACTTGATCTGAGCTCCTGGGAAATGCAGCAGGGAATTCTTTTCTTTTTTCTTTTTTTTTTTTGGACAAATTCTGATGTTTGTTTGCTTCTTTTTAAAAAAAAAATCCCAGAGTGATATAACAAATTTATCATGGGGGAAACCAGGATTTCTGTACAATTCCAAATAATTACTGAGCAATCTTTTACTGAGGTTTTCACCAAATCTGTAGCTCCTGTCAGGTTTTACTCTAAAAACATTCTGTTTAATTTCAGCTGGTGGCAGAGGGATGAATTTCCAAATGAATATCAGCACTGTAAGTCCTTTCATACAGAACATAGGTGAGTAAATGGAGAGAGCCCCTGGGTGCAGGTTTGGGGATTATTTACTCTCTACCAAGGAATTGGAAACAAGTTGTAAAATTATAGTGTTTAATTAGGTTTTATTTAATTATTAGGGCTTATTTGCTTACCAGGGTTTGTTCTAAGTGTAGCAGCAATTTCTGTAGTGCCTTTCCTGGCTTATTCTCCACAAGAATCTTCCCTAAACCTGAGCTGAATTTTGAGATAACTATTTTACTGAATGGTTCTTTCCCCTTGTGATCTTGAAGTGGTTTTCTGGTCCAGGCTGAGCTGGTTGTTTATGAGCCCACACAACTGAGTTTTGACCCTTCTGATGCAACATTTTGGGGCTTTGGGGGTCACACATCTCTTGGTTTTCTCCCAGTCATTTCAGTTTAAACCCCTAAAACTACTTGGACACAGGTAAGAAGAATACAAATTGAGAATATTTGGGCAGCAGCTTCAGCAAGAGACTGAATCAAGTGATTTAGTGGTGGAAGTGATTGAGTGTTTCCTAGAAGGGAAGGCTCAGCTGCCCTGGCTGATCCCCTTCTCATTAGTCTTGTCTTGTCTATATTCTCAATTTGGGGCATTTATTGCTCTTCAGAACATGAACTTCTCCAGCACAGAATGAGTATCAGGAAGTTGGGCTTTTATCTGTTGTCTAACCCTTTTAGTGAAGAGATTCCCAGTGAATAATGATCTTTTCCCTCTCTTTCTGATGTGTTTGTTTGCACAGGGGGCCCAGAAGTGGCAGCTTCTCTCATCTTAGGGACCTTTTTCATCAGTTTATTCCTGATTCTCTCTGTTGCTTCTTTCTTCTACCTCAAACGTGCCAATAAACTTCCTAACATTTTCTACAGAAGAAACAAAGGTAAAATACCTCCAGTTGTCTGTTTAATTTCTAAATTGATTTAAACCCTTTTAAATGTCTTCCTGTGGGTTGTAACTCGGTGTAGCTGCTGCTGGTTTTTCTGGTCCTCCAAAGCAGTGGCAAGTTTTCTCCTGCTGTGTGTTTTTAGGGTCCTGTTTTCCAGGCAGGGCAGAGATCTGGCTGTGCTGAGGTTCAGTGACTCTCACTCACCCAGCCCTTGGCTCCAGAGATTTTCCAGACTACAATCCTTGACTTCAGTTGTCACTGAGTGGGAGACATTTCTAAAGCCTTACAAGAAGCAGCTGTTGTTTGTTCTTGGATTAGAGAGCAGTAACAGCAAAGGGTGGGGTAGTTACCATGGATGTGGCAGCAGCAGGAGAAAGGGAATGGAATTGCAAGTCCCTCACTATTGCACTGGATTTAAAAATTCAGGATTTAGTGGGGTTTGGAAGAACAAACTGCCTGATTTTTACTTTTCTTAAGCAAACCCCCCTTAGCTTTTCTTTTATAATGAGATTTATTCTTTATTTCTGTCACTCTTGTTATTGAGAAGTGAAACCATCTATGTAAAATCATGGAATGGTTTGGGCTGGAAGGGACCTTGAAGACCTTCTGTGCCATAGGCAGGGGCACCTTCCACCAGCCCAGGTTGCTCCAAGCCCTGTCCAGCCTGGCCTTGGACACTTCCAGGGATGGAGCAGCCTAAACCTGACTTCATGGCAAAGTGATTCCACCAAAACTAGGGAAGGAACCCCTGGGTTTTGCTCAGCCATGAGCCCCAAGATTTTAGACATCAGATGCTTCCATTTCTGGGATGTTCTTCTGTGTGTCCACATTTGCCTGGTTGCAGTTTCTGGGAATGAGGGAGCCAAACCTGTGGCAGGTGGTGGTTCCATTGTCCCCAGGGTTTGCCTGGAGCTGCCCTGGGACTCTGCAGTGCCTTGGAGTGATGCCCATGCCAACCTCGAGCCCAGCATTTGCTGTGTTAGAGCTCCTTCTGCTGAGAGGGAGCTGTTCCTGGCACCTCTGCTGAGCCACCAGCCCTGCCCAGGCTTCAGCCACGAATCCCACGACTGTCACAGCAGAAATGACCCTAAAAAAGCCAAAGCAGGGGCTGGGGGGAGCAACACAATCCCAGTCTTTGGCTGAGAATGTTTTTTTGCTCTCAGTGACTTCATGGCCCATCACTTTGTTGTCTCAGTGCATGTGAAGGTTCACAACAAGGGCTCTCTGAGTCTGGACTCATCAGTGCCAAGGAACTCATGGTCTCCTTGAGGGATTGAAACCTCTGGGCTGCTTTTCCAAGGGAATTCAGTTGGTGTCACATTCTCCTTCAGTTTTCAGGGGGCCAAGAGCTGTTGTGGGACATTTCTAAGCTGCCAGGACACCAAACCTCAGTGCTGCTGGTCTGACTTCCCTGTTTTGTGCTGATAATTCACTCTGATCCAGCAGGATAAAGCCCAATGTCCTGCTCTGAGGGAGAAAACCTTCCAAACATTTCCCTGGCTGATTTTCAGCTTTCATTCTGCCTGAGGGATGATGACCATGTGGCCAAGGAAGGCAACAACCCCTTGGCTAAAGGCTGCACCTTTCACTGCTCCACTGGTTTGATTTGTGCTGCCTTTTTCTGGCTCACACTGACATTTTTCCCACTGAAATTTCTCCCTGTTAAAGAGGCTGCTGGGGCTGCCTCCTTTGGAAGCAAAATAAGTCCCTCTTAAAGACCTTTGCAACCCTTTATCTTGAATCTTGAAGAGTCCTGTGTCTTCTACTGATGGATTTTTCTGACTGCCCTGCTCTGTTTTGTGACAAAACTGGGTTTTTAAACTATTCCATGCCTGGATGTATTTTTAGAAAACCAGCAGTTCCAGCCTTACAGATTAATGAGGGTTAATCTGTCTCTTTCTCTCCCTTTCAGCATCTGTTCTCCAGCCCAGTGAAACAGTAAGTAAATTCTGTTCTTCCAACAGGAACAAGCAAATAAAACATCAGCTAAACAATAATTTAAATTGTAACAGTTCATTAATGAGCTCCTTAATCTGCTGTGTGAGACTGAAATAATACAAAAGATGTTTTGGGGTTTTGTCCAAACTAAAAGGGGAAAGATAAATACTGACCATCCACTGAGTTATTTTTCCAAACAAAACTATGAACACACAGTGAATATTTTTGGAACTCTAATTTTTTTTTTTAATGAAAGACTGTGAAAAAGTGCTTTGTTTGACATGTTCATTCTCCTGTTTTGTGCAGGCATCCATGATACCTCCCCCAGCTTCTTCAGGTGAGGAACTGCTCCCTGCCAGGATTTCACCTCTTGGCTGCCCTTTCCTTCCTGCCAAAAACAGGGAAACTGTCTCCAAGTGGGAATGCTGAGAATACCCAACAAGTCAAAATAATGATCTGTAGAACTGTGGAATCAGTTGAGGGGACAGAAATCCAATGAGATCTGTCCAGTAAGGCCTCTCTGATAGGATTTATTACTTTAATTAATGCAGGCAGCCAGTATTGATGGAGGACTTGATGAGAAAATAGATCTGTGACAGCTCCTAAAATAGCTCTTCCACTCCTGGCCTAGCAGAGAACTCTTACAAGGAGATGCAGTATTTTTTCTTAAGTAAATTATTCAGTCTGGGGCCTATTTTCAGGATTAGATTCTCCTTGACAATGCCAGGTTGGCTCATTTTCAGACTTCTCAGCTTCTTGAAAGCAAAAACACACTGCTTGGGACACACCATTAGTGTGTGTGCTGAGGAGGGTGGTGCTATTTTGGCTCTTTTTGCCAAGGTGTGGTTTTAATTCGTGCAAAACTCATGCAGGAATTAATTTCTTGGGGCAGATTTCATTTAAACATTAAAATTTCCTTTCTGTTAAGGCAGTCTTGAACCTTCAGACATTTTTAGATGTGTTGCAGGCTGTTAAACTGGCAGCCAGTGCTGCTGGTGGAAAGTGTTGGCTCCTTGACCTTGATTTATGGAAGAAACACAGTTGTGAGGGGGTTTTAGGGCTGAAAATGGAAAGCTCCATGTACTGGAAGCATTTCAAATAACAGGAATGGCACTTTATACTGGGCATCTCATTTTCTAGGCCATTGGAACTTGTTTCCAAAGGTTATTT
>JAJPCS010005717.1:0-11437 GCA_021164005.1 Willisornis vidua nigrigula | reverse complement strand
CCCCCAGCTTACCTGGGGGTAAAGTCTTCGTGTCCCCACCCGGCTGGCCCCCGCTTGTGGCAGGCCTGGGGGAGCACAATCCACAGCTGGCTCCGTCTTGCTGTGCAGCACTAGCAGGGCAGGTTGTTGGCTGCAAGGTCTAAGGCTGAGCTGTGGCAGGAGGTTGCACACTCACAGGGGTTTAGTGTGCACAGATGTAGGGGGATGTTCTACACCTTGCCATCTCCTCTCTTCATCAGCTATTTACAGAATCGAGAAGGATTCATTGCTTTCTTTTCTATTCCTTGAACTAACACCTTCCATATTGCAACTATCATTATTCATATTTTACTGGGGAGAGTGAGCTGTTCTCCCTCTTATATGGGGAAGGAAGCGCATGTAACTCTACTGGAGAGGTGGAAGGAAGTTTTCATATTTTTCTGCAATAGCACAGTGACCATTCATAGTAAAATCCCATAATAGGTTATGACTTACCAATGTCTTACCATCACTTGTTTGAATGTAGGAGATGAATATGGTTCATCACAAAACATTCCCTATAAATACTCCCCTTGTAAGCACTTCAAAACCAAAAAGCAGGAAAAAACTACATCATCATCCGGAAAACATGCCTGAAGGCAGGAAGGAAGAGAGTGGGAGCTAGAGCTGCACACAAACCTGCTGATTCACACAGCTGCTCTTTTTTGAAATCTCGGATGCAGGCCAGTATTTTCACTCTCTTCCTTCCACCTTTGCATTTTGCTGTGGTTTGACCAGTTAGTGCAGCTGTTCCGGACCTGGAGGAAAAATTCAAAAACCTTCATAACTCTCAAAGAAAAGAGCTGTGAGGAGGCTGCCACGCAGCTCCCTCTGCTCATGGCATCCTTTTTGGGGGGTTTTCCTCCCTCCTTTTCCCTTGGTGGGGGGGGATACTCTGCCTCTCTGTGTTGGGCAGTTGGCATTTTGCCAGCTCAACCTAACACAATACAAAAAGGTGCAACTCCTGGCAAACTCTCACTGAAATGCCATCTCACTGGGGGCTGGTTTGTCACATTTTTGGGCTCAGGCAGCGAATGTTTTTAAACATTTAAAAGTTTAATTTATCTACTATACTTTGTTTCCTCATTCATACATGTTTCTCTTTATAATTGAATCAAGCCATAATTAACACACTGTGCTCCTCAGATAGGCTGTGATGGCACCTGGTTTTTTGTTTATTGCGGATTCACAAAAATCAGCATTTACAGACTATCTTGTAAGTCCAAAGTATCACACACACATTAACTAATGCCTTTTACTTTGTATTTGCCATACTGCATCAGACCACCAATGTCTAATCCAACATTGTTTTTCTAGCAATAGCCAGTCATCAATGCTTCAGAGGAAGTAAATGCCACTGACTGCCCACAAAAAAGTTACATCTCTCTTCCAGCCCAGTGCTTGTGACCTACTGATTCCATTCTTGTCAGGCTCCAGGTTCTGGCCAGTGAGGTGAAGCATTTTCCCTTTATGACACATGTCAACAAGGGAAGATCGGAAGCTGCCATCATCAGAGCACCTCTCCCCAAGGCACAAAACTTCAAGTCTCAGCTCGGGTATTTTGACACAATTTTCCTGATGTTCACTTTCAGGTTGCTTGAATAGAAATTAGAAGAAATAATTCATTGAAACATTTCATTTGGGGCAGTAGAAGAGGCTGGGCTGGAGAATATGTTTTACAGCTATATAAAGAGTCTTTCATAGTTTTGCAATTTCACACTGTTCTACACGCCTTGATAGACTCCACAGGGAGAGTTGCTGCCCTCCAGATCCAGACCTGCCACTGGATTATTCAGATAAAAGAAACATATTTTAATTCCAGACATGAAATTCTTAGCATGTCCTTCAAACTGCTGGAAGCCCATCACATCCTGTGAAAACAAATAGTACTTTTCAGCCTCCTGCATATGCCTGACCATCCCTTCCATCCCATGATGGACTTCAGAGGTTATTGATGTCTGTTCAGGTGCCAAATTTAACATGACCCCAGTTTAAAGGCAATTTCACTTCTGAGAGAAGCCATAGGTAAAATATGATTCCTGATGGTAGTGCTCAGCTGGAAAAGGTCTCATGACAGCCTAAGCACTATCAGAGGAGAAAAAAACATAGCCTAAGAGATAATGTTACCTCAGGCTGTCACACAATCCACCCGTGGCCATGAGCCCTGTCAATGTTACCATCCTGTGTGACATCCTCCTGTCCAGCACTATGTGTTCCTGCAGACAAGGAGGGAGTGCTGTACCTGCTCCATGCCATTTGATCCCTCCTCCACATTGCTGCCCAGCCAGCAAACCAAAAGACCGAGACAGTCTCACTTGAAGGACAAGCTGCTACAGAGACCCTTCAGCTCCCAGCTCAGCCACCAAAGACTTTTTGGCTTCAGAGGACTCTCTCACAAACCTTTTCTTCTCAGAGAGACAGTTCTTACTGTTCAGATGCAGGAGAGGTACTCACATTTGACTGCTTCCATCAACGCCACCCCACCCCTGCTCCAGGCCACCCCTCCTCAGGCCCCATACAGATTCCAGTGGGAAAGCAGGTAGCTTCAAACCAGAGGTGTGAATCACACCAGAGCAGGTGGCATCACACCAGAGATGGCTTTGGTTCCTCAGAGCTGGCAGCATGTCAGGTGTGACTCTAGCAAACAGCATTTCCCACATGCATGTAGGTAACAGCCATGCACACTCTTGCTCCTTTTCCTTCCTGCTGATAACACCTCTGTGACCTATTCATTGGGAACTTGTTAGAAATGGGATTTGTGCAGGAGTAAATCAGTTTTCAAGTGCTTCTGAAACCCACATAGCCCATTAGCCTCCTGCAGAATTTAGCTCTCCTGTTTTGCTTTGGTTTATTCCCATTTCCTTCCACACACAACTCCTGTTCTGCTAGCCCTTGGTTACACTTCCAGGATCATACACTGGAACCTATGTACCTTTTTTGTGTTTAGCAGGGCATTGTTCATTTATTAGTATTCAGAGCAGATGTAAATAGAGCAACTCATCTCCAAAAGAGTACTGAAGCAACATGGGAAGAACAACAACAAAAGAGAAATCTTGGCACACCATCCACCCTCCTACCTTGCTGGGGCACTCGAATTTATAGGCTGCTGATGAAGGACAGGTAAGGCTAAACCACACTATGAGCATCATTCTTGCCATGACTTTTCACTTCTCAGAGTAACACAAATATTTACTGTACTAAGAGATTTTTCCTTTCTGTGACTTGAAATGCAAGATGCAGTTGTGGAGCAGCTGCCAGGGCTGCCATGCCACCATGGGAGACAAAAAACTCACAGCCTGGAATTTATAGGGATTTGGGTCTTGAAGCTGTACAACATTTGTGCTGTACATACAGGCTTGTACCAGAGAAGCTCAAAAAAATCATCTCCTGGAAACTATCCAGAGCTTTTCTCTCTGAGGGAAAGAAATGAGGCCTTAATTAATTTTCTTTCAAATACAGCAAATTGACTTCTGCTCCAGTTGTGCTAGTTTCAAGCCACACAGCACAATGGTATTAATTCCACTTCACTTAAGGGCTAAATGTTCAGAGCAAGGAAAAGGGAGTTTTCTGTAGGTCTTGCTCATGTTGAAGTCAATAACCAAACCACCGTGGTTTTCACAGGAGTGGCTTCTTCAGAGTCTGCATTTCTGAGGTTGACTCTGACGTGCACCTGGGTTAGCACAACAAAATGCAGGATATGTAAAAGGCACTGGTTGGGCAAGGTGCCTGGTGCTTTGCATATTTTTAAAGGTCTGACACATCCTGCCTCAAATTTCATTTTACAGGCTCAAAGATAGAAGGACTATTAATGTTCTGTCCTAAAGCTAGCTACTGGTTCACTGATCATCCTAACTAGTCCTGCTGTCTCACACTTAATCTTTCTTAACACCAGAGTCTTGCCTGCAGGATTTCCCAATAATGGAATAACACACAATGTTCTGGACAGGGTCTCCTCAGTACCTTGCAAACCACTGGTGTACTTCCTACCTCTAGAAGAGACACTTTGCTCAATAAACCAGAAGATCACATTTGCCTTATGATTTGCTTCATTTGGGTAGCTCAGAGCTGCCATACAATCAGCACCTACCCCATGTCCAAGAGAATTGCACCCAAATCCCAGCAGAACAATTTGCCTGGGCACAGTGATGCTGTGTAGCAGACATCCTGCATGGGTGTCTCACCATGATGTTCCTCAGAGCCATAGACCTGTACTAGCACCATCTCATGAATCTCATCCCTATGCTGTGCTAAAATACATGAGAGTTGGAAGGAAAAAATTGTACAACAAAGCCCACATCACTGAGTCCAGTAAGACTGTTAGTTCAAGCAGAGAAACTGCAGGATATGACCTACATACACAAATATAAGAAATACCAGTTCTACGAAACCATTATGGGAAACTATGCATTGTGCTGCCTTTAGTACATTCAATGATACAGTAGCTGCACACTGCCTATGTGCTACAGTAAAGAGGTACAGGGGACCCCCTCTTGCTTTTCTGTGGGATTCTGTTTCAGAGAGGACGAAGGATGAGATCTCTTTCACCACAAAATCCTGTGATTAATTTAAATTACCTTCCAATCATCTTGAGATCCTCCTGCTGCCAAGTTTATCCAATATATTTAATATAGAGCTTCACTATCACATTGGCTATGCATTGCTTAGGGAGGGTGCTATTATTCCTCTTCACAGATGGAAGTGGGAGGCACAGATCCCATAGAAATCCATTTGTACCATTTACTTAGTAAAAAAGTGACAGAGCAAAGAACTGAAACTGTTCCTAACATTGATTGTACTCAACCCTTCTTTCTCTCCAACAAAACATCATTTTCCAGGATTTCCTGAAAAGCAGCTCAATTTACTCTCAGCTTCTTCTCTGTATATTCTGAAAATCAAATTAAGAAAGCCAGGCATCTCTTAACTTATTCTTCAAAATGAAGGCATCTGTAGAATTCTTTCTATTACACAGCAGGTTTTTGTTACAGGGCATTTATTAACTTCTTGGATTCCCATCTGTTCCTTCCACATGATTTTACATTGTTTGGCTACATACAGTGACTCTGTACATGTCAAGGAAGCAGCAAAACTTCATTTTCTTTCCTTTATGTAAAACTCAGCCCTTTCAGGTTGCAAAGCTGGGTATTAAAACTACTGTCTGCTGACTTTCGTATTTTCTGAGGCAACATCTGGCATAAAAACTGATTGCAAATATGATCAGAGTTAGGAAGATTTTCTTCCAGTTGGCTTTATTCCCAGATATCAGCCCAATGGAGAAGAAAAATCTATTTGGCAGGGTTTCCAATTGCAGTCTCTCATTCTTCAGGTAGAACAGTTTCCACTCCTGGAAAGGTTTTGTTGACATGGGGTTCAGATGATGGGATCTGAACTGCACTGGAACTGATATGGCCTCTGGGGTTCTGGACAGATGCTTTCTGATGCCCAAGGAATTCAGAATCTCAGCTCATGCTGTAGAAGAGTAATAGAGTTTATCCCATCCAAAGTCTAGGTATAATTCAAGGAATCTGAATGTAATCCTATCATTATGGGTAGCAGGCTTCAGCTTCAGACATTCACCTGTAATTAAGCAGAATTATTCATAAGGGCCTTTGGCTGCAATTAAGGCAGAGTCAATAGCTCAGGTTGTTGCTAAATGGTGTTAAAACAGTAGGGGGAACTCAGTTCTGAGCGACCACCTCACTGGACCTAATGTGGGTGATTGATAGGATTCTCCCTGTGTGTGTTTGCTCTGCCTCCAAGAGTGGGATATTTGTCTTCCAGTTCTCCTGAATTCGGGAAGCAGGCAGGTTTAATACCTCTCTGCCCTTCTCCTCAGGGCATAACAGACACCAATGAAGGCTGAGGGCAAAGCCCTTACATACCTCCTTTACACTCCTTAAGCATGGGTGTATGGATATGACAAAACAAGGGTCCAACTTCCAACTCCTGACCCCTTTCTCATGCTCCCTGCTGCACATCGCTCCCAGATGAGAGCAGAACCAAAAAACAAATCTCTTCCTTCAGTCTGCCAGCTTCTTGGCACAGCACCATCAGGCAAGACCAAGTACAATCTAGGAATAGAAAAGTATCTCATATTTAGAGCGGAACATTAAACACTGTATACTAGAATACTATGTTCTGATGTGGCTTCTGGCAGGGGAAGGAGGAGTGAAGTTTCTAAAAATACCTAACTGATAAAGTCCAAGCTATGGTGAAGTTAGAAATCATACAAAAAGAGAAAGAATCTTATTATTCAGCTAATAAACACCTCATATTAGTTAAAACTAAAGCAATTTAAAATCTCCAGTCTTAATCTGACAGTTTGTTCTTTTTGATTACACTTTGCATTTTACTTCCCCTGAAAAGCATCACCAGCAATGTCATATTTCCCACTGTTCTTCAATGGCTTCATGTTGTGAGTTCCAGGCTGTGCTAGAATAAATAGCACAGCTTGGAAACTGAAGCAGCATGCAAGACAGACCATTTGCTCAAAACCAACAGTTTTCAAGTAAATGAATGGAACATAATTGCATCTCAGCTTCAGCTTGAAAAAGTAACCAGCACTAGGATGTAAACTTCCTCTTGAGTTTACACTCAATGGCACTTATTAGAAACTATTCCGTGTCACTGCACTCATCATGATGATGGCTGGGCTTCGCAAACGAAGCTTTGGGAAGAGCTCTCGCCACGTGGGTGTGCCCTTCCAGCCTGCACAGTGGATTTTTTAGGTGAGGCACAGCGTGTGCAGAACTGGCCCCACCCTTTAACTCCTCAGGTTCATCTGCCACGGCGGAGTGAACTTGGACAGTGACAGTGAAGTCCTCAGGACTAGAACCTACAGCCCCCAATATTCCCAGGAGGTCTCCCATCCAAGTACTGACCGGGGCTGACCCTGCTTAGCACTGCACTATTCGTATATGGAAAGTAGCTCATGGACATGTAGCTTACAGTCCTGCATGAATCACTCCAGTGGTGTACTTTGACCTCTCATATAATAAAGACATCCTCACACTAATATTAGGTATTTCTTAAGTTTGCTCTATGACCTTGGGACCAAATCTATCCTCCATGATTCACCCTCTGCAAGGCCCCATAACTCCCTCATAACCCTTGAACTGTCTATTAAAAGCCAAGCCTGACCAGAAGAATTAAGTGCATCAGGTTCAACAGCCACATCTGGTGTTTGGTTTGGGCCAAACTATGCCAGTATTCTAATTTCTATGGAAATATCCAATTGCAACAGATTATCCCCAGAAGCAAATAAAATCTTTTCTCACATCTGTACTTGTTTCCATGGAAATTTGCAGTGACAATGTTTTTTTTCCCTCATTTTCTCTGCCAGCCCACCATACTTTTTTCTTTCCAACATCCCTGATAACTGACTAGGTTTTCCCAAATACATAGACAACTGCAGAGGTGCCAGACTTGCACAAAGCCAAGTAGAAAGCTGTTCAGCCTGACCCCAAGAGAGCATCCATGCAGCAACACTGTTCCCAGTCCTTAACATAGAAAGAGACAATACTCTGCAAATCCTTTCAACCAGGGACCAACAAAATATTTTCATTATTGAAGACTAACTGGTTTTGGTGAGACAGTAAACAGCACACACTGTGGTGTCACCCAGCAAGATGAACACTAATAACTCACTGTCAGCACACTGGCCCTAGACTCCGGCTTTATTTTAGAGTGAAGGATACAGTATTTGCAGTGCAAGTCTATTCCCAGTGGCTGTCAAGCATTTTGCTTCTGGCAGTAGCCCTCTGCACTGCCCCTCACCATATGTCACCATCCCCAGCTACCTCCTCACATTCCGTCTTTCCTCTGCTTCGCTGCTCTGTGCATCTGCCCCAGCCAGAAGCTCCATTTCCCTAGAGACTCACATGAAGTGGCTGAGGCCCAGGCACAGATGACAACATTAAGCAGGGCCTCAGGGCTGTGAGCAGTAAGGACAGCGGCTCAGCTTTGGGCAGTTACTTTGAAGTTGCTCAGGGTGCTGTTCATTCACTGCACAGGAATAGCCTGGAAGGGGGCTCCAGAACAGTGCCCATGACCCAGGGGAGGAGGGAAGCCTTGCTTGCATCTCCCCAGCAGGCCGTCTGTGGAAGCAGGAGGAAAGCAAACAACCATCCTGCTGCCCAAGGAGGAAGGGAAAGCCAGGCCATGCTAGGACTGCAGACAGAGAAGCATAAACTGACAAAAACCGAAGTCAAAGCATGGGAAATGTAAAAGGAACCAGCACTGAAATCTCACAGAGGAGAACTTTGGCTTTTGTCAGGTTGTTACACTGACGCTGTGGCATGCTGAGTTTTGGACCTTGGCTGTTAAGCAAGCCCAGTGTGTAAAATCTCATGGAACTTTATGTTCAGCATTATCACAGGCTGCAAAATCACTCAGGTGGATGGGCTGCAGGACTGTAAACAAAGGATTATGACATGTGACAAGTGGCTGTTCAGAGGGAAGGGACCAAGGCATATAATGGCAATAGGGATAAGTAAGACCTTAGACTGAGTGCATCATTAAAGTTTTAAACTGTTGCTTAAACCATCCAGCTGACAGAAGAAAGTTGTGCTGAAGAGGCTCTGGTGTGTCCTCTGAGAGGTGCAGGAGCTGCACCTGGGCAGGGAAGGGACATGTTTGGGAAGATGCTTGGTGCCTATACCCCAGCAGCAGCTAAGAAGAGAAGGACACTATGCCTGGGAGACACCAGCAAAAACTGTGTCAGAGGCCTCCTTACTCTCCTCTCCCCAGGACTTTCACTTTCCCACTATTCTCAGGGCTCTGGAAGGTGCAGAAATATTCTGGAGCAAAACCAGGAAGAGTCCAAACAAGGCTAAGAGCTGGAGCAGCTACACAATAGCTAGGTCAGGGATCCTCCCAACAACGGTGTAAACACAGCCAGAGACAGAGAGTAGAAATTGTAAATTATATGAAGGCAGGATTCAACATGGAAAAGAAAAGCTATTTAGCAAGGAGGAAATAATTCACCAACTAATGTTCCTCTTGGCAGAGGGGAGAAGAGTTTTGGAAAGTCAAACTGCGCTGATCTAACCTTAGGGGAGGTAGAAAATTAGAGAACGGGACAGGAAAAGGTTAGAGAGGAGAAAGGCAACATACGGGCACCAGGACTGTGCACACAGCTCCTCTGCCAAGGCAGCACAGAGGTAAGTGCTGGGCAGGAACCCACTGCTCTGTTCAGGGCTGTGGCTACCGTGAGAGCCTGGCACACTGGGAGGAGATATGAAAGGTGATAGCTCCTTGTGCAACTACAAGGGATTGATTTGTGATGTCAGTATGGGTTCCTTGTCTCTGAGGAGATATGGAATCAGTTTACAAACATTTGTAAGGCATATGCCCACGCAGGAGGGAGTGCAAAGTACTTACTAGACAGGATAAAACAGTGGCAACACCAAAGGTGAAAGTAACTTACAAGATTTTACTCATGAACTGTAGTAGGTTGTGAAATAGCTCTCACAAGGAGAGCAGGGAAGAATCCAGGTATGGGCAGTTTTTAAGCTGGGTGGGAAGAAAGTAGTTAATACATGAGCAATGAAAGGCATACGGAACAATTTGTTGAAGTGATAAAAATATTTCTACATGCACAATCTGTAGTCCCAATTTTTCACTGCCCTGCATTTCTTGCTATCATTAGCAGTGATGCAAAGTAGGAAAATGTTTATTAAAGCAGAAGTGTAACTTTATAGTACTGTTGAACCTGAGCATGTAGATTTCTAGACATTTCTAGCCAACAGAGAATTAGGTTTTATAATTGTGGGGGAAAATGATTCAGTAGCAGTGATCCTCCTCAACTCATCCATTCATATCCTCCTGCCCCAGCCCAAATCTCCTTTAGTCTTGATGAAGTAGGGATATGATTCCATGTTTGGATAGTGTGTGTTAATGATTCTTAAAGTCACATCCAGCTGCTTTTAAAAATCTGATTTTAATCCCTTTTTAATTGCATTTGGGAGACCACTAATGAGGCTCCCAAAGATTCACAAGGAAACCCGCAAAGATCAAGGCCCAAATACAGTCCCAGTGAAGGCTGAAATAGCAACTTGCCAAAACCTCAGAGAAGCCCACATCTTACCTGGCATATATGCTCACCAGTCTAATATTTTCCAGGAGAAGGGAGCACAGCCATGGCTTGACAGCTACTCTGTACAGCAAGTATGAATGGTTAGCCCCATCAGACAGCAAACTGGGCTCTTCAGACAGCAGAGAGCTGTTTCTGGGCTGACGAGTTTTTGCATAACTGATTACCAAGCTTTATAACTGTCCCCTGCAGACTATCATGGAGATGAATGAATGGGATCAGACTATTCAATATAGTTTATTGGTGGAGTTTCCCCACTCGCTGTGGATGCATCATTACTCTGTGCATTCATCAGCATGGGGATGAGCATGATTCAAAGTCTTTGCCTGTACAATATGAAACCACAACCAACCTGCAGCTCCTCAGCTTTATTCCAAGAACTCCCCAGGCCTTTTTTGTGTCCTTATGTCCCTCCGTATCCTTGTCCTGGGCCATCCTGAAAGTCCTTTGGTGAATGCCATGTTCTTTCTTAATAAAGTAAGGCATATTAAGCTGCACCTGTAGAAGTTAAATGAGAAAACCTTTGAATTCATAACACAGTGGCTAATGGTATGTTGACTACTCCTCTGCTCTGCCTGACAAAATCAGAGCTGCTCCACTAGCAGTGATGAACTTCTTTTTGTTAATGATATTTCCAGAGCAGAGCATTTCTCAACTTCACGGAGGATGTTGAGCCCAGGATCTGTGTAGAAATAGGGGACATGTCAAACTCATTGCAAGCACCATGTTCAAAGTGGGTAGCCAAAAAGATGTACTGTATTGCCTGACACATCCTTGGATCATGCAATACGCTGTATTCGCCCTATAGGGGATAGGGTTTCATGGCTGGAAACTGCTTTGAACTGAAATCTGAGAGTTGTACCATTCCTTTCCAGCTCTGGCGTGAATTCCCTAGGCGATCCAAGGCAGGCACCTTCATCTCCCTGAAGCTCAGTTTGCCATCTGTAAAACTGGGTTAGCATTCCCTCCTCCTTCTTACACCACTTTTATCCTTGTCTATATTAACGGTAAAGATGGGCTTCTTTGTGTGCCGGCACAGTGCAAAAAAGAGGGCACGACCGTGAAAGTGCCGATCCTACGGGGAAGGTCTGCAAGGAAAGATGCGCGCTCGAAGGGGCAGGTGCAGGGCAGGACGCACGGATGGAAGGATGCGCACACGGGGAGGGGGGATGCCTGCAGGGAGTGACACAAGCGAGGCGGGCCGGGCACTTGCCCGCCACCGCGTCGCGCCCTCCGCAGCAGCGCCCGGCTCGGCCCCTCGCGGCGGGGGGACGGGGGCGGCCCCCCTTGGCCGGCGGCGCGCTGCTCCAAAGTGGTGTAAGATGGGCG
>JAJPCS010004105.1:0-10388 GCA_021164005.1 Willisornis vidua nigrigula | reverse complement strand
ATTCTGGAAAAGCAGAATTCCTCCCATTTCAAGCTGATTTCTCTGAAAGGGGTCTATCAAGTCCCAGGACAAACCCACTCTCATTCCCTATGTAAACTGGCCACAAAACATCAGTTTGGTAGAAAAATGACAGGCAGAGCCACACCCTGAGTTAATCTTTACTGTTTCTTTCTTCATGGCAGTTTCACTGTTCAAAGTTAATCCCTTCAGGAACTGATCACAGTTCACCTTTGATCCACAGACTGAAGAGGTGGACATCATCCTTACCTCTCAACAGGTTACATCCAGCTCTAATTATGAACTGAGGCCCACTTTGTGGTCACTGAGCAGAATCTCTGCTTGCCTTAAACCTCTCCATAACATCGAAGATCCATTTGCACCCAAGGCCCTACAGCACCAACACAGAGCCCTCAGTATGGCAGAGGAGACATGACCTTCAGAGAGCAAAATGACTTTTCAGCTGAGAAATGCTGCATTTAAAACTCAGAAGTTGATTCTTCTGTTTATTTTACTTCCCTTCTGCTGGTGGAAGTTTCTGTGGTAAGAAGAAAAACAGCTGTCCCATGTCAGTGCTCACCTTTGCTGACTCAGGCAGGTAAGCAGGTCTCTTTTATTTCTTTCTCTCCTGAACAAATGGTGAATGTGGTGCTGCACTGGGGGTGGAAAGGAACCACTCTCTTCCCTCCATCCCAGCTGTGCACACAGGGCCCAGCCAGCTCTTCTCATGCCCCACGTCTCCTCAGGTGCAGGTGGCAGCGAACTGGGGCATCAGCAGCACGGCTGGTCCCAGTGGGGCTCAGAGAGGAGATAACAGTGACAGGGAATGGTCATCTGGGGGGGAAGCTGAGATATCCAGTGGCCATGTGGGTCTGGTGTGTGTTTCCCCAAGGATGGTTCTGCTGCCTTTGTGTCCAGAGCTGGCTGTGCTGTCCTGAAATGACTTGGAAGGGGAGGCTGCAGAGCACGAGACAAGGGTGGTATTGCCCTTCTGGAAAGGGCTGTTGGGCCCAGGGACCCCCCTGGGTCAGGGCCTTGAGGCAAAGTAGGGCTGATGGTCACACTGGAACCTTTTTCTCAGTAAGCAAGGCTGGTTCCAGCTATGGCCTTTGGAACTCTTCCCTGTTGGAAGGTGAAACAGTGTGAAACTGCCTTCATTTCATGGGAACTCAGGATGAAAATAACTCAGAGCACCCAGGGCTCAGTTGCATCTTCAGAAATGTTCCTGAGTTTAAAATTTCCTGATCAGTACCTTGAAAGATTGAGCTTGTTAGTTCAGAAGCAGCAAACCCCAGGTCATCATGACATTGTCATTCAATGATTCCAGAGCATTCAATGATCTCATACTTGTCACAGAGTCAGTGTCAGCCCAGCTCCATTTTCTCCCCTTCTGCTGTAACACTGAGTATGGACCTCAGTTAAACTGTGTCCTGGTGTGTCTGTTCAGTGCTGAATGTGAAGGTTTGGGGGATGGAGGAACTCTGTGTAGTTGGTTGGTCGGTTTTAGACATATTTTCACTTGTTTTTTTCTGAAAAGCATTCAGTTTGTTTGGGAATGGGGGTTTTGGTTTCTGAAGTAGTAACTGATGACTTGTTGGATACCAGATTTCTTTTGGGCCCTCCTTACAAAGAAAAGAGTTTTTTTAAAGGTTCTATACCCTCATCTCTAGGAATGATTAACCCCTTTTTATGTGCCTACAAATTAATGCCTCCAACAAAATTTCTCATGATCTCATGGGACAATGCACCACAAAACAAAAATTCAGTGCATGTGCAAGCCCATGAAAACCCCTAAGCAGTAGAAGCAGCAGAATTTAACAGGACAGTTTCCAAAGTTTAGTGCCAGTTGCAGTTGGACATCCAATGCCCTGAGCTGCTTGTGGAGTGTTTGGACATGTGGGTGATGGGGTGGGTGGAACTGAGGCTGTGGTCGTGTCACCTCGATCCCTGTGGCTTCTGGAATGATGTGAGACTGTCCTGCTTTAACCCCAGATGGCCACTCAGTACCACAGAGCTGCTCACTCACTCCCTGGCACCCCCGGGTGGGGAGGAGAATTGGAAAGAAAAGGTTAACCTGGTGGGTTGAGAAAATAACAGCTTTATAACCGAAACAAATAAAATAAATAATAATAATAGTAATTAAAGAGTTATCTTGAAAAGCAGGGAAGGAGAGGGAGAAGGGAGAGGGAGAAGGAAAGAGGGAGGGATAAAACTCAAGTGAGGCCCAATTCAGTTGCTCAGCACCCACTGACTGATGCCCAGCCCATCTCTAAGCAGTGATCAGCCCCCTTGCAGCAGCTCCTTCCAGTTTATATACCGGGAGTGATGTTCTGTGGTCTGGAATATCCTTCTGGCCAGTTCAGGGCATCTGTCCTGGCCATCTTCCCCCCTGGCTTCTTGTGCAGCTCCTCACTGGCCAAGCCTGAGACACTGAGAAGTCTTTGACTGGGATGAACACAAGTGAGCAACAACAGAAACATTAATGTGTTATCAACATTATTCTCACCCAGAATCCAAAACACTGCACAGGACATGCTACTTTGAAAAAAATTAAATCTGTCCCATCCTAAACAAGAACAGAAACTTCATAGAGCCCATTCACCTCCATGTACCATAAACAGAGCTCAGAACAACCAGCTCAGAGGAAAAAGGCTCAGAGTAGAGATGAATCCCCATCATATTGGTCTGTGGTGAATTGGATGAAATCCCTCCAGAGGTTCCTGTCTCTCTTTATGAAGCGAAGAGGGACGATTTATGATTAAAACCAGGTGAATTGAACACTTTCCGTGTCACTCCACTTGTGCTTACCCAGATGCCTAAACAGAGAAGGACATCCCAGGACAAGAATTAATCCAGAATAAGGTATTACTGATGTCTGCCTTGATCCACCACCAGGCCTCTTCCAACAGCATCTGAGTTAGTCCCATCAGATGTAGCTGTGAGACCTGTAGGGCACCTTCTCTGGGAATTAGGGATGTATCCAGACACTGCAGTGCAGGGTGATGGACTCCTGCTTGGAAGGCATCAGGATGCCCCACCTTCCTCACTGCCCACTAAACATGGAACATTGAACACTAATAAAGTAATAAAGATATCACACCAAAGGTGTTGCTATGGGGACTGAGATAAGGACTGTCAGACACACCCTGGAAATGCCAAAGTGCTCAGGGAGAGCCAGAGCCAGAGAAGGGCAGGATCATTAGTGCCATGCAGCAAAGCTGAGGCTGGTGCAGCTCCCTAAATGATTTCAGGTTTGTGCTGGAGCTGATGCACTGTCACTCTGCAGCCTGATGGTTCTCAGGGGGCAGGAACTGCAGCAGAGCAAACACCAGGGATTCTCCATCCTCCAAACATAGGCATGGGAGGGGGGAAACTGCTTTTTCCTCCTTTTCCCCTAGCTCAGAGCATGGACAGAGAGACTTGTGCAACCCAGACCAGAGATTTAAGCTGGTGTGTTAATTAAGGTGTCCATCAAATCTCACAGCAGGCAGTGGGGGCTGGGTTGAATGTTCCCCTCTTTCATCCCCTCTCACAACTTCCTGGGAGCACATTAGACTAGAGAAATCCCAAGAACCTGCAGGGGTAATTGAGATCTCTGGAAAGGCACAAGTTTTTCTTAGTCTCTGAACTCACCTGTTTGAGTGATTTACACCTTCAGAAGTAGCAGCTGATGGCAAGTGCTGGGGGAGAGAGATCAGAGGAGTTTGGGACAGGATTTCCCTCATTTGTGCACTTCCCTTCTGTGCCTGTTCCAGCTAAGCTGTGGGATTGTCCCACCTCTGTGACTGCAGGGATGGACCAGAGGAGGTGGCTCCTGTTGGCTCTGACCCTGCTCCCGGCCATCCATCGCTCAGGTAACACTTCCATGGGGTGTCCTGCTCCTGTCTGGGGGATTCCAGTCTGCAGATGATCAGCAGTGCCCCAGCTGAGGGTCCTGCTCTCCTGAGAAGGCCTGATTTGAACTCCAGGAGAGCCCAAGGTGCCCTGCCCCTCTGCTGTTGGGGAATCCAGCCCGTTGCAGCTGCAGTTTGTGTCCCTTGGTGGGGCCAGGGCAGCCCCAAGCCAAGGCAGCTCTGCCATGTCCAGCCCTGCCCCAGCACCAAGAGCCTTTCTCTGCCTGCTGGGGCAGTTTGCATTGGCACAGCTGCCCCTCTGCTGGTGGCACAGGGCTGCCAAGGGGCCAGGCAGGCTGGGGAGCTGCAGGAAATGGCTCTGGACATGCTTTTGTGCTTTATAATATTTCATTTTCCCCCAAAATAATCCATCCTGTACAGCTTGTATCAGTCTAGTTTCCTCTTCTCGTCTGTTACTTTGGGCTTTCCAATGTCCCCAGTTCACATTTTGCCTCAGAGAAAAGAAAGTAAGTAGAAAGTCAGTGAGTGAATGCTCCAAATCAAAATGAACCTCTGTTTTATAAAAACAGTAGAAAAGGTGTGAACCATTTTCATCAAACCCTTAATTCTGCTTTCCTAAGTCTTTCAAAATTGACTATTTTCCCTAAAAATCTGTTAGACTTTTTCCATTTTTTGGCATTTTTTTTGATGATTTTATGGTCGTGTGGTCTGAAGATACTTTAAAAGAAGGGAGCAAAGCTATTACTGAACATTTGTAGCTTTCAGTTTTTCCCTGTTCTCCTTGACAGGGAAAAAATTTCTATCCCACCCCTCTATGTCCTTCATACCAGTAATATTGTGTGCAGTTTTGGAACACATATTTTAAGGAAGATATTAAGCCCCTGAAGAGTATCCAAAGAAGGGACACGGGGATGGGGAAGGGCCTTGAGGAAATGAGTGTGAGGAGCAGCTGAGGGCACTTGGTGTGTTCAGCTGCACAAGAGGAGACTGAAGGGAGACCTCACTGTAGGTGCAACTTCCTAGGGAGGAGCAGGCACTGATCTCTGCCCTGTGGGGACCAGGGACAGCCCCCAGGGAGTGGCTGGAGCTGTGTCACGGAGGTTTATGTTGAATATTAGAAAAATGTTCTTTCCTCAGAGGGTGGTTGGGCACTGAACGGGCTCCCCAGGGCCGTGGTCACAGCACCAAGGCTGCCAGAGCTCAAGTGTTTGGATGATACTCTGGGGCCCATGATGTGAGTCTTTGAGAGGGTGCTGTGCAGGGCCAGGAATCAGACTCAGTGATCCTTGTGCTTCCCTTTCAACTCAGCATATTCTATGATTCTGTGATTTTCTGATTGATTTTAGCCTGGTGTTCACTAAACTTGGGTTTCCACAGAAAATGTTGAGGTCACCTCTCCCCAGAATGTACTGGGCATTGTTGGCCAGGATACAATCCTTCCCTGCACCATCTCTTCCACAAAGCCACTGGACAACTTGGAAGTGCAATGGCAAAAAACCACAGAGGAGCAGATAGAGAATATCTACAAATACAGACAGTCTGGTGGTGAACCAGAGCAGAAATACCTTGGCCGGACATCAGTGCCAGGAGATGGATTTGCCACTGGGAACGTGTCCCTGACATTGAAGAATGTCCAGCCAGCAGATGAAGGAATCTACAATTGTCTTGTGACATCCAGGGACTGGAGTGCTGATACAGCCACCAAGCTCAGCGTTACAGGTTGGAAACTTCCTGGGCTGGTGGGGAAGGGGGAAGCTCTTAGAGAGGGAAAGGAGCTCTCTGGAAGGTCACTGTCCCCAGCTGATGACCCTCATATGACCCAACATGTCACCTCCCCACTCACAGCAGCCCCTGGGCCACGTGGCACCTGCCCTTTGATCCATGGGACACTTTATTTCTGAGTCACTGAGAGCTCTGTAAGGAGACAAGAAAATTCAACCCATGTGCCACCACCCAGGAGGCAATGGGGGAACTGGTGATCTCACCAGCCCATGAGGGTCATGGCAGCCCTTGTAGTTTTAGGCAAGGAAACAGCTTTAAAGCTGAATCTTCCAGGAGACACAGAGCCTGCACTGCATGTTGGAAGGCAGCTGCATTGTGTGGTGAAAGGGAGCAGGCAGGAACAGCTTGGTAAAGCTGCAAAGAGGCTGGGGCTGAGTTCCTGGGCCAAGAGATGTTCTGCAAGCCCCATGCCCAGGCTGAGCCCTGTTATGACCCGTGTGGGGCTGTCAAGCTGCAGCAATCAGTGCTGGGGAGGTGTGAGCCCCCCTGACAGACTGACAAGTGCTCAGCACCCCTGGCTGCAGAACTGATAGGGATGGGTGCCCTCCCTCTGGTGAGCTCCCAGCTGGGCTAAGGAGATGTTCTGGACTGCCAGTTCCCCCCAGCTGGACAGTCACCATCGTTTGTGTGCAGGTACTGGTAACATCAGGTGGAGCTGGTCAGCCTGGGGTCACTGAGCAAAAATAGCACAGAATCACAGAATTATGGAATAGTAGAATCACAGAATCCAATGGTTTGATTTGGAATGGACCCTACAGGTCATCTACTTCCATTTCCTACTGTTGCCCAGGACAAATTCCTGTGAAATCCAGCTCTGACCCAGCAGTGGGACTCAGAAACATGAGTGGTGCATCCCCCCTCACCACACTGGCACAGCTTTGGTGCAGTCCCTGGGCAGTGACCTTCTGTGCCCACCTGTAGTGCCAGCATGGACTGGGGAGGTGCCAGGGAAAAAGCTGAGTGGGCTTTAGTGCCCTGTGTCCTGCTTTGCAAATCCTCAAACTTGGGCAAGCCTCCTACAGATTCATTCTAAAGGAGGAATACCAACCACACGTTATCCCTGCCTGCTCCATGGAACAGTGGGGAGCTCAGAGAAAAACCCATCCCACACTGCAGTTCTGTGGTAGTTTTTAGCTAGGCCTCAAATTAGCAGGCTCAGAGAATCAACATAGATTAGGAGAGACAGGTATCACCTGACTTAAGCAAGCAAAGAAATAATTCATACCAAAGGACACAAACCTGTAAAAAGTAGAAAGAGTTTCTCAGTTGCCATCATGTCTGCAGTAGAGGCAGGATGTGCTGCTGCTGCCCTGCTGCTGCTGCTGCTACTTGCATTTTGTTTGAGTTAAGAAAAGTGAAAACATTTTGTTGTTATACTTGCTGTTTTCTTGCTGGGTATCTTTTAGGGTGCTTATAAATCCAGAATGATAGAATCTGTTTTCGGTGGGAGGTAAAAAATTGTTGTTATATTGTAGTTTTCTTTTACTTTTCTCTTTTCTGTATAAATATATATACTTAGTTTAAGTTTAAACCCTGTTTGAGCTTTTGTTTCCCTTTCTCCCTTTTCTCAGTGTAGAGGAGAAAGAGACTGACTCTGTGTTGGGCAGTTGGCATTTTGTCAGCTCAACCCAAGACAAGTTCTTGCTCAGCCAAATAAAACTTGGCATTTATGGCAGATGGAGTGTGGGAGCTCAGAAAGACCATTGCAAAAGTTGGGTTAAAGAGTGAGAGACACTGGCAGGAAAGTCTGGAAGAAGCAGGGGCTGTGAATCCAAGGGAGACCTGTTTCCATGGAACCCACTTCTCTCACTCACAAACTCTCTTGTCTTTAAGGTGCTGGTAAAGTGTTCCTGGAAATTCTGGGCCCCCAAGGGCAAGGGCTCGAGCTTGGCTGCAGATCACACGGATGGTTCCCCAAACCTACTGTCCAGTGGGTTACTGAGGATGGGCAGGGTCTGTCTGCGGACACTGAAATACACCAGGACAGCAGGAAACTCTTCAGTGTGTGGAGTCGAGTCACAGTTACAGGAGAGCAAGTGGAAAAAGTCACCTGTCAAATCCTGAACCCCCTGGTGCAGATGGAGAAGGAAACCACTGTGCGTCTCTCAGGTGAGTCCCATCATCCTGAGAAGTCTTTGCTGGAGGCTCATTGTCTCAGGAGCCCTGGGAGTCTCTTTCCAGTGCCATGGAAGATGAGAGCTCTCCAGTCCAGCCAGATGCCAGGGCACCCTGGGGCACTGCAGGCAGCACAGGTGTTGTGGTTTGACCTTGGCAAAAGGCCAACTGTTCACCACAGTAATGGAGTTTCCCCTTCCCAATGGCAAGGAAAACAACCTGAAACTTAAACCAGGATGATTTATGTATTGGGAAAAGGGGAAATTAAAAAAACCCAGCACAATATATACATATACCCAAGGGTAAAAGCCAACAATAAATAATGAAGGAATTCCCAACTCCAACCCAAGAAATGACCACCCAAGAGAACCCACCTCCCAAGAGACACCCAAGCAGAGAGAAAGCTAACAATAAATGTTTACTTCCCCCAAATAAAACAGCAGTGAGGCAGCAGCGAGGCCCAGCTCTGCTGACCAGAGACACAGCACGTCCCCAGGAGTGCAGCCATGAGAAAAGAGAGCAAACGCCTCCTCCCCATTCCTTTTATACACAAGTTTACTTCATATGGTGTGAGATATTTCTTTGGTGGCTTAAAGTCAGGTGACAACCTGTGTCCCTTCTATTCTACGTAACACTATCAGGGCCTACTGAAAAGCTAAAAACTTGTTCTAGGCCTAAACTACCACAACAGGTTGCAGTGAGAAATGACCTGGGTCCCTCTTGCCCCAGATGCACATCCCTAGAGTAGGCAGGCTCTGCCCACCATGTAGGACTGGGACTATTTCTCTATCTCCACAGGAAATGTTTGGGTGGGTGCTCAGAAGTGAGAGAAATGTTGAATATTGCCAGTTGACACTCAGATATTTTCCCTCCAAAGGTGCTGCTTTTCCACGTGTGTCCCCATTTGTCCCTGCCTTCTGGACAGTCCTCACTTTATTCCTTCTCACCTTGGCTGCTGGTGCTTTTCTGATATATAGAGGTAAGGGCTCTTGTCTCAGAGGACCTCATGTTATCAGAAGTGAGGCTGTGGGAGGTCAATCCGTGTGAAAAAGTTCTCTGAGGAACCTGCTCTGGCAGAGTGTTCCTCCTGAAGAAGGCTCCGAACAGATGGCTCAGGTGAAGCGCCTGAGGGGTTTACACATCAGTTCTGGGGTTTGGTTTCACTCTGTGATTGCAAGGGATCATTTCTCAGTGCTTTTTGAGACTGCTCTGACAAGCAGGATTAAATACCAAGCACAGTCTGGCTCTGCCCCACAGAGGGATTAGACCTAAGCTCTTCTGCAAGTAGGAGTTTTCTATCTCCTCATCTCTCACTCAGAGACAGGAGGGAGATGTCTCCACATACAGATGAGAGCTTGGATAGACCATGGTATCCAGAAGCAAGAGGAGGAAGGAGAATGGGATTGATGGACTTTTCCAGTGACTAATTAGAAGGGTCCCTTCCTCTGCCTCCACTGCTCTCATCCACCCCAAAGCTTCCAGTGGAGTTTGTTCATCAGAGCTGGACATTTATTTTCCTAGAAGTGTTAGAATTACTTCCCACCTTGGTAAGGGCCTCTCCAGAGATCTCTGTCCCTGCAGCCATGGCTGGGAAGAGGCCCCATGTCCCCAGTCCAGTGCCAGGTGTTCCAACTCTGTGGTGGTGGAGGGGACAGCCATGCTCAGCCCTTTCTGGGGTGCCTTTGGGAACTTGGTTTTCCCTCCTGGGTGGCAGCTGGAGCAGGGCCCTGCCAAGCCTGCAGAACCTGTGGCAGACAGTTCTGGCCAATGGACCAAACCAGCACCAGGAAACCACTGCTCATGACAAGGCAGGACTGAGCCTTCCCTCACAGCTCTCCTGAGCTCACCCCACTCACATCTCCTGAGACCTGTGCCTGCAGCTTCATCTGCACCTGCAGAGGTTCCACAAGGGCTGACAAACACCCAGGGAAGGAACACCATGGGCACAGAAGGGAAGGAGGACTTCCAGCTCATGAAGCCATGGAAGATGTGGCTGTGACAGACATCTCTGGGCATTGCAGAGCCCACCTGATCAGGCCATGTTGGGAACCTTGGCAGAGGCTCCTGGTGGCATTTGGACTGTTCCCAGACCTGGCACTCTCCCCACCCCAGGTTGTCCTGCCAAAGGGCTCCAGCAGCTGTTTTGTCCCAGCAGTGTCCCCAGGCAGATGTCCCAGTGCACGTGGGCACTGGAAGGAGGGTGTCCAGAGGGACAGTGTGCCAGGCTGGGCCAGGCCAGGGGCTGTGCCAGGGGAGACTGGGACAGGCTGGACTGTGCTCAGTTCCATCCTCCCTGCCATGTCAGGCAAGCTCTTCACCTGCAGCTGTGCCTTTGGGTGCCCTGTTTGCAGGGCCATGCTCTCCCCTGGGGGAAGGCTTGTGATGGCCATGCCCAAAGCCCTGTCGTCCAGCTGGGCCTTTTCCCAGCAGACAGAGGGTTTAGTCTAAGTGACTCCTGTCCTGCCCCATCAGTTCTGCACGTCCCCTTTGCTGTAAGGGCTCAGGCCCTGGGCAAGCCCTGCTCCCCTTCCCCTGGCTCAGGAGGGCCCAGTGAGCCTGACAAGTGTCTCCAGGGGAAACAGCTGCAGGAAACTCACCTTTGGTTTCTGGTAGACCCCACTGTGTGAAAGCCCATCTCCC
>JAJPCS010003957.1:0-12310 GCA_021164005.1 Willisornis vidua nigrigula | reverse complement strand
TACTGGTTTTTAAAAATAAAAAGGGGGAGAACATTGTGGAAGAAGCAAAAAGAGAAAAAGAAAAATGCTAAAAAATAATTCTATGAATCTCAAAAAAAAAATCGGGGGAGAACACTGGTGACATTAACATCAGAAAAAGAATAAAGTAGTAAAAGTGAAAGAACTACAAGTGAAAAAGCAAGTGATCAACAAATGATAAATGAAGTCAGCTAAACAAATTGCTTTAAAAATGACTTATTGATTTTTTTCATGAATTTTTTTGATGGTGTCAGTTGTGCTGCAGTTAACATCAGGTACAGTATCTTTCAGCTAAGGGCCAAGCTGAAGTGCTGCTGCTATCAGGTGCAGTAGCCTTCTCCTTAAGGCCCATGCTGAAGTGCTATTGTCATTTTGTGGCACAATTACAAAGAATTGTCAGGATAACAGTGTGTGTGTGTATCTATTCTCGGATGTCTGAAATGACTGATGAATGCATCTTTAAAGACTAAAGAACTACCTGTAGAATGTAGATGCCTTGTCTTACCACTGATTTAAATATGCATTAGGCATGTATTGTTGCAAATTAAAGTTGCTTTTGATTTTCTTTGCTTTCAGCACAGCTTTTAGCTCAAGGCCTTAGATTTGAGGAATTTGATGGATGTGCTGCATGAATTTGTCAGATCATTCAGTATCTTTTCATGCAGATTTAAGATAGCTAAAAGACTATATGAAAAAGCTAATGGTAACATCATCTGCTTTTGATATTTGGTTGAAAAGGCTAAGATTTAATGGTTGGTTATTCAATTTTCTGAAAGAAGGCCTAACAATTGTTTTAGTCACTGTACTTGTCTTAGTTCTATTGCTTTGCCTATTGTAGTGTGTTTTAGGCATACTTCACAAGTCAATGCTATAAATCTGAATTGCTCAAAATAAAGAAAGGGGATTTGTTGTTACAATAAAATCAAAAGTGAGCAATTCAGATCTATAGAAAGCCCTGTGAGACTCAGCTGTCAGCCGGAGGCAGCAAAGAGCTCAGCTGCTGCTGGCTGATAGGGAGGAGGTTACTCTCCAAGAATTCACATAGTAGGAATTCACAGGACTCTGCAGGTGCACGAAAACAGCCAGGATGAAATAATATAAACATGGGACTTGTGAGAGAGAGGCTTTAACCAATTGAAGTATCTGGCGTGGTGGTGTGTTAACTCTTTTAGCCAATAAGCTGTAGTCCTAACCCTATATAAACTCTGTGCTTTGTGTAATAAAGGGTCTTCACTATAAACTTCATAAGCTTGTTGGTGAAGTCCTTTCTCTCCACTGATAAGTTTGTTTACTTTAGCCTCATTGTCAGAGGCAGTTGCCAGAGTCCACGGGACAAAGCTCTGGGTGCCTTTGTGCCTTCCAGCCCTGCCAGAGCCCTTGGCCATGTGTCCTGCAGCGTGTCCTGCCCTGTCCCTGCTGCTCCTCTGGCCTTGCAGGCTGCACACACCCATCCTGCTTTGCCACCAGCCCTCCCAGCAGCATTTCTGTGCCCTCAATGATGTCTCTGCTCCATCTCTGACTGTTCCCTGCAACACAATGTCATGGGATGATCCTGACACCCTTTGGGTGACCTCTTGCACCTCAAGACTACACTTTAAATTACATTTCATTTTCCTCACCCCTACTATGAACCTTTCAACTTTCACTTTGTGGGTTTCCTTCCCATTCCACTACCAAGGAAAGCTCCATCTTGACAGATCTCCTCTGGGACCTCTCCAGTTCTTCCTCATTCCTCCACAATGGGAAACGTCACAGACAGACGGACCAGTCCAGCTGTGGTGACACCAGCGCTGAGTCCAGGGAGGTGACAACTCCCTTGTCTGGGTTGTCACACTCTCCCCGGGGCAGCCCCATGTCCAGTTGTCCTTATTAAGTTTGATCGTGAGCCCCAGTGCCACAGGACATCCCTCACAGAGCCCAGGCCCTTCTCCTCAGGGTCACTCCAGAGCTGTTCAGGTCCCTGCCCTCATCTCTGGGTCATTGTGCCCCCAGGGCAGGACTGGCCTCTTTGCCTTCTAAAACTCCAGCAGGTTTGTGTTGCCAGAGCCCAGAGCTCCTCAGGGCCCCTGAGAGGGACTCTCAGCTGGGGCAGCTCTCAGGGTGTGTGCACAGGTGGCTCAGCTGCCTCTGGGTGCCCAAGGCTGCTGCTGTCTGGCAGGGAGGTGACAGATGTGACCTGGCAGCCCCTTCCCAGCCACAGTTCCCCTGGAGATGTTGAGGCACAGCTGACTCCTCACAGCATTGCCACCCATCTGCTCCTTGTGTCCCATGAGCTGATCAGGTCCAGGTCACCTCACATTCCTCTCCCAAAATCTTGTGCCTGCTCTGGGCTCTCAAGGTCCTTGCCCTGCTCCCAAGGGCTGTGTGGGGGCAGTTAATGGTCAGGGGTTGGGGTTTAGAGCTCAGGGTAGGGATTAGGCAGAAGTTTTGGGAGGTTTGGTGTTTTACTGACAGTGACTGGTTCATATTTAGAGACCAAGTTTTTGGTTTGGATTAGGATTAAAGCTTGGGGTTTCATACTAATACTACAAATTTGGGATTGGGATGGGCATTAGAGTACAAATAAGAGTCTGGAATGCTTGGTTTGACCTTTTCCGTTGAGGTTGGGATTACAGCAGTGGTTTCCTTTGAATGGGAGTGGCAGCACTTTTAGGTTAGGGCTTGAGATCAGAAATTGCATAAAGGTCTGTCAGAAGTGTTTGCACAGTCAGTGTTTCAGCACCCTCAGCATGACCTGAACCTGTTTTGACATCATCAAAATATTTCCTTTCTGTTGTCCAAGCTCCTCTTTCCTTCCCCAGTTATCCCAGTTCCTCGCAGTCTCCCCAGAACTCCCATCTGGATGGGCTCAGCTTTGTGATGACACTGTGCAACCTCATGGAGTCAAAGGGCCATTGTGACATGCTGGGCCTCATGGACAAAATAACTGAAATGTTTCAGAACCTCATGGAATCAAGGGGTCATTTTGACACTGCTGGGTGTCATGGAAATAAAGGAACACGGGGACACTGAGGAGCCTTTTCAAATCAAGGGGCAATTGTGACACCACAGGGCCTGATGGAGCCAAAGGAACCCAGGAACGATGTGGAAGCCCATGGGACCAAGAGGGCATTGGACATTCAGGATGTCATGGAACCCAAGTGGTGCTGTGACATGGAGTAACCTCACGGACTTAAGGGGCCACTGCTGGGCAAGGATGGGGATGCTGCAGAAAACAGTGGCCCTGGTGAGGTGAGAGGAGCAGGTGGAGAGACCTTGTGGCTACCTGTGCTGGGCAGGAGCTGCCCCAGGATGGCAGCTCTGAAGCACTCATAGGATACCCCTGTGAATGAGAATAGAAGGCTGCATCTAAAAATCAGGCTGGGAAAGCAAAGAACAGGAGTGTCATGGTGTCAGTGCAGGAGAGTTCCATCCCTGAGACAAGGTAACAGAAAAATGGGTCCAGTACATTGGGCTGCAAAAAGTGTCAGAGACAAGAGGGAAATGATGACTGTGGATGACAGAACTCCCCTGAGCCAGGGTGCAGCTCTGCTGGAGACAATCCTTCCAGCCCATGAGTCTTGCAGAAGGCAGGGCTGGCAAACAGCTTATTGCTGGTCATGGGAAACAATCCAAATGTTCCAAGGATGCAGGAAATGGCAGTGACAGTCCTGGGAGCAGAGACTGTGCTCTCCCTACTCAGGGGACACTCAGGGTGGTGGAGCTGGAGCAGGTTTGCAAGTTTTCCTCCAGCAGCCCCATGATGAGGCTGTTCCCAAGCACAATCATGGGGCAGATCAAGAGAGAGAGGAGGAGGAGATTTTCTGAGGGTTGTGGAGAGTCCCCATTTCAACCAGTGAGAACTGCAGGGCTGATGTCTGAATTTCCTAGTCCCTTTTATCAATGGAAGTATTTACTCTTCCCTTTAACTTCTTTATCTCCTTTAAAATCTTCATGTCCCCTCTGCCCTGCTTGGACACCTGTGACTGAGAGCATTTGTTTCTCTGTTGGGTGCTCACTGAAGCTGTGCAGGCAGCTCAGAAGAGTGACCCATGGAGGTGTGTGTGCCTCTGGCTGCATTCCACTGCCCAGCTGTGCTCTGTGCTCCGGGAAAGGGCAGGAATGCTGCCTGCTGGAGGGCAAAGCCGCTCCTGCCTGCAGAGCCCTTTCTGCCTGCACAGGGGAAATGCTGCCCAGCCAGGCTGCTTTGCTGCTGGGCAGGGAAAGGGACAGGCCAGAAGGCAGGACAGGGGAACAGAACAGACAGAGGCATTTGCAGTGAACTGGATGAGGCAGGTGGGAGAAAGCTGATTGGGATCTTGGGGCTTGTTCCAGAAGTCACACCCAGGAATGTCAGGGCTCTGACAAGTGTCCACACCTGAGTTGGGCTCATGTCCTGCTCACACACACACAGGGCTGTTTAGATACACGAGTCCTTCCCTTGCACACACACAGACAGTTCCTGGCAGCAGGTGCAGTGACTCCCTGGGCTCTTGCTGCCACTGCCTGGGGCTGGAGGCACTTCAACCCTGCTGTGTGTCACCTGCTCTGCCCCGTCTGAGATGCCCCATGGCCTGAGGGATGGACATGGGGAGCTCTGCACTCAGAAGCACATCCCAGGGCTGCATCCAGGGGGTTTCCCAGAGGATGTGACTCTCAAAGTGAAGTGACCTCACAACACTGCCTGTCCCACCCCCAGGAATAGCTGATGTTGTTTCTACTCACTGAGGTTCATCTCCCCCCACACACAATTCACATGTTGAAGTCAACTCAGTACAAAGCAAACATGGACTTCTGACCTGGTTACTTGATGTCCCTCCAGGGAGAAACAACCAACTTCTTGCAGGTGGGGTGAGAGGCCAGTGCTGGTAATGGGAGTTGCAGGGTCACCTGCCCAGGAGTACCTTCCCAGGCTCTCCAGGGAACAAAGACATAGCCCAGACCCTGCTCTGCTGGTCCTTCAGGTCTGTCCCAGCAGGTCTGGCTGTGCAAGGAAACTGCTACAAGCCCACATCCTGCACACTCACACTCTGCAACTGGGCACTGGGATTTGCTTTGCCAGGGAACTTCCTTGGGCACCTTCCTGACAGTGACTTTGGAGAAAGAGCAAAGCCTTCCCGCCCTGCCCTCAGGAGATGCCCTTTCCTGGTGGAGCTGTTGTGGAGCCCAGCTGTGTCCCAGCAGTGCCCACGGCCTGTCCCTGCCTGTGATCCCAGGATGGACACGCAGCAGGATGTGACCAAGCTGGCAGAGCACTCAGGCCTGGCACCACCAGCAGGGCTGGAAAGAAGAGTGTGGAGTTGGAAAGAGCAGATGTGAAAGGAGCAAGTGCCCTTGTCTCTGGTTGTGCTGCTGTGCTGGGAGTCTCTTCGCCCCATCTCTGCACACAGGCACTGATGCTGAAGTCAGGGGGCAAAGGAATTTTGGACACACAGAAAGCAGGGCAGGGTATTTCTTTAATTCAAATGAATAGAGAACACGCCCTTTGAAAGTCTTTGCATTACGAAAGAATGGTAGATATTGATGTAGAAATTCTGAGTAATGACATACATTTGTAAATAATATTATAAAAGTAGAAAAAGAACAAGAAAATGCACAAAAGAATAAAAGACCAAATAGGAAAAAAATAAGGCTGAGACTGAAATGCATTAAATTCTGAATGCTCTGCAGAAGAAAAAGAAACAGTTTATTTCTTCTGAAAAAGTACAGTCATCGTGATCCACAGGGTATCCTTGAGCTCCTGGTTCCTCAGGCTGTAGATGAGGGGGTTCAGTGTTGGAGGAACTACCGAGTACAGAACTGACAGGGTGAGATCCAGGGATGGGGAGGAGATGGAGGGAGGCTTCAGGTGGGCAAACACAGCAGTGCTGAGAAATAGGGAGACCACAGCCAGGTGAGGGAGGCACGTGGAAAAGGCTTTGTGCCGTCCCTGCTCAGAGGGGATCCTCAGCACAGCCCTGAAGATCTGCACATAGGAGAAAACTATGAAAATGAAGCAACCAAACGCTAAACAGGCAGTAACCACAATGAGCCCAGGTTCCCTGAGGTTGGAGTGTGAGCAGGAGAGCTTGAGGATCTAGGGCACTTCACAGAAGAACTGGCCCAGGGCATTGCCATGGCACAGGGGCAGGGAAAATGTATTGGCTGTGTGCAGCAGAGCATTGAGAAAGCCACTGGCCCAGGCAGCTGCTGCCATGTGGGCACAAGCTCTGCTGCCCAGGAGGGTCCCATAGTGCAGGGGTTTGCAGATGGCAACGTAGCGGTCGTAGCACATGATGGTGAGGACATAAAGCTCTGTTGTTATGAACAACATAAAGAAAAAGAGCTGTGCAGCACATCCCATGTAGGAGATGGTTGTGGTGTCCCAGAGGGAGTTGTGCATGGCTTTGGGGACAGTGGTGCAGATGGAGCCCAGGTCTGTGAGGGACAGGTTGAGCAGGAAGAAGTGCATGGGGGTGTGCAGGTGGTGGTCGCAGGCTACGGCGCTGATGATGAGGCCGTTGCCCAGGAGGGCAGCCAGGGAGATGGCCAGGAAGAGCCACAAGTGCAGGAGCTGCAGCTGCCGCGTGTCTGCCAATGGCAGGAGGAAGAACTGGCTGATGGAGCTGCTGTTGAACATCTGTTGCCTCAGGGTATGTCTATCTCTTGAGAATGAAAAAGCAGAACTGTTAGGCCAGACGTCATCAGCAAAACATATTGCATGTGTCATGGCAACTCTACATTCAGGGTCTTTTTTTCTTAAGAAGCCCTCTCTGCATCCCCCTCTCCTGAGCTCTGGTCTTTCTGGCTGATGGGGGCACTGGGGGCAGGGACCCTGTAATTGGCTCCCGAGGAGTCTTTGCTCTGCAGAGAGAGGGAACTTGAAATGCAGGGTGATCTCAAATTAAATGGACTTGGGATTCATCAAAGAGCTGTTCAGATTTTGTCCAAATTTAGAATTGATTTTAAGGAATTCTTTGTACTTGTTGATCTAATTGCACCCACTACATTTAGCAGCTGTTGTGGATGTTTGAAATCCCTGAAATTTCTACTGCACTGCAGGTCAAGTCATGTGGGTCCTGAGGGTCAAAGGAAGGCTCCCTTAGCGCAGAGAGAAGAGCTGCTCTGCCTATCAGAGCTGTTCTCAGTTGCCCTGGGCTGACAGTTTGGAGCTGGATGAGCATCATGTTGCACTGTTCTCCTAAAACAAAACTGCACACTGCTGAGAGCAGAGGAATCCAGGAATCCAGGGTCAAAGAGCAGAATGACAGACTCCTCACCTCTTTCATCCCTCTGCTCCCAAAGTGAGACACAGAGCAATCCTTGCAGTTGCCAATCAGCCTTTCCATGGATTTAGCACAGAGGTGTTTATCCATGGGGATCCAAGGCAGCACTTTAGGAGACCCATGCCCTTCTAGAGTGCACCCTGCAGCCCTGCAGGACACCCAGGGAAGCAGCTGAATGTCCAAAAGTTGCCTGGAGGGCACTTGGGCACTTTGCTCCCAGAGACATATTCCCCCCACAGGTCCAAAAGGGTTTGTGTCTGAACAGGAATCTGCCACCCCCAATCGCCCTATATGGGCTCAGAAAAGCCAATGGTGAGAACAAGGACAGCACAGGCAACAGGGGATGGCAGTGAAATGCCACAATGCTCCTGCCAAGGGAGGAGGGACACACAGAGACAGATGGAAATCAGGGTCTTGTCCTTTCCTGGGCTCTGGATGCTGCAGGGCAATGCACACCTGAGCCCCCACGGGCCGGAGGGCAGAGGCTCTGCTTAGGCTGGGAAAGGAGCCCAGGGAGCAGGTGGTCAGGGGAAGGTGTCTGTGCCACAGGGCCAGCAGGGAGGTGCCCACATGCCCCTCCCCAGCATTTGTGGCAGCAGCTCCCTCTCCCTCCCTGCCTGTCTGTGCTGGGAGGAGGTGTTCCTGCCAGCAGCCACCTCCCTGTCACTCCTTCCACCCACACCTTCTCCCTGCAGAGCTGGGGCAGCTCCTTGGCCGTACTGAGCTGTCCCTGGCAGGCAGCAGAGTCCCTGTCCCAGCACACAGAGCCCTGGGCTGCAGGACCCTGCTCTGCAGGACAGTCCTGGGCACCCCTGCCTGCACCCCCTCCCTCACACTCCACAGCCAGCCTTGGGAGAAAGGAACCTTCTTGTCCTGTGTCTCTGATGGTGCAGAAGGCAAGTCCTGCTCTGGAGCATGTTCTCCTGCTGCACACCAGGAAATCCAGAAGAGCCAACCTGACAGGTCCTGCCAGTGCTGACATTTGGTAGGTGTAAGAGACACTTCCAGGAACTCACCTGCACTGCTCTGCAGCCAGAGACTTTCCCTGGCAAAGGGCTGTGAAGATTCCTCTCCTGATGAGCTCTCACCTGTTCTCCCACTCCAGGCCAACTTTAAACCGTTTTTCACTTCCCTTCTCTGTCTTTAATGCCTGCAGGTCCTGCCCTGCTCTGCCATATGACCACCTCCTCTCCACTGAAGGAACTGTGTGAGTCCTTCTGAAAGGTCCTGGAAGCTGTGGGATGTGCCAGCTTTAGGAGATCCTTGCAGGAAGGGAAGATTAACTTCACAGCAACAGCCCAGGGCATTTAATGGCCCTCTGGGGGGTTTGGTGCTCAGTCCCTGAACATCAGACCCTGAAAAAAGTTGCAGGAACCTCTTGAGAAACCAAAGTCAGAATCAAACTGTAAAGTTTCTTGTAGTGCTAATGGGTCCCACTGAGAGACCCAACTTAGAAAACATTTCCAGCATCTTGTAAAAGCACAAAACTGGAGACAGTGATGACAGGTCACAGAATCACAGAACCATCAGGGTTGGAATAGACCTTCAAGATCCTCTTGTCCATCTCTGAATGAAAAACCACCATATTCACCCCTAAACCACTTCCCAGAGTGTTACATCCAGGTGCCATGTGAACACTTCCAGAGACACCACCACCTCCCTGAGCTACTTATTCAAAAGCCTATACACTTATTGAAAAATATTTTTTAATATCTAACCTGAACTTCAACTGACGCAATTAAGGGTTGTTTCCTCTCATCTGGTCACTACAGCCTTGATAGAACAGAAAAAATCCCACCCCACCAAAACCTCCATTTTGGGTCTTTGTAGAGAGCAATGAGGTCCTGTCTGGGCGTCTTCTCCTCCAGATTCCAGAACACCAGTTCCTTTAGCCATTCCTCATGACACATTATTCCAGACTCTTCCCAAGCTCCATTCCCTTCTCTGGACACACTCCAGACCCTCAGTGGCCTTTTTGCAGTGAAGGGCCCGGAACTGGACACAGGACTTGAGGTGGGACCTTACCAGTGCCCAGTACAGATGGACAATCACTTTCCTGGATCTGCTGGCCGCAATATTTTATATAGAAGCCAGGATGCCATTGGCCTTCTTGCCCACCGGGGCACACTCTGGCTCATATCCAGCCACTCTCAAGCAACACTCCCAAGTCCCTTCCTACTGAGCAGCTCTCAAGCCACTCTGCCCACAGCCTGGAACATTCCATGGAGTCGTTGTGACTCAAAGGCAGGACCTGACACTTGGCCTTATTGATCCAGCCTGTCCACATCCCTCTGCAGAGCCTTCCTGCTCTCCAGCAGATCCACAATCACACCCACCTTGGTTTTGTCCATGAATTTACTGAGTGTGCCCTCGATCCCCTTGTCCACATCATCAATAATGATATTAAACAGGACCAGCCCCAACACTGAGACTTGGGGAACCCCACTAGTGACCAGCCCCACATGGATTTAGTTCCATTCCCCACCACTCTCTGGGCCATCAGACAGTTTTTCACCCAGTAAACAGTTCCCTCATCCAAGCCATGAGCAGCCAGTTTCTGCAGGAGATGCTGTGGGAGGTGGTGCCAAAGGCTTGACTGAATTCCAGAGAGACACATCCATAGCCTTTCCCTCATCTCCTGAGTGGATCATTTTGTACTAGAAGGGGGTCACTGTGGTCATGCAGGATCTGCCTTTCCAAAGCCCACAGTGACTGACCCTTATTCCTTGGGTTCCTTCACGTGGAGTGTGATGGCACTCAGGATGATCTGCTCCATGGACTTCCCTGGTACGGAGGTCGGGCTGACAGGTCTGGAGTTGTTCAGATCCTTCTGGCCCAGTCTGTAAATGGTCATCACAGTTTGTCAGCTGGGACTTCTCCAGTTCACCAGGACTGCTGGGCAAGGAGTGAAAGTGGCTTAGCCAGCTCTTTCTCCAGCTCCCTCAGTACTCTCAGGTGGATCCCATCTGGGCCAGAGACTTGTGGGGGTCTCACTGGCAGAGCAGGTCACTCACATTTTCCTCCTGGATTGCAGGGGCTTCACTCAGACTCTCATCACCAACTTCTAGTCAGGGAACTTGGGTATCCAAAACACAACTAGGTTTTTCTGTTAAACACCAAGGCAAAGAAGACATTAATTCTCTCAGCCTTTTCTGTCCTGCCCTGACCCTGTGCTGCCTCTGCATCCAGCAAAGGAAGGAGACTCTCCTGAGCCCTCCTTTTGCTGTCCATGGGTTTAGAGACACATTTTTTGCTGTCTTTAACTGCAGTGGCCAAATTCAGTTCTAGTTTGTCTTTCACCCTTCACATTTTAACCCTCCATAACTTGACTATATCCTTGTGGTGCCCCCATAATTTCTGCCCCTCTTTCCAGAGGTGATACACTCTCTTTTTTCCCCCCTAACTTCCAGGCCATGGTCTGTGTTTAACCAGGCTATACTTTTTGCCTCCTGGCTTGTCTTAGGTCACACAGGCACAGCTCCTGGAGCTTTGAGGTTTCTTTCTTAAAACACCTGCAGCCTTCCTGGACTTCTTTTTTCTTTCAGGACTGATTCCCAATGCACTCCATCCATTAGTTTCCCAAACTGGCCAAAGTCTCTCTGCTGTCAGTCCAAGGTGTCAGTTTTGCTGGTGCCCCTCCTCCCTTCACCCACAATGGAAATCCCCATTATTTCATGGTCTCAGTGCCCAAGCCAGCCCTGACCACCACATCACCCACCAGCCACAGAATCACAGAATGGTTTGGGTCATGAGGGACCTTAAAGAGCATCTCATTCCAACCCCAGGGGCAGGAACAACTTTCACTAGACCAGGTTGCTCAGAGCCACATTCTGCTTGGCCTTGAACAACTTCCAAGGATGGAGGAGCCAGAACTTCTCTGAGCAACCTTTGACAGGGCCTCACCACTCTCACCACAAAGAATTTCTTACCAATATCTCATCTAACCCTTCCCTCTATCCGCGTGAAGCCATTTCTCCCTTGTCCTGTCACTCCAGGCCCTTGTAAATACTCTCTCTGCATCTTTCTTCTTGGCTGCCTTCAGGTCCTGGAAGGCCACAATTAGGTCACCCCAAGGCCTTCCCTTCTCCAGGCTGAACAATCCCAATTCTCTCAGCCTTCCCTCATGCCAGAGCTGCTCCATCCCTCTGATCATCTTGGTGGTCTCCTCTGGACTCGCTCCAACAGCTCCATGTCCTTGTTGTGCTGGGACCCCAGAGCTGGAGGCAGCTCTGCAGGTGGGGCAACATCCAACCAGGTGTGTTCCAGCAAGGACAGTGTGGAACCTCCTGGTACCAAAGGGCCATTGTGACACCACAGAACCTTCTGGAACCACTTTAGGGCCTCATGGGAACAAAGGAATCCAGGGAGACTGTGGAACCTCATGGAATCAAGAGGTCATTGTGACACTCCAGGGCTTTTGGAACCCAAGTAAACCTGGGACACTGTGGATCCTCATGGAGACATGGGGCAATTGTGACATGTGGGAACCAAAGGAATCCTCAGATAGTTTGGAAGCTTCTGGAATCAAGGGGCCATTGTGACACTTCAGGGCCTCATGGAACCAAAGGAACTCTGGAACATTTTGGAACCTCATGGAATGAAGAGGCCACTGTGACACCTGAGGCCTCATCAAACCAAATGAACACAGGGACACTGTGGAACCTCTTGGAAATAAGGGGCCATCGTGACACTGCAGGGCCTCAGGGAACCCAGGGAACACTGAGACATTTCAGAAGCTTATGGAACAGTGGGATGTTGTTACACTGAGGAGCCTGATGGAATGAAGGGGCTTTGTGACACTGCAGGGCATCATGGAGCCAAAGGGACTCTGGGGCACTGTGGAACCTCATGGAATCAAAGGCCATTGTGACATTGCAGGGATTAATGGAACCAAAGGAACCCTGAGAGACTGGAACCTCATGGAATCAACAGGCCATAGTGAGTTGTGAAGAGCCTTATGGAGCCAAAGGGACCCTGGGGCGCTGTGAAATCTCATGGAACCAAGGGGCCTTTGTGACTTGTGGGGACTCCTGGAACCAAATGAACCC
>JAJPCS010003774.1:0-10416 GCA_021164005.1 Willisornis vidua nigrigula | reverse complement strand
ACCATCAAAGAGTCCAAAAATATCCCAGGACTCACAGGGTCAAATCACCCATTGTGGAAAAATATTTAGAGAAAAATCTGGGGCAAAATGGGTGAAAAAATTGGGGAAATTTTGGGAAAATTTGGGGAAGATTTAAGAAAATTTAAGAAAATTTGTTATGTTCTTGCCCCAAAGTGCCTTTGACAGCAGCACAGCTTCCTCGGAGGGACCTGTGGAGACTGAGGGCTCTTCTGTAGGGCCTCGTGAACTCTTGGAAACTGCCTCAGCTTCTCTCTGAGGGAGGTTTTGTGGTTCCTTCTGCAGGAACTTTTGGATAACGTGGCTGTGCTGGACATGTTCCTCCGGCAGCGCAGACAGTTGGTCACCCAGAAGCCCAAAATGAAAAGACCAGAGAAAGGGAACTTTTGGGAGGGATGTTTTGCCTTAATCTCCATATTTTGGAGTGAGTTTTGGCTGAATCTTGATATTTTGCAGTTTTGGTATTTGTGAGGATTTTTGTCTGACTCTGGTAGTTTTGGAGCTTTTCATGGCCACCAGATGGCTGGTGACTTGTAGGGATGGGGAGCAGAGAGGGGCGAGAGCTGAGCTGGGGGACCCTCAGCAGGCTGGAGAGGAGGAGTGTGGAAAAATGGGAGCTCCAGGACCCCCAGGACCCTGAAAGGGGGACCTGGAGAAGGGGGAGCCTGCACAGGGGGGACCCCTGTGTATTCAGGTGTGATGAGGTGCCGTTATTTTTGGTCCATGTCTGGCCTTGCCACCTGCCAAGTGATAGAAAACAAGAACTTCTAATTGGAACTTGGGCCTTGAAGGAGAAAAATCTTGTGTACACTGAGACAGGTTTGGAGCTTGAATTTTTAACAGTGTCTGGTTTCAGCCTGGAATCCTCATGAACCCTCCCTGGAACAATTGGTCAAGGAACTTTGAAGGTAATGAAGAATGAACTAATTTTCCAGCAGAAATGCACAAATTTAAAGGCAATTCCCTCAGAGTCGCTCTGATTATTTAGTTTAGAAAGCCTTGAACTTACAGCAAATTGCACTGAGCTTTACTTGTGTATCAAAAGAATTAACAAATAAGGAAAATAATGTTAAGAAACATGTAGGGGGTGACAAAAACAGTGGATAAAACAAAATAAGGGATTTAAACATTAAAAATAAAACATCTGAAGATTCAGGTGCAGAAATAAAATAGTGACTGAATAGACTGACTAAAAAGTACTTCGGGATCATAAAAAAAATACAAGAAAGAAATAGTAATTTTTCTCAGTCCAAAAGGTTTTGTCTGGGTGTTGTGATAGTCTGAATGCTGATGTGACAGTTATAATTATATATAATTTTAACCATATACTAAAATACTATAATAAATAATGGAATAATACTGAAAAATCAATGCATAAAATGGACTTTTTTCAGTGCTCATGGCATTTGAAAACTAATTTGGCATTTATACAGGTATTGAAAAGATTGACACTAATGTCTCACTAAACCAGCCCTAAACCAGCCGTAAAACCAGAAATAAATAAGCCCTAAAACCAGGCAAAAATGAGCCCTAAACCAGCCCTGAAACCAGAATTAAACGCAATCCTAAAATAGCCCTAAACCCAGTACTAAAACAGCTAGAAAACTAGCCCTAAAACCAACCCAAAACCCAGTCCCAAACCAGCCCCAAACATGCCCTAAACGTGTGATCTAAATAACTTTTGAACCTCCAAGTCTAAAATTACAGTTCATGCATCAGCTTTTGTCCACTGAGGTCTCTTTCTCATGGTTGTAAGGAGAGTGGAACTGGGTGTTCAGCTTGAGGATTGATTAATCCTAATATTTACACCCTGGATCTTCTCATAGCTGGAGCTACCTGAGACAGAACACACATATTTTTTAGTTTTCTTCCTGTCACATAGAAGTAAAACTGTGGAACTCAGTCCTTCAATTATCCTTTTCCATTGGCACATCACAGGTGTGAGACACCATCCCAAAATGTGGAGGGACAGTTTTTAATGCCACACTTTTCAGTACTTTCAACTGGAGTGAGGGACTGGAGCAGTTTTAATAAAATATAATAATATTGTAAAATACTGTAATAAATAATATAATAATTCTGATAACTTAATGTGTCAAATTGACTGTTTGAGTGCTGAGAGTACTTGAAAAATAATTTGGTATTTATACAGGTATTGAAAATATTGACATTTATGTCTCACTAAACCAACCCTAAACCAGCCCTAAACCAGCTTTTAACACTGTTCCATTTCAGCAGGTGGGACCAGTTTATCCCTGTGTGGGGGTGATCAAAGCTGTGTATTGTCCCTCCTCTATTCATTTCCCAAGTACAATGGAGCATTTGCAGCAGCTGCCCAGGGCACAGCTGACCCCTCAGCCTGGGAGCTGGGTGTGAAAGACATCTGTGAGATAAGAGCTGGGATAACTCCCCTGCAGGGAGTCCTTGGCACCTGCACACCAAGCCTGAGGGGGCGTGGCTGCTAATGGGCCATCAAGGGTTCCAAAATATCCCCTGACTCACAGTTAATCACCCATTGTGTGAGTCCCCGCCCAGGGGGAGGGACTCGGTGCTCCCTGGGGGTACATATCTTGGGCTAAGAAGACATCAGGGGACACTCATCGGATTGAGAGGAGGACCAACACCTCGACAGGAGGAGACCACCACCTTCAACCAGCCTGTGACCACCACTCTCCACCAGACTGCAACTGTCAGCTGCACCAACAGGTTTGCCACTTTGGACTTTTCCTTTGGACTTGGGGGAACCACAAAGGGTTCAGCACAGGGGCTAACAAACCCCTTTGTGCTTGTGTCCCTGGGGGCTGGGTTATACTGCTGGGGTTTTGTGGGTTAAAACCAATTTTTCTCTTTCTGCCATTGTACTTCTTGTAATATTGTCATTAAATAGTAACTCTGACTTATAATCTTATGGGAGGGGGAGGCCGGACAGTATCTTGACTAGATATAGTGGGCTGGCCTTGGGAAGTTTGTTTAGCCCAGTTTTCTGAGTATTGTTTTCAGCAATTCTTCTTGGTAAAGAGGATTGTTTGGTTTCTTGTTTGTCTGTTTGATTGCTTGGATTTTTCCCTTCCATTTAGATGTATTTTTTCACTCTCTGCATTGCAGAAACCTGAGTAGGGAATCCCAGGCAAGAGACTTTAGCTCAAGACAACACCCCTCCTGCTAAATTGTTTCAAACTGAGAAACTGGTGACTTTCTAGAGTGAGATTTGAAAGCAGAAACCCCCAACCAACGTGCTAACATCTTTTTTTTTACCCCCAGAACAGGATTTCTCATACCCAAACCCTTACAAGATAGAGGAAGAGGCTGCAAAGAAGAGGAAGATTCTCCAGGACCCCCAGGCAGGTGAGGAGGAAGTCAGTGCCCCTTTGGCCCTCCCTTGTGCTGCATCTTCCAGCCCAGCATGGACCCGGCTGCAGGACAACCCCGCAGCCGAAGCCGTCTTCCCGGGGCCGGGTTTGGGGGGATGTCCTTGGCCTTCCCTGTGGGCCGGAGGCAAATGCCCTGAGTGTCCTTGTTCCTTCCTGCCCCAGGCCCTGAGCTGAGCACGGAGAGCATGGAGACCAGGGAGAAGCGCTACAAGTGCTTGGAATGTGGGAAGAGCTTTAGCCAGAGCTCAGATCTGATCCGCCACCAGCTCATCCACACTGGGGAACGGCCCTACACGTGTAGGGAATGTGGGAAGGGCTTCAGACGGAGCTCCCACCCTGATCCACCACAAGATGATCCACACTGGGGAGCGTCCCTACGAGTGTTCTGAGTGTGGGAAGAGGTGTCGGACCAGCTCAGATCTCCTTGTGCATCAGCGCACACACACAGGGGAGAGGCCATTCGAGTGCACTGACTGTGGGAAGAGATTCAACCATAACTCCAACCTTGTCACCCACCGCCGTATCCACACCGGGGAGAGGCCGTACCGGTGCGGGGATTGTGGGAAAAGCTTTAGTCAGAACTCTCAGCTTGTCATCCACCAGATGACCCACACTGGGGAGAGGCCCTTTGAGTGTTCCGAGTGTGGGAAGAGGTTTCAGACAAGCTCAGTTCTCCTCAGGCATCAGCGCACACACACAGGGGAGAGGCCTTTCTGCTGCACCGACTGCGGGAAGAGATTCAACCAGAACTCATCTCTAATCAGGCACCGGTGTGTCCACACTGGGGAGAGGCCTTACAAGTGTGACGAGTGTGGGAAGAGCTTCACCCAGAGCTCTAACTTGACCAAACACCAACGCACCCACCAGTAAGGGAAGCCCTAAGAGTGCCCCAAATGTGGGAAGAGCTTTGTCTGCTGCTCCAACTCCATCACCCGTCAGCAGAGCCACGTTTTGAACAGAACTGCTGAACCACATTCCCAGTGATCCACATTAGGAACACACCTGGCTGGTGTTCTCCTCATCATCCTGGTTCTCTGTGGACACTTGAATTTACCCAAGAACATCCATGGTGTCATGGGTTTAGTTAGGCCCAGATTTAGGCTTTGTTTTCTAGTGCAGGCCTTGAACAATCAGCTGACTTGAACCAGGTCAGGCCAGTTGACTTCTACAGGCCAATGATGTTGCATCCCATATTCTGATGTCATCTCAGATAGAAAAAGAGAGGGAGGAGGGGTCTTCCTTCTTCTTCCTGCTGGATGAGCAGAGAGTTGGGTTGAAGCTCAGAGCTCCTGGGGAGAGACCAAGGCCCTCCAGCAGTTTATCATCTTTTCTGGGGAAGTAGAATATTTTTCTCTTTGCTCTTGCTACCTTTTATTCTTAGTGTGTAGTTTGTATTCTATTTGGCTTTTAATTTTTCTTTCTCTTCTGTTTAATATACCATATTCTACTGAACTGTGGTCTGTTGGTTTGGGTTTTATTTTTTGGTGGGGGGAAGAGGGGACTTTGTCTATGAAATGATTACTTGGCATTTTGCCACATCAAAACCATCACATATGGGGACACAGACTGATGTGGGAAATTCATTGGAAAGGAGGAATTGCTGACTTTTGACCCTAAAAATCTCCCCTTCTCCATACCCTTAGTTTGTCTTGTGGCCTCAAGGAATCCTGAGTCGTGTTTCAGAACACCATTCATTGAGTTTTCTAAACTCAATAATTCCATAATTCCAATTCTCTGTGGCTCTGCCTCTCTGTGGGCCTCCCAACACAACTCAATGCACACTCACATGATTCATTTTTTTTTATTTTATTTGATCCATCTTCATCGCTAAAAATCACTTGAAATTGGGATTAAAATAAAGAAATTGAACAAAGGCATCTAAATTTCCACCATTCTCCTGGGAACTGGGGCAGGAATTTGGGGTTCAAAGGGATATTCAGGAAGATTTCAGGGTTCTGTGGGGATTTGGGAGAGTTTTCCCCAAAATTGGAGATCTCCAGACCGACTGACATTTCTCCATCATTTTGCAGTCCAGTGTCTGAGAGGGATTGATCTGTCAGCTCATAACACCTCAATCCCACCCCAAAATGGCTCCATGCCAACTGGAAATGACTCAATCCCATCCCAAAATGGTTGAATCCAATTTGAACCCACTTAGGGGGAGTCAGCAGCAGGAGAAGGGGTGCTACAAACCCAGGGAGGATGGGATAAAATTGGGAGGGCTTGGATGCAAATTTGGAGGCTTGGGATGGGACTTGGAAGGGAATGGGTTGGGGTTTGGGAGGCATGAGATGGAGGGTCTGGAATGACAGAGGGAGTTTTTAGGGTGCACTCCCATCTTTAGGAGAGTAATGTGAGAGAGTGTGGGGGACATGTGGCTCCAGCACTTGGAGTGGGGCCCCATAGGGAGGGAGGAAGGGAACTTGTTTTGAGGGGATCCTGCTGCTTGCCCTGAATTTTGGAGACTATAAAGATCTTTTGGGGGTCCCTCTCCTAGTTTTCAGTGGCTCCCAATGCTGAGCCCCTTTAAGCTCTGTCTGTGCCCTGCTGGTGTCCCTGAGCTGCCCTGGCAGTGCCCTGAGCCCTGCTGGGCTGTGCACAGGAGCTGCTCCTGGGCAGAGCTGTCTCTCTGCAGCGCTGCCCGCTTGCCAGGAGCTCCCTGTGTGCCAGGAGCTCCCTGTGTGCCAGGAGCCCGGCCCAGCTCAGCAGCACAGCAACAGCCCAGGGCATTTAATGGCCCTCTGGGGGGTTTGGTGCTCGGTCCCTGAACCTCAGACCCTGAGGAAAGTTAAAGTGAGATTCAAACTGTAAAGTTTCTTGCAGTACTAATGGGTCCCACTGAGCGACACAACTGAGAAAACATCCCCAGGATTTTTTGAGCAGAAACGTGGAAACAGGGATGACAGGAGAGAGAATCACAGGATCATCAAGGTTGGAAGAGACTTTCAAGATCTTCTAATTTGTCACTGAAGCACTACTACAATCATCCCTAAATTGTATTCCAAGGTGCCAAATCCAAACACAAGCTGAGCATTTCAAGATACCACCACCTCCTTTGGCTACTTATTTCTTTGCCTAAACCCACTCTCAGTGAAAAAAGTATTTTTTAATATCTAATCTGAACCTTGGCCTAAGCAAATCAAGTCTGTTTCTTCTCTTTCCGTCCCGATAGGCTTGGCAGAAGAGAGGGAGACCCCTGCTCACTAAGACCTCCTTTTGGGTCTTTGAAGAGAGCAACAAGGTCCTCCCTGAGCCTCCTCTTCTCCAGACTCAAGAACACCAGTTCCTCATCCAACATGTTTTCCAGACCCTTCCCCAGCTCAGTTCCCTTCTCTGGACATGCCCCAGCCCCTCAATGTCCTTTTTGCAGTGAGGGGCTCAGAACTGAACACAGGACTTTAGGTGGGGCCTCAGCAGTGCCCAGTGCAGAGGGACAGTCCTGCCCTGGTCCTGCTGAACACATTATTCCTGACACTGGCCAGGATGCCATTGGCCTTCTTGCCCACTTGGGCACACTCTGACTCATATCCAGCCACTCTCAAGCAGCATCCCCAAGTCCCTCCCTGCTGAGAATCTCTCAAGCCACTCTGCCCACAGCCTGGAACATTCCACAGGCTTGTTGTGACTCAACAGCAGGACCCAACTCTTGGCCTTATCAATCCAGCCTGTCCACATCCCTCTGCAGAGCCTTCCTGCCCTCCAGCACATCCACAATCACACCCATCTTGGTGTTTTCCATGACTTCTCTGAGGGTGCACTTGATCCCCTTGTCCAGATCATCAATAACAATGTCAAACAGGACCAGCCCCAACACTGAGCCCTGGGGAACCCCACTAGTGACCAGCTCCACATGGATTTGGTTCCATTCCCCACCACTCTCTGGGCCATCAGCCAGTGTTTCACCCAGCAAACAGTTCCCTCATCCCAGCCATGAGCAGCCAGTTTCTGCAGGAGATGCTGTGGGAGGTGGTGCCAAAAGCTTTACTGAATTCTGGAGAGACACATCCACAGCCTTTCCCTCATCTCCTGAGTGGGTCATTTTGTCATAGAAGGTGATCAGGTTTGTCAGGAAGGATCTGCCTTTCCCAAACCCACACTGACTGTCCCTGATCCCTCGGTTGTCCTGTCTGTGCTGCCTGATGGCACTCAGGATGATTTATTTGCTCCATGGACTCCCCTGGCACCAAGATCAGCCTGACAGGCCTGAAGTTGGCTGGAACCTCCATCCAACCCTTCTCATAAATGGGCATCACAGTTGCTGATTTCCAGTCAGCTGGGACTTCTCCACCAGCACTGCTGGGCAATGAGTGAAAGTGGCTTGGCCAGCTCTTTCTCCAGCTCCTTCAGTACTCTCGGGTGTATTCTATATGGGCCCAGGGACTTGGGGGGTCTCACTGGCAGAGCAGGTCACTCACATTTTCCTCCTGGATTGTAGGGGCTTCACTCAGACTCTCATCACCAACTTCCAGCCCTGGAACTTGGGTATGCAAAAGGCAAGTAAGTTTTGGTGTTAAACACCAAGGCAAAGAAGATATTAATTCCCTCAGCCTTTTCCTCCTGCCCTGACCCTGTGCTGCCTCTGTGTCCAGCAAAGGACAGAGACTCTCCTGAGCCCTCCTTTTTCTGCCTGTGGATTCAGAGACACATTTTTTGCTGTCTTTAACTGCAGTGGCCAAATTCAGTTCCAGTTTGTCTTTGGCCCTTCACATTTCCCCCCTCCATAACGTCACCATATCCTTGTAGTTGCCCCAAGATTTCTGCCCCTCTTTCCAGAGGTGACACACTCTCTTTTTCCTTTTGAATTTTACCCCATGTTCTCTGTTTAACCAGGCCATAATTTTTGCCCCCTGGCTTGTCTCAGGCTGCGTGGGCACAGCTCCTGGAGCTTTGAGATTTCCTTCCTAAAACACCTGCAGCCTGGCCAAAGTCTGTCAGCTGTCAGTCCAAGCTGTCAGTTCCGTGGGTTCCCCTCCCTTCACCCACAATGGAAATCCTCATTATTTCATGGTCTCTGTGCCCAAGCCAGCCCTGACCACCACATCACCCACCAGCCACAGAGTCACAGAATGGTTTGGGCCATGGGATCTTAAAGAGCATTTCGTTCCAACCCCAGGGGCAGGAACAACTTTCACTAGACCAGGTTGTTCAGAGCCACATTCTGCTTGGCCTTGAACAACTTCCAAGGATGCAGCAGCCAGAACTTCTCTGAACAACCTGTGCCACGGCCTCACCAGCCTCACCATAAAGAATTTCTTACCAATATCTCATCTAACCCTTTCCTCTATCTGTGTGAAGCCATTTTCCCCTTGTCCTGTCACTCCATGCCCTTGTAAATACTCTCTCTACATCTTTCTTCTTGGCTGCCTTCAGGTCCTGGAAGGCCACAATTAGGTCACCCCAAGGCTTTCCCTTATCCAGGTTGTACAATCCCAATTCTCTCAGCCTTCCCTCATGGCAGAGCTGCTCCATCCCTCTGATCACCCTGGTGGTCTCCTCTGGACTCGCTCCAACAGCTCCATGTCCTTGCTGTGCTGGGACCCCAGAGCTGGAGGCAGCTCTGCAGGAGGGGCAACATCAAACCAGGTGTGTTCCAGCAAGGACAGTGTGGAACCTTCTGGAACCAAAGGGACATTGTGACACCACAGAACCTCCTGGAACCAAAGGGGCAATTGTGACACCACAGAACCTCCTGGAACCAAAGGTGCATTGTGACACCACAGAACCTCCTGGAACCAAAGGGACACTGTGACACCACGGAACATCATGGAACCAAAGGGGCCATTGTGACACCACAGAACATCATTAAACCAAAGGGGACATTGAAGCCCTTTAGGGCCTCATGGGAACAAAGGAATCCAGGGAGACTGTGAAACCTCATGGAATCAAGAAGTCATTATGACATTCCAGGGCTTTTGGAACCCAAGTAAACCTGGGACACTCTGGATCCTCATGGAGCCATGGGGCAATTGTGACATGTGGGAACTAAAGGAATCCTCAGATATTTTGGAACCTTCTGGAATCAAGGGGCCATTGTGACACTTCAGGGCCTCATGGAACCAAAGGAACTCTGGAGCATTTTGAAACCTCATGGAATGAAGAGGCCACTGTGACACCTGAGGCCTCATCAAACGAAATGAACTCAGGGACACTGTGGAACCTCTTGGATATAAGGGGCCATTGTGACACTGCAGGGCCTCAGGGAACCCAGGGAACACTGAGACATTTCAGAACCTTATGGAACCAGGGGCTGTTGTTACACTGAGGAGCCTGATGGAATGAAGGGGTTTTGTGACACTGCAGGGCATCATGGAGCCAAAGGGACCCTGGGGCACTGTGGAATCTCATGGAACCCTGGGGCCTTTGTGACTTGTGGGGACTCCTGGAATCTAATGAACCCCAGGACACTTTGGAACCTCATGGCATCAAGGGGCCATTGTGGCACTGCAGAGCCTTATGGACCATGACAGGATGTTCTGCCCTGATCAGGCCCAGAATCCACTCAGACAATGCAAACAGTGCAGGCTCTCTGTGCTGAGTTACTGCTGCCACCAAGGGGCTGGTTTGGTGTTGAATTCTGCTAAAACCAGCCTGGTTCACCAAACTGCAAATGCACATCCTGCTTTTTGGAACAAGATCTGACAGATAAGCTGCTCACTGGCCTGGAAATTTGTGACTAGCAATCCCTCACTATATAGCTCTAAAAGCTCTGCCCAACTTTCATATGGCAGATCCTTTCACAGACTGTCTTGAAGCATGTGGAGCTTCTCCCACGAAGCAGGGATGGCTCTTCATGGTCACTGCCCAGGGGTTAAGGGAAGAAGAGAGATCTCCCCTCTTTAGTTGTGTGAGAGTTACATCAATCTCTGCTTAATGGTAGTTTCTTTTTGCTGGCTTTGATACAACAGTTTTAAAATAACTGCTTTGATACAGTGCACTGCACTATTTTATGCTATAATATACTCTACTAGAAGGTTTTTAGCTTTTCCACAGTGTACCGAATATTTAAGTAAATGATTAAGATCTTTCA
>JAJPCS010003773.1:0-14058 GCA_021164005.1 Willisornis vidua nigrigula | reverse complement strand
TTCGTGCTGTGAAGTCCTTGCTCTCCGCCTAAAGTTTGTTTACTTTACCCTTCTCCTGTGGTCACTTCCAGTGCCGTGGCCTTATAATGCCATTCCTTGCCCTGTCTGTAAGATGATGCTGAACTGTTGCCTAAACTCAAGGGAAAATCTTTTGAGACAACATTAGTATAGGTAAAGTAGAGAGCAGTTCTTTAATGAAAATTTTCAGGTGCTTGGAGTATAAAGGCAAGGGGGGCATATGGGTGCAGAGAGTATATGGGCACGTGCTTACTGTGGGGGCCTTATAACTTTATAACCCCACTAAATTACCATAACTAAAGGTTCCATCCAACCCAAGAACCCTTCACCCCTTGTACCACCCTGGTGCCACCCCCAGAACTGCCCTGCTGGAGCACCTCCAAGGGCCCTGGGCCTTCTGTCTTGTTTTGACTACAGAATGTGTTGTTATTGTAGTCCTGGTACATGTGTCCCAAACATGATGTTCTGGTTGCTCTCTTACCCTTGAGACAGAAATCCAGGAATGTGGCAGCTGTTTGCTGCTACCTCAAATGTGAGAAAGCCATATACACAGCCACATAAAAATCCACAAATATATAAAATCCTAAGGTGTCAGAACCACACCTTCTTTGAGTTTACTCTCGTCTTGCATCAGAGGTGCCTCCCAAACTGAGGACAGCCTGCCTGGTCTGGGTTAAAATACCAGTGCACCACCTCTGACCTTCTGCAGTTTGGATACTTTAACATTCCCCTTGGTGTCTGGCCATAATTTCATTAATACTCCCCAAATAAGCAATACCATTTATGCACCGTGGCTTTCTAAGCAATCACGTTGGGCAGTGTTGTGCCTTTGTGAACCACATGCATGAGACAGAAGGGGCCCTGAATGACCACACTCTGTCCTCTCCTTATCTGTTCTGCTCCTTTCAGCACTCACCATGTGTGGTTGTTTAGCCCAGTTAGACCTTGGTAGGTGCTGCATAGATTAGAAAGGACAGGTGTCACCTTTAAGACACCAAATAAATATTTAATACCATCTGATGTAAAGTATAAAACCAGTGTAGGAGGGGGTTTCTTGCTCTTCTCTTCATGGCCACCGTCCTGAGAGGACCTGCTGGGACTGTTCTGGGAGGACTGGGCCCACTGCTGCCTCACTGCTACTTCACATCTGTTTTGGTTTGGGAAGTAAACATTTTTATTGTTGCCTTCTCCCCTTTCCCCTGTTCGGGTATCTCTGGGAGCTCAGCCCTATTGGGGTGTTCAGAGGGGGTCAATTTGCCAGTGAGTGAGGAGGTGGAGAATTGTTTTGTTGTCTCTTACCTTTGTGGGTATGTGTTGTATTGCATTTTGCTTTTAATTTTCCCTTTTCTGTGTAAATGCATAAACCCTTCTGTTTCAAGTTTCAGTTTCAGATTTGGGTTTTTTTCTTCTCCCTTTCCCTTGGGAGGGAGTCTGCATTGCTGTGGTGAATACTTGGCATTTTGACAAGGTAAACCACAACACCATGGATAGCAAACCTTTCTCCAGCTCTGCATCCCTCGTTTTGGTATCACTGAAAGTGGGAGCACTAAATTCTAGTGCTCTTTGTTGTCTTCTGGTCCCTTCTGCCACAGGTGTCAGTGAGAGCCACCTTCACAGAAAACCCATTCCAGATGGAAAGGGTCAGAGTGGTGGATAGGGCCAAGCTGCTGGAATAGGCTCAGATCTTTTATTAATAACTCCAGTTCATTTGTATGATATTCAGTCCATCCCATGATTATCCCTTTTGGAGCAGATTGTGTAAGGGACAGGCAAGGATAGATGAACCAGAAATATGATTGTGCCAATATCCCAAAATTCCCACAACTTCCTGTAGCTCCTTCCCACTGGATGGATTTTGCCCATGCTCATTTTTTCCAGAGTATCTGGAGGAACAGAAGCAGCTCCTTTAATCCACCAGATTCAGAAGAATTTAAAATCTTGTGCAAATTCTTCTCATGTTGCTTCTAGGACTTCCAATCCCAGTTCAATCAGTGTCTCTCAAATGATTTTCATTGTGTGTCTCAACCTTTCTTGATCATCTCCCCCTCTCAGGACATCATCAATGTATTGAGAGACTGTAATATCAGGTAGAATGGGGATTTCTGCTGCCCCTTTACCAAAGCATGGTGAGCACCAGTCAGAGAATGGCTGTATCCTTGTGGGAGCCTTGTGAAAGTGTATTGAGTTCCTCTGCAGGTGAAAACAAACTGTGCCTTATCCACCCAAAGCACAAGCAGCCCCCTGGATCAGTGTCACTGTCTGGGCAAGGCTTCAGACTGTCCCAGTTGAAGGTTCACTATTGGCATTTAACAGTCTGTAATCACCTGTAAATCACCACTACCAGGTCAGCTTCTTTCCCAGCCACACCTGTGAATTAGAAGGCAAAGGAGCCCTTTTAACGATGCCTCTTTATTCCAGATCTGTTACCACCCCCTCAGTGCCTGTAGGTGCCACTCTTGGCAGCAGGAATGGCTTCCCATCAGTAACTTTGGGAGCAGACAATGGTGTTGATGTCTGAATGGACTGATACAATTTTTACAGTCTGGTTTGTCCCACATTCTTTCAGATTCTGTTTGTCTCCCTGACAATCCAGTGCCTCTCACTGGGAAACACCATAGGGCTCCATCTGGGAGTTTCCAGCTTTGCCCAAACAGTTAATTGAACCCCAGAAGGTTTGTGTGGGTGGTCCCCACAAACACTTCAGCTCTAGTAAAGTGCTTGTCTGCTGGAAGCCAGGTATAAATTTCTGCCATGGGACATTCCTTTATTGTTCTATAAATTCCAGTAAATTCAATTTCATGGAGGGAAACTGGGAATAGTTCCTAAAATATCTGCTGTTTCCTTTTAATTACTGAAATGTGACCCTCTGCATCAATTCAAAATTCAACTATAGTCTTTTGAGAAACAAGTGGAATATTAATTAAAGTTTGGGGGCATTAATTTGGGAACCACAGTGGTGCTATTACTCACCAGGGAGGGTGGGTCACTGCCTACCTCAGGGATAGGGGTTTTTTTCAGGGATTCTGCCAAATCCATGAAGTCCTGTCCAGGTTTAGAAGGTTCACACTCATCCAGAGGCAGAAATTGTTTTCTGAGGTTGTCTCTCCTCATTCCCAGTATTTTTTCTTCCTGCAATCAAAGATTGAACTCACTTACAAAGGACATCCTTGGAGTCACCATGTAAAAAAAACCTGATACAGGTCAGCTCCTGAGCCTGACACCACAGGTCACCCTGCTCTTCATCAAATTTGGGTCTTTCCTTAAACCTTCCATTAAATTTGGACCATGAATGTTAAGCTGACAAAGGCACCATTTACAGTCTTGAGGCTTTTCTGCAGATGAGTTCATGGTCCAGCCACTGGGTGCTTGTAGCCAACTCTGTCTTGTAGGGCCTCATCCTACAAGATGGGAATGGGATCTCACTGGCTCTGTCTGTGACTGCAACTGGTATTTTTGTTATTCTTCAAGTGACCTTGAACATTTAAAACACATGTCATCAGGCTTTCAGGGAGTCCACGAATGAGAGGCTTTAACTGTGCTGGATCAGTGGGAGCTTCCCTCGGAGATCCCCAGGAAGGATCTCTCTCATCCATTGCCTGTGTGCTGCTGCCTCCAGCACTGACACAGCCAACTCACAGGGTCTGTGTTTCAAAGAGCAGCAGGTCTTGTCTTTCTGGGGATCTACACCCCATGCCCAGCACACAGCCCTTGCAGTTATGGCATAATAATGATCTCCCAGTGTGGTGGTTAAAAAGAGTTCAGGACCCCAAAAGCCTCTTGCTTGCTCCTCCTTCAGCAAAACTCAGTCCCCCCTCATAAGTGAAACTTCCCACACAGATTCAACTTTGGATTCCCTTGATTGTCTTGAACATTTTTACAGTGATATTTAATAGCTCATCTGGTGTCCAGGGGCTTGTACACACCAGGGTATGAATTTCATCATCACTGTCAACAGTTGCCTCAGTCTTAACTAATGGTCACAAGGAAAGCAGCCACTTCTTGGAATCAGAGGCCACACAATTTCATCACCATCATCACTGTCCCTCCAAATATCCCAATCCCAAGTCTCAGGGTCTGGGTAAGATACCACCTTACGGAACTGCCTGACCAAACAGGAGGCTGTCTCTGCAACTGCAGTGAGCAGAGTTTACTGCTGGTCAGCCTCACTTTCAATCATCAGTTTATCAATTCAGATTCCCAATTTTTCTTTTGTGTCCCTCTCAACAGCTAATGATGACTTCAAACCATCACTGTCTGACTTCAAAGCAGCACATTCTACAGCAGAAATCTGTTTGGAATCAAGGCAATCTTCAGCATCTTTCTGTGCAGGAGTCAAACAGGCTCCTAAAACTGCAAAAATGACCCCTTTACCTTTTCCCTCTTTAAACTTTTGCTCAGCTTGACATTGTCCAATGCATTCCACCACCTTCATCTCTCCAAAACTTTGGAACACACTCCTTTCCCAACCTGGGAAACAGCACATTTCTATTTTTACAGCAGTCTATCCATGGCAATCCTGCTGACCATCCCAAATTTCTGTCATGTGAAAGGGGATTTCCCCAAAGCCTTTGGGCTTGATTGGTCTGTCAGCACCCCAGGGAAGATGAGACCTCTGTGCCCAACCCATCTGTAAGAGTCTCATCATGGGAACTTCACTGAAGTATCTGCTGGATCTGAGGGTGGTTTGACTGACTTGTCCAGGGACACCCATGGACATACAAGAGACCTCTCCCAGGTTGCCACATTTTTATTCATGTGTATTCCCCACTGCCAGTGACTGTCAGTGCCTGTGAAAGACTCACATGAACAGTCCATGGAATAACACTCTTTATTAATATATACTCTGATAATAGAAAATTGGGACAGCTTAAGTTTTGAGGATTGCCGGTGACAGTCCCTGAGTGCAAAAAGGAATTGGAAGTGATCTCCAGACAAGCTCTAATGCACAATACAATTTAGCTCAAGACAGTCATTCAGCAAACACAAGATACAATTCTTAGCCTCTTGATGGCCCTATGGGGGAGAGAAAGGTTCAGCTCATCGGCCAGTCCCAGAAGTTACCATGGAGTATTCTCCAACTGCTCCCCATCCTTAACTCACTTTTACACTCTTTCTTTACATTTAGTTGGAGTGTGAGTGGCTCTGCTCATACATAACTCTGCTACTGAACAGTGCAAAATCCACTCGCTTCTCTCTTAAAAATATAGTCAATAAAATACAGAGCACATGACCAGTGAGGGATCATCATACCTTGGAGGTCGGTAACTCTGGGGTGGGAGTGTGTGTTGGTATTACAGTGAGGTGATAATGAAGTTCCTCTGAAAAGAGTGATTGCACCCCAGTTACTGCTTCAGCAACAAGACATCTTCTCCTCTCCCCCTTGGTTGAGAGATGCTGTGAGGTTTATCAGCCTCAAGGAACCATTGAGTTCCCCTCCCTGCAGGGATTAGAGCACAGCCTAGTTGTGGGGGCTCCATTCTGCTCCATCCTCCTTTCATCCACCTTGGAATGTGCTTCAGGTCACAGACTGTGTGTCTGGGGACACTGGGGAATAGGTTGTGGCCATGCTGATCACAATCCAGGGAGTGGCAGCTGCATTTCACCCCATAATTTCTGTACTGTTACAACATTTGTTGGAATATGAATATCTCAGTTTTATCCAATTGTTTACCCAGCCCTCTTCCCACAGTTGGGGATTTCTGTCTGAATCCCCCAGCAAGTCTTGATAAATCCACTTATTATCTGCTTTTATTTTTCTTTTCCCACAGAGCGTCGTGAAAAACAACAGCTGCTTGAAGGTAAGTACAGGGGAGGTGATCAAGGTGAGTCCTCAGAGCCTGAGGGCAGCTCTGGAAAACACATCCAACACCCTCAGAGAGCTGTTTGCAGAAGAACACATTCAGACCAAGGGTGGTTTGATGAGTTTTTTCCCTGCCCTGTGCTGCCAAAGGCCCTGCCTGTGCTTGTCAGGAGCCATCTCAGCTGTGGGGAGCAGGGACAGCCACCTTGCCCTGCCCACTGCAGTCCCCACCTCCCACTCCTGCTTTGGCCTCTGGGGCCTTCCAGCAAAAGGGTCTGGAGCTGATGTGGCTACCCTGCAGGAGCAGCTCCTTCTTCTTTAAATGTGAGCTGAGCAGGAGGAGCTCAGTTCCTGCCATTGCTCCTTGCTCAAGTCCTACCAGGGTTTCATCTCCCAGTGTGGTGGTTAGAAACACTCGGGGTTCCCAAAAGCGTCTTGCTTCCACCTCCTTCAACAAAACTCAGTCCCCCACCCATGAGGGAAACTTCCCACACAGATTCAACTCTAGATTCCTTTGATTGTCCTGAACATTTTTACAGTAATTTTAATAGTTCAGCTGTTGTCCAGGGTGTTGTGCACACCATGGTATGAATTTCATCATCACTGTCAACAGCTCTAGTCACACAGAACTTTGATTGGGTCAAATCCTCTTGCTTCTCTCTTAAAGGTACGGTCAATACAATATAGAGCACATGACCAGCTAGGGGTGGTCATACCTTGGAGATGGGTAACTCTGGGATGGAGGGGCGTGTTGGTATTACAGTGAGATGCTACCTGCTCCTCAGTGCCAGCAACCAAGAGTTAACACTGGTTGCCTTTCCAAGTGTTGTGGGTTCACCTTGGCTGAATGCCAGATGCCCACCCAGCTGCTCCACCCGTCGCCTTCCCATCCAGACAGGGCAGAGAGTAAGGTGGGGGGGAAGGAAAAAAATAATAACGCAAACTGTGGGTTATGAGATAGTCAGTTTATATTTATGAAAAAAAAAGAAAAAAACTAAACCAGTGTGCACATGCACAAAGCAGAAGCTCGAGGTCAATCTCAACCTCCCACAAGCAGTGATGGTCAGCCACCCCTCCAAGAAGCAGAGCTCCAGCACAGCAACAGTCCTCAGCAGGTGGCCATTACAAGAGAGACAAAGCCTCCCTCCCTACTCCTTTTACATTTGGGGGGATATCATTTGGTATGGAATATCTCCTTGAACAATGTGAGTCAGCTGGCCTAAGCTGTGTCCCCTGCCATGATTTCAGCCCCCGGATGAAGAAGGAATATTGTGCCCAGCGGTAGCCAAAACATAGGCCTGTTATCAACACTCCTCTAGTTACCAATGCAGAGCACAGCACTGCAAGGGTTACTATGGGAAAATAAATTCCATCTCAGCCAGACCCACCACACCAAGGCAGTTCTAACTGCAGAAGTTCCCTTTCGACACAGCAGGAACTGAGTATTGTAGCACATGAGTAGCTTTTGAATCAGGGAATGGAGATGCTGCTTTGAGTTACTCAAGTCATATGTGCTTTTGGTACTGATTGGTGTAAAATCCACTCGCTTCGCTCTCAAAGATAATAGACAATAAAATATAAAGCAGATGAGCAGGGAGGGGTGGTCATACCTTGCAGATTGGTAACTCTGGGATGGAGGGGTGTGTTGGTATTCCAGTGAGATAATAATGAACCAAGTTCATCTGAGGAGAGCAACTCTGCCCCACTTGCTGGTTCAGCAGCAAGACATCTCCTCTCCCACTTGGCTGAGAGCTGCTGTGAGGTTCATCAGCTACAATGGGCCATCAAGTTCCCCTCCCTGCAGGAATTGCAGCACAGCCTCACCAGGGGGACTCCATTTTTCTCCACCCTCCCTTTCATTCCCCTAAGGAGGTGCTTCAGGTCATAGATTGTGTGTGTGTGGAGACACCTGGAAATAGATTGTGGTCATGCTGAGCATAATCCATCCAGAGAGTGGCAGCTGCATTTCACCCCATAATTCCCACATTCTTATAACTCCTGTTGGAATGAGAATATCCCATTTTTCTCTCCTTTTCCCATAGTCAACTTCTTGCACCTGACAAGCTGTTTGGATCCCCCAGCAAGTCTTGACAAATCCACTCATTGTTTATTTTTTCTTTTTTTCCCCACAGTGCATTTAAAACGATTGTTCTATCAAGGTAAGTACAGGGGAGATGATGGAGGTGAGTCCTCAGAGCCCGAGGGTAGCTCTGGAAAACACATCCAACCCCCTCAGAGAGCTGTTTGCAGAAGAACACACTCAGACCAAGGGTGGTTTGATGAGTTTTTCTCTGGGCTGTGCTGCCAAAGGCCCTGCCTGTGCATGTCAGGAGCCATCTCAGCTGTGGGGAGCAGGAACAGCCACCTTGCCCTGCCCACTGCAGCCCCCACCTCCCACTCCTGCTTTGGCCTCTGGGGCCTTTCAGCAAAAGGGTCTGCAGCTGATGTGGCTCCACTGCAGGAGCAGCTCCTTCTTCTTTAAATGGGAGCTGAGCAGGAGGAGCTCAGTTCCTGCCATTGCACCTTGATTGAGCCCTGCCAGGTGTTCATCTCATCCACTGCTGAGCATGGAAAGCTGAGGCAAGAAACATTTCCTTATCCCTGTGGACTGCAGGTCACTCTTGCACTCTAATCCATGTGACAGCAATATCCTAGACTGGCGCTGTCCTATTATTGAGGAGAAACTGCTTAAAGCTTGAAAATCACCTTCAGACTTTGCCAAGGATTAATCAAGACACCCAAAGCTAATTGCAGCTGCTGTCAATTCCTGCTCCGTTTCCTCAGGCCAACCCCCAGCAGTGCAGAGATGGAGGGAGAGGGTGTCCATCCCCACAGCCTCCTCCTTGGTGCTGCCTGCTGGAGTGCCAGGAGCAGTGGCTCAGTGCCTGGCACTTGGGGCGTGCAGGCTGCCACTCTCTGTGTCAGCAGCCCAAGGGAGGGACATGGCGGGAGGGGAGGGGAGAACCTCAAGGTGCCCTGAGGCTGCCGAGGGCACCTGAGCATGGAGGGGGGGAAAGAAAATGAGAGGGGCATGAGGGCACAGGAGAGAAAGGCTCAGAAAAACAGAGCTTGTGTTTTCTGCTCCTCATGGCCTGACTTGACCATTGCAGTGATTGCCTTTCTGGACGCTGACACGGCTCATCCCAGACTGAAAATCTCTGCAGGTGGGACTAAAGTGAATGATACTGGTGTCATCAGAGACTTGCCCAGCAATGAGAAGAGATTTGATTCCCATCTGTTTGTGCTGGCAAAGGAAGGATACACATCTGGGAGACACTACTGGGAAGTAGCTGTTTGGACAAGAAGCAGCTGGGCCTTGGGTATTGCCCTGGAATCTGTGCCTCGCAAAGGGACATTGACTCTGTGCCCTGAGAGTGGCTTCTGGGCCATAGGGTTGGAAGATGGGTGAGACTATTGGGCCTACACAGAGCGTTGGACCCGTCTGAGTGTGAGAGAGAAGGTGCCATTAATTGGGATCTTCCTGGACATTCCAGCCGAGAAGCTGCGATTTTATGATGCCTTTAGTGGAGCAGCTCTGTACACTTTTAGCATTGCTGGTGGCAGCAGCCAGGAAGGGAAATTCATTCCCTTCTTCTCCCTAGGCCCTGCTACTGCAGAGCCTGACCCTGAGCCTCTGGAAATAATGCTGTAGTTTTGTGATGATGATGAATAGTTTACATTTCATAAATCAATAATGTACAGTCAGTGATCAAATCCCTTTGTAATCAGCTCCCTAATTTGTGCCTCCTGAACAAAGCCAGTGAAGGACAGGACAGATCTGTCATAGTGGGCAGCTCTGAAATTTGTTCACAATATTTATCAGAATGAAATTTTTTGGAGGAAAACATTTTGTGCTCAAGGAAGGGAAGTTAAAAGAACACTTCCAGAGGTAGGTTAGATTTCCTGTAAAACTAGTGGTTTTTTCCTGCTAGCCTGGTATTTGTCATTTTATTGAGGAGGGACAGTGACAGAGGGGCTTTGTTGGCACCTGAAAACCAGCCAAGGTCACCCATCACAAATCTCCATATGGCTCTGGAATATCCCCAAGGACAGAGACTCCTCGGCCTCTCTGAGTGAGTCAAACCTGGGCTTGGCACCATCACAGTAATAAAGTCTTTCCTGATGTTCAGAAGGACCCTCCTGTGTTCCAGTTTTGTCCATTGCCTCGTGTCCTGTCCTTGGCACCTCTGGGAAGAGACTCCTTCGGGTGTTGATAGACCTTGCTGAGATCCCCTCAAGCCTTCTGCTCTCCAGGCTGAACAGTCTCTGCTCTCCCAGCCTTTCCTTATGGGAGAAATGCTCCAATCCCTGAATCCTCTGTGTGGGCCTTCCCTGGACTCTTCCCAGTCTGTCCATGTCTGTTTTGTCCTGGGGAGCCCAGAACAGCAGGTGTGGCCTCTCCAGTGCTGAGGACAAGGCAAAGATCACCTGACTCAACTTGTGGCCTCACTCCCAATAGTGCCTGGGATACCAATATCCCTTTGTGGGAAGAGCAGATTCCTCAACTTGGAGCCCATCAGAGCCCTCAGGTCCTTTTCTGCCCAGGTGTTTTCCAGCTGGGTGTCCCCCAGTGTGTGCTGGTGCCGGGGCTTGTTCCTCTGCACCTACAGGAATTTTCCCTTTTGTTTGTTTGCCTTGCAAAGGTTCCTGTCAGCCAATTCTTTTTAGCCTGTTCAGGCCCATTTGGATGGCAGCAGTGTTGGAAATTATGTAACTTTTCTGATTTTTTAAATGGTTTAATTAAGCTTTTGCATTAGGTTTCTTAGTTAGTCATAACCTGTGTTAGGCCTTAAATCACTTTTAGCCAGCATATAGCAAAATGTTTTCTTAAGCTAATTTTGGGAGAATTTAGCTTGGGAAAACACTAGCACTGTAAATTTCATTTAGCTAATTCTGATACACCTCAGGGAATGAAGCCTGGGAGAGAAAGATGTACTGTTGAAGTTGGAGATCTGGAATGCAGAACCAGGACAGTTTGCAAAAACCAGCAGATAAAGAAGAAGAGTAAAAAAGGATCAGTATTTGTGTTGGAAAGTCCCTACCAGAGGAGAAAGGTACTAACAAGACTAAAGATATGGACTGATTATCACAGAAAGTGCAACATTATAAACAGTAATAGATAGAACACTAATTAGTGAAAAGGAATTATATAATTTAGAAGCAATTTCCCAGTGGGTACGAGTCCCACTTAGAGGTGAAACTGTAACTGCTGAACAGGGGGGAGAGGGGTTTTAGTCCCTCAGGGGCTGAAGTTGCCCACATGTCACTGGACACTGTGCTGTTCTGCACAACTATCCATGTCGTGGAAAGGGGTTTGCCCACGTGCTCTGGGTTTATTGAACCTGAAGGTATTTGTTAACATTGTGTTGTGGGTTGGCCCTGGCAAAACGCCGAGTATTCACCACAGCAACGCAGCCCTCTGCCAAGGGAAAGGGAGAAAGGGAAAAACACCTGAAACTGGAACTTAAATGGAAAGGTTTATGTATTTACACAGAAAGGGGAAAGTTAAAAGTGAAATGCAATGCAACACATACACACAAAGGCAAAAGATAACAACAAGTCTCCACCTCCCCACTGGATAGCAAACGGGCACCACTTCAGCCCCACACGAGACACCACCCGAGAGACACTCAGCAAGGAAAAAGGGAGAAGTGAACAATAAAATATTTACTTCCTGACATAACATAGTGGTGAAGCAGCAGTAAGGCCCAGTTATCCCAAAACAGTCACAGCAGCTCCTTCCAGGACACTGGCCATGAAGAGAAGGGGAAAGTAACTCCTCCTACACTGCTTTTGAATCCCAACTTGTGTTGCTTTGGTATGAAATATTTCTTTGGTTGCTTAAGTCAGGTGACACCTGTCCCTTCTAAGCTACGTAGTACCTACTAATTCGAGGCCTAATCTAGGCCTAACTAAAACTAAGGCCTAAGTAGGACAAACTACCACACATTGAGAAAATGTAAATATTTCTTTAGTGTGTTAGTGTGTGTTAAGTTGTATGAAAAATTCACTTGGGTTATTGTGTAACACTTACTTGATGTGAGAATGTGGAATACAGATGCAAATTTGTTGTGAATTCTGAAGTATTTGGTGTGTAAGAACTGCTTTAATTGATGAGAGTTGCTACAGCTGAGATTGTGTTTGGAGTGTGACCTGGGTTCGTGTTTGTGTGCATGGAGTGCCCTGTGGTGCCGGTTTCAGTCAGTGCAGGATCTTCTGCAGGGATTGTGTGCTGGTTTAAAGGTGCACCAGCAGGAGAAATGAACCCAACACGAAAGAGATTTTAAGTCAGAGTCACAATTTAAAAAAGTATTACAATAAATGCAATGATAGAAAGATAAATTGGTTTTAACCCACAAACCCCAGCAGTGTAACCCAGCCCCCTGGGGCACAAACAGAGTGGTGTTCGTCAGCCCCTGTGCTGAGATTCACGTGGTTCTCCAGAGTCCAAAGTAAAATGAAGGGAAAAAACCTATTGGTGCAGATGATGGTTGCACTCTCTGGTTGAGAGTGGTGGTCGCAGTCTGGTCGAGGTTCTGGTCCTCCTCTGGATCTGGCGAGTGGTCCCAGAAGCCCCCAAAGCCCAAGATTATATACCCTCAGGTTCAGGTGGGAATGCCCAGTACCTCCCCTCAGGCGAGGAGTTCCACAATGGGTGATGTAACTCTTTGAGTCATGGAGTATTTTTGGAATCCTTAATGGTCCATTAGCAGACATGCCCCCTCAGGCTCTGTGTGAAGGTGTAATGACTCCCTGGAGGGAAGTTATCACAGGTCTTGTCTCACAGGCTTCCTTAACACCCAGCTTGCAGCCTGAGGGGTCAGGTGTGCCCTGGGCAGCTGCTGCAAATGGTCCATTGTTAACAGTTCATGGGAAATGAGACAGCGGGTGGAGAATAAATACCTTTGGTCACACCCACACTAGGATAACCCCCAAGGGAAGGGAAGGCTCAGCACTGCCCAGGATCCTGCCCAGGCACAGCTGGGCCTTACTAGGGGCAGCTCCAAGCCCAGCAGCACAGGCCCAGCAGGGAAGGCTGGGTCCTGCAAGGGATATGTTTTCCAGACAGAGGCAGCTCCTTGCCCAGCCCACAGTGCCCGACAGAGTTGCAGCGAAGGGTCCCCAGAGCTGCCTTAATGCCCCCTCCCCCAGGGGTGCCGTGGGGACACTTTTCCCCATACTCCCTGCCCAGGGGTCTGCTGTCTGGAGCTGTCCCTGCCAGCAGCTGCTTCCCTGTGCCCAGGGCTTGGCCCCAACAGTACTGCCAGAGCCCTTCCCAGCCTTGGGTGCTCAGCTCTGCCCTGAAGAGCCCTCCCAGCACAGGGCACTGTCCAGGGGCAGCTCTGGCTGTGCAGGCTCTGATGGAAGTGTCAGAGCAACCCAGAGGAGGCTGGAAAAGCAACACTGATGCTGCCTGTGAGCCACAGTGGGGTCATTTCTGATAGTCCCTGGTTTCTTCACCTGTAAAAGCAACAGCTTGCAGGTTTCAGAGCCTCTTGCTGGGCTCAGAGATGAATTTCTCTGTCTCAAGTCACACCCAGACAATCCAGAGGATAACACTGAAAGCAAAGGACTGTATCCTGTAAAGTATCCCGTTCATGCTGTGCTGCCTAAAAATGTCCCTGGGAAGTTTTCTGCATTGATCTGGAGCTGTAAGCTCCCTCTCCCCTGCAGCCTGCTTTGGACAGCGGAAAGACCCTCCCCTTCCCTACCTGGGGCTGCTCCTTCCCCACAGCCCTTCTGCCCCAGCCCTGTGAGCAGCTCCCCAGGCTGGCTGAGAGCTGACCTTGGCAGGCAGCAGAGTCCCTGCCCCAGCACAGCGCCCTGGGCTGCAGGACCCTGCTCTGCCCCACAGCCCTGGGCACCCCTGGCTGCATCCCCGGCTCCACAGCTATTCCAAAGTGCCTCTGGACAGCTCCCTCCTCATACATTACATCAGATGGGACTGTGCCAGCTTTAGGAGATGACTCCAGGAGCTTCCCCTGCATTGCCCTGCACCCACAGACTCACCGCCTCCAGCACTGCAAAGATTTCTCCTCCACGAGCTCTCAGTCATCCTTTCAGTCCTGAGCCCCTTCGAAGTCTGTCCGTGCCCTGCTCGTGTCCCAGAGATGCCCTGGCAGTGCCCTCAGCCCTGCTGGGCTGTGCACAGGAGCTGCTCCTGGGCAGAGCTGTCTCTCTGCAGCACTGCCTGCTTGCCAGGAGCTCCCTGTGTGCCTGGAGCCCAGCCCAGCTCAGCA
>JAJPCS010003744.1:0-10982 GCA_021164005.1 Willisornis vidua nigrigula | reverse complement strand
GGTGTTGTCCACAAATTTACTGAGGGTGCACTCCATCCCCTTGTCCAAATCATCAATAACAGGACCAGCCCCAAAACTGAGCCTTGAGGAACCCCAGTAGTGACCAGCCCCACATGGACTTGGTTCCATTCCCCACCACTCTCTGGGCCATCAGCCAGTTTTTCACCCAGCAAACAGTTCCCTCATCCCAGCCATGAGCAGCCAGTATCTGCAGGAGATGCTGTGGGAGGTGCTGCCAAAGGCTTGACTGAATTTCAGAGAGACACATCCACAGCCTTTCCCTCATCTCCTGAGTGGGTCATTTTGTCATAGAAAGGGATCAGGTTGGACAACCAGGACCTGCCTTTCCCAAACCCACAGTGACTGGGCCTGATCCCCTGGTTGTCCTGTTTGTGCTGTCTGGTGGCACTCAGGATGATTTATTTCCTCCATGGACTTCTCTGGACCCAAGCTCAACCTGACGGGCCTGATGTTGGCTGGAACCTCTATCCAACCCTTCTCATAAATGGGCATCAGAGTTGCTGATTTCTTGTCAGCTGGGACTTCTCCAGTTCACCAGGACTGCTGGACAATGAGTGAAAGTGGCTTGGCCAGCTCTTTCTCCAGCTCCCTCAGTACTCTCAGGTGCATCCCATCTGGGCCAGGGACTTGTGGTGGTCTCATTGACACAGCAGGTCACTGACCATTTCTCCCTGGGTTATGGGGGCTTCACTCAGCTCCCCATCTCCAACTTCCAGCCCTGGGATCTGGGTATCCTGAGCACAACTGTATCTGGTGTTAAAGACTGAGGCAAAGAAGGCATTAATTTCCTCAGCCTTTTCCTCCTGCCCTCACCCTGTGCTGCCTCTGCATCCAGCAAAGGATGGAGACTCTCCTGAGCCCTCCTTTTGCTGCCCATGGATTTAGAGACACATTTTTTGCTGTCTTTAACTGCAGTGGCCAAATTCAGTTCCAGTTTGTCTTTGGCCCTTCACATTTTCCCCCCTCCATAACTTCACCATATCCTTGTAGTTCCCCCAAGATTTCTGCCCCTCTTTCCAGAGGTGACACACTCTTTCAGTTCGGGTTTTAGCCCATGTTCTCTGTTTAACCAGGCCATAATTTTTGCCCCTGGCTCGTCTCAGGCCACGTGGGCACAGCTTCTGGAACTCTGAGATTTCCTTCTTAAAACACCTGCAGCCTGGCCAAAGTCTGTCAGCTGTCAGTCCAAGGTGTCAGTTCTGCTGGTGCCCCTCCTTCCTTCACCCACAATGGAAATCTCCATTATTTCATAGTCTCTGTGTCCAAGACAGCCCTGACCACCACATCACCCACCAGTCACAGAATCACAGAATGGTTTGGGTCATGAGGGACCTTAAAGAGCATCTCATTCCAACCCCAGGGCAGGAACAACTTTCACTAGACCAGGTTGCTCAGAGCCACATTCTGCTTGGCCTTGAACAACTTCCAAGGATGGAGCAGCCAGAACTATTCTGAGCAACCTGTGCCAGGGCCTCACCAGCCTCACGGTAAAGAATTTCTTCCTAATACCTCATCTAACCCTTCCCTCTATCAGTGTGAAGCCATTTCCCCCTTCTCCTGTCACTCCAGGCCCTTGAAAACAATATCTCTTCATCTTTCTTGTTGGCTCCTTTCAGGGTCCTGGAAGGCCACAATTGGGTCACCCCAAGACCTTCTCTTCTCCAGGCTGAACAATCCCAATTCTCTCAGCCTTCCCTCATGGCAGAGCTGCTCCATCCCTCTCATCATCTTGGTGGTCTCTTCTGGACTCGCTCCAACAGCTCCATGTCCTTGCTGTGCTGGGACCCCAGAGCTGGAGGCAGCTCTGCAGGTGGGGCAACATCCAACCAGGTGTGTTCCAGCAAGGACAGTGTGGAACCTCCTGGAAACAAAGGGACACTGTGACACCACAGAAACTCCTGAAATCATAGGGCAATATTGACAAATGGGGCCTCATGGATCCAGAGGAACCCTGAGATATTTTGGAACCTCCAGGAATGAAGGGGCCTTTGTGACACTACAGAGAGTAATGGAGCCCAAAGTACCCTGGGGCTGCTGCTGAACACCATGGAATCAAAAGTCCATTGTGATACTGCAGGGATTTATGGAACTGAAAGAACCCTGGGAAACTGGAACCTCCTGGAATCAAGGGGCCATTTTGACGCTGAAGAGACTTGTGGAGCCAAAGGGACCCTGGGGCACTGTGGAACCTCATGGAACCAAGGGGCCTTTGTGACTTGTGGGGGCTCCTGGAACCAAATGAACCCCAGGACATTTTGGAACCTCATGGCACCAAGGGACCATTGTGACACTGCAGAGACTTATGGACCATGACAGGATGTTCTATCCTGATCAGGCCCAGAAAGGCTCAGAGAATGCAAACAATGCAGGCTCTCTGTGCTGAGTTACTGCTGCCACCAAGGGGCTGTTTGGCTGTTCAATTCTGCTAAAACCAGCCTGGTTCACCAAACTGCAAATGCCCATCCTGCTTTTTGGGACAGGATCTGACAGATAAGCTGCTCACTGGCCTGGAAACATGTGACTAGCAATCCCTGACAGTGTAACTATAAAAGCTCAGTCCAACTTTCATATGGCAGATCCTTCCACAGACTGCCTTGAAGCATGTGGAGCTTCTCCCATGAAGCAGGGATGGCTCTTCATGGTCACTGCCCAGGGGTTAAGGGAAGGAGAGAGATCTGCCCTCTTTAGTTGTGTGCTGAGTGACATCAGTGCCTTTTTAATGATTGTTTCTTTTTGCTGCTTTTGATCAACTGCATTAAAAAAATTGTTTTGCTACAGTGCACTGCACTATTTTATGCTATAATATACTCTACTAGGAGGCTTTTAGGTTTTCCACAGTGTATCAAATATTTAAGAAAATATCTGTTCACTTGTCTACTGTTCTGTCTGCTCATTTATCATAATATATAATGCAATTTATATAAGTAGATCTGATTTGCCATCGTTAAAACCTGTAAGGAAAAGTGATTCAATCACCCCTCTATAATTCCTGAAATGACCCCTTGATTCCATGAGGTTCCACAGAGCGACAATGAATCCATTGTATCAATAAGACTCTGCAGTGTCACACTGGGCCGTTCATTCCATGAGGTTCCACAGTGTCCCAGTGGTGGTGTCAGAGATGGTGGAGCTTTTCTTTTTGTAGTCAGAAACAGAATGAGAAAGAAATAATGTCACCAATGGCATCTGGGAAGGTCCAGACTGGACATGTGAAGAAAGGAATTTCACTCCAAGACAACTGCTCTGATACAAAGCGTCACCAAGAAAGAGTTTGAATCAGCCCAAGGCTTTGTGTTCCAAGGCAGAGCCAGGGAGGAGGGAGAGATGTCAGTGCAGGAAGGGGCCAGCGAGGTGGGGCAGCCGGGGGATGCCGACAGCCTGCAGGGAAAGGGGCAGGCCATGGACACCGTAGGACAGCCTGGGCTGGAGAGGAGACAGGCATGTGCAGAAGCTTGAAAGCCCCCAACAGAGTCAACTTGTGCAGGCCTTTGGCCATGGCTGCTGTGTGTGCCCCTGATGGCATGAGGAGACAAGTGAGCCTTGCAGCCGTGGGGCCTCATTGCCTCCTTGTCCCTGCTCAGCAGGCTGGGAGGTGCCACCCCATCCTCCTGCCCTTGGCATTGCACATCCCACACCCCAGTGCCCCAGGAAGAGCCCTGAGGAATGAGGGTGGGAGAGGATCTCCCTTTCCAGGGTCTGGGGGTCACGGCTTTACCCTTTGGATTAATGAAACACATCCTTATTTCCTCAACATCTCAGACACCTTTCCTTCCTTGTCCATAGTTGTCATCATCTTTTCCAGTTTTCTCCTCTAAGTGAAATCTGGGGACACTTTCTCAGTCATGTTCCTCAGTGGGGCTCATTAACACTGTAAGAAAGTTTGGACTTTGAATTCTTGAGAGGTTTCTGCACCTTTCCTCAGGGTCTGATGTTCAGGGACTCAGCACCAAACCCCCCAGAGGGTCATTAAATGCCCTGGGCTGTTGCTGTGCTGCTGAGCTGGGCCGGGCTCCTGGCACACAGGGAGCTCCTGGCAAGCGGGCAGTGCTGCAGAGAGACAGCTCTGCCCAGGAGCAGCTCCTGTGCACAGCCCAGCAGGGCTCAGGGCACTGCCTGCACACACCGAGGGCAGAAAAGCAGGGCAGAGACAGGTTATACACAGTCTGAGGTGTGAGGAAATCTGAGAGGAAGATCCACAGAAGAGGAATCTTTCCAGGCTTTCACACGGTAAGTCTGCATGAAGGGCAATGTATGTGCAGTTTGTGGAAAGATCTCCCAAGGCTGGCACATCCCACAGCCTGGGGGGTCTCTAATGTGGGATATCACAGTTTCTCTGGTGCTGAAGAGGAGGACGGGCTGCAAAGCAGGGACTCTCTGCTGCACCATCCCAGGGACATCCCAGCAGGGTTCCCTGATGGCTGCAGGATTTGAATCCAGGCTGTGCCACGCAGGCTGTCCCAGACTGTCCTGCAGAGCAGGGTCCTGCACCCCAGGGTGCTGTGCCAGGGCAGGAGCTCTGCCACCTGCCAGAGGCAGCTCTCAGCCTGCCTGGGGAGCTCCCTCAGTGCTGGGGGAGAGGCTGTGGGGGGAAAGAGTAAACCCTGGCAGGGCAGGGCAGGGCAGGGCAGGTTTCCTCTGCTATCAAGTGAGAGTTTCATAGGTGAGGACTGCTTACAGAACCAGAGCACTCCAGGATATTTTCCAGGGGATACTTCAAGGAGAAGGTGAAAGGAGGGATTTCTATCAAGCTCTCAAGCCACATACCTGGTGGTTTGTCATGCAGAGGGAACACTGAGAGGAGCTGCACAGGGGCTGAGAACTACCTGGCATTGTTGGTGTCTGGGAGGTGGCACAGCTGGCTCAGGGTGACAATGCCCTGAGTGCCCACCTGGTTCTGCCCTGGCTTCTCCCAGCTGGACTCTCAGTGTGCATTTCCTTTTTCCTCAACTGGCTCATGTTGCTGGGGTTGTTTCCTCCTTCTCTCAGTCAGGTTCACTGGGAATGGGAGTTCAAGCTACAGAGTCAATCACTGATCCTGTGATCCCCCTCAGGCAGGTGGGTCCCTGGGAATGAGACATTCCAATTTTCCTCTGACCTGTAGGGCTGTCAGTAGTGAATTCTGTGTGCCTGGAGAATGAGGTGTGTTTCCCAGAATCAAACCCTATTGTTAGGACACTTGGCTCTTCTCTGAGGTGTCCTTCCAAGCTGGGAGCTGCCCTCAAAATGCAAATAATCCTCATGGCACAATTGCGTTATCTGAAATCCCCAGTGCAGAGGGGTTGGTGAGATGAACCACGTGTGTCCTTGGGACCATGAGATGTTGAGACAGGCTGAGATTTTGAGTTGGCTCTGATGGCTTTGTCTATTCTTAACAGTGTCTGGCGACATTCAGAACCCTCTCCCCTGACTTGTCACTGTTATTTCCTCCTCGGACGGTGCCTCCACTTCCAGAGGCAGCAGATGTCCAACAGCAGCTCCATCAGCCAGTTCCTCCTCCTGCCATTGGCAGACACGCGGCAGCTGCAGCTCCTGCACTTGTGGCTCTTCCTGGGCATCTCCCTGGCTGCCCTCCTGGGCAACGGCCTCATCATCAGCGCCGTAGCCTGCGACCACCACCTGCACACCCCCATGCACTTCTTCCTGCTCAACCTGTCCCTCACAGACCTGGGCTGCATCTGCACCACTGTCCCCAAAGCCATGCACAACTCCCTCTGGGACACCACAACCATCTCCTACATGGGATGTGTAACACAGGTGGGTTTTTTTGTTTTCTTCCTGTCAGCAGAGTTTTCCCTCCTCACCCTCATGTGCTACGACCGCTACGTTGCCATCTGCAAACCCCTGCACTACGGGACCCTCCTGGGCAGCAGAGCTTGTGCCCACATGGCAGCAGCTGCCTGGACCAGTGGCTTTCTCAATGCTCTGCTGCACACAGCCAATACATTTTCCCTGCCCCTCTGCCAGGGAAATGCCCTGGGCCAGTTCTTCTGTGAAATCCCACAGATCCTCAAGCTCTCCTGCTCACACTCCTATCTCAGGGAAATTGGGCTTCTTGTGGTTAGTATCTCTTTAGCTTTTGGTTGTTTCATGTTCATAGTTTTCTCCTATGTGCAGATCTTCAGGGCTGTGCTGAGGATCCCCTCTGAGCAGGGACGGCACAAAGCCTTTTCCACGTGCCTCCCTCACCTGGCTGTGGTCTCCCTGTTTGTCAGCACTGCTGTGTTTGCCCACCTGAAGCCTCCCTCCATCTCATCGCCATCCCTGGTTCTGGCACTGTCAGTTCTGTATTCAGTGGTGCCTCCAGTACTGAACCCCCTCATCTACAGCCTGAGGAACCGGGAGTTGAAGGATGCTGTGAGGAAAATGATGACTGGATGCTTTTTGGAAGCAATCAAGTGCCTGTTTTCTCCTCCATAGCTTTCAGAATGGAATTCATTACAGGCCCACAGTTTGGGTGGTTGGGCTTTTAATTCTTGTGATGTTTTTTTCACAGCACACTTTTAGTCTTCTGTTTACCTTTTGAATTTGATCTGACACTGTCTAAATGAGGAGTTGTGCATATAAAGAAAACTGATGTACTTGCAGATTGTGTTTTCATGAAATCCTGTCTCTGGTACCTCTCTGAAGCATCAGGGGCTGATCCTGTATTCAGAGCTACAGAAAAAAAAGTGTCCCAGCACAACAGCACTGCCCCAGAGCACCAGAACTTGTTTTCTGAGCTGCTTTCTTTCCACTTCCACACTCTCTTCTGCACCCCTGTGTAAGGCCTGAGTGCTCTCAGTGGTTGGTCACAGTCCTGCTGGGTGGCCATGCTGTGACCACAGGCAGGGACATACCCTGGGCACTGCTGGGAAAGAGCAGGGCTCCACTACAGAAAAAGGGATCTCCTATGGCAGTGCCTGAGGGTTTGAGTCCTCTTTCAAAGGCAGTTTGACAAACAAGTCCAAGAAACAGACTCCAGAGAGGGTTGTTGGTTTCCTTGCTTCTCCATGGAGACAGTGCAGTGAGATCAGGATCCCACTGTGGTATTTTAGAACTAAGGGCCAGTTCACATATTACAGATGTGTATTCAGTGCCCACACAGATGTCAAATGATCTCCTGGTCACCTGCCTGAGGCTGTGCAGCTTGGGATGGTCTGGTGGCAGGTGAGCACTTCTCTGGAGGAAATCAGGATCTGTCAGGAGGGCACAGATGATCTGCAGGGAGAGCCCATCCCATAAAGTCAGCAGTGAATGGAGCCCTGAAGCAGAATCCTGTCCAGAGAGGAGTCACCCAGAGAGAAAGTACTAAATCTCACTGTGAACTAGAGAACCAGAGCTCTGCAACCCCAGGGGACACAGCAGGGACAGGGAAAAACTCTTGCAAGTGACTTCTCATACCCTCAGTGAACTTCCATGGGTGAATCCAGTGCAGCCCCCAAAGCCATCTCCCAGCACTGGAACAAGGCAGGACCCCTCTGAGCACCCTCCATGGCCACACAAGAGCTTGTGTGGCAGGGGGTCAGTGGCAGGAACCACCTCCAGCTGGCTCTGCCTCCCAGCCTGACCAGCACAGCCCAGCAGATCCCACCCATGGCCCCAGGCACCACAGCCCCTGTGCCCTGCAGAGCAGCATCCCCAGCTCAGGGGCTGTGGGGAGCACAGGGAGGGGCTGCAGGAATGGTTGTTGGTCCTGATGTGGGACCAGCCCCAGTAAGGATGTTCTGCTGAGTTTGTCTGGGGTGAAGACGGGGAGGGGACAAGATTCAGTGAGGGGCTGGGCTGGCTGGGCTGAGAAATGTCTTTGGGAGGGAAAAGTTAATGAAAAGCTCATGTGAGTGAGAGTGCAGAATGAGGGCACACAGCAGTGTCCTTGCACAGCCAGGGCTCCTCTGAGAGACAGGAAGGACCAGCAGATCAGGGTCTGGGCTGTGCCTTTGTTTGCTTGACATGCCAGTGAAGGAGTCCCAAGGCAATTGTCACAGATCAGCCAACAACAACTCCTATTTTAAGCCCTGATCTCTCACCCAACATGGAGGGTCACAAAGTGACTTCATCAGAACTCCATGTTTGCATTGTATGAAAAAGACACGAATGCACATTTTGTGCTTGTGCTGATATGAATCCCAGTGAGCACAAACATCATCAATTATTCCTTGTGCAAGGAAGGCCGTGGGACAGAGATTGCCTTGAAATCACTTCTATGTTAGACTAATGTTCCCTGGGAAACCCCCTGGATGCAGCCCTGGGATGTGCTTCTGAGCTCTCCATATCCATTCCCCAGGCCATGAGCATCTCAGACAGGGGCAGAGCAGGTGATACTCCAGAGGGCTCAGGTGCCTTCAGCCCCTGGCAGTGGCAGCAGGAGCCCAGGGAGACACTGCACCTGCTGCCAGGAACTGTCTGTGTGTGTGCAAGGGAAGGACTCGTGTCTCTGAACAGCCCTGGGAGTGTGAGCAGGGCATGAGCCCAGCTCAGGTGTGGGCACCTGTCAGAGCCCTGACATTTCTGGGTGTGGCTCCAGGAACAACCTCCCTGTCCCAGGGACATTCATCTCTCCAGCTTTGGATACATCCATTACAGAAGGCCCTGTTTCCTCCATTCCTTTTTTCTGCCTTTCTGGCCTGTCCCTTTCATGCCACACCAGGAAGCAGACTGAGGAGCATCTCCCCTGTGCAGTCAGAGGGGTTCTGTGAGCAGTAGTGGCAGAGTTCTATAGAACATTTATTTCTGCCCTTCCCAATGGCACAGGGCACATCTTCAGAGTATGAGACACTCCCTGGAAAACTCTCCTTGGAGAGATATTTGAAGAAAAAAAACGGGAGAGAAGGTAAATTTAGAGATATGAAACTTGCCTGAAAAATTCAGTAGCTCCTCTGAGCAATGTTTCTGCATTGGAATCACTGGTAAGAAATCTATTTTGAAAAGTAGCTGTACAAAGTTATTCCTATAGACAGTGAGTAAATCAGGTTAACTAAATATATTTGTGGTGTTTTCAACTAAAAAAAAGATGAAAAATTATTTTATATATATGTTGAAAATAACCCTTACAATGCTGGCCAGGAATCCTCCAGCAATTATCAAGAGTTCTGCTCTCCAGAGGTTTCAACTATCTCCTGAAATCCACACTCCTGGCTTCAGGCCATGACTTCCCAGAGCAGTCACAGAGTCGGCCACTGCCCCAGAGATGCCCCAGGGCAGCTCAAGGACCCAAGTATGAAAAGTCCCCCAGAGTGTCTGTGAGCCCTTCTGGAGCAGGAGCTGCTGGACAGGAAGGACCAACTGGGGAGGGGCAGGGAATCCCCCGCTGCAGCACTGCTGGCCAGGCTGAGGAGGGTCCTCTCCAGCACAGCAGAACATCCTGTCCCCTTGGGGGCTGGGCTGTCAGGTGTGTTCCCAGGAACCCACTGGCCAAGATGGGCAGGCAGATGCTCAGGGGTAATGAAGGGTGTCACAAAGCTGAGCCCATCCAGCTGAAGGATTTGGGGAGGTCAGGAGGAACTGGGACAAAAGGGATGGGATATTTGGGGGAGGGAAGTGGGGCTTGGCCAACAGAGAGGAAAGATTTTGGTGAGGTAAAAACAGGTTCAGGTAATGCTGAGGGTGTTGAAACACTGACAGTGCAAACACTCCTGATGGACCTTTACCTATAATTTGTGTACCATTGCAACTTCTGTTGGGATGTGAATATAACTTGATACTCCTGATTTCACCCCCAGCAATCTTCTCTCAGGAACCAAAGGGACCCTGGGACTGCAGAAACTCATGGAATAAAGGGGCCTTTGAGACCATTTAGGTCCTTATGTAGCCAAAGGACCCCTGGGACACTGTGGAAAGCCTTGGAACCAAGGGGCCATTCTGACACTTGGGAACCTCATGGAAACGAGGTTCCATTTTGACCCTGCAGGACCTCATGGAAACAGAAGTCCATTGTGCCCTGTGGAGCCTCATGGAATCCAGGGATCATTGTGACACTACAGGGCCTCATGGACTGCAAGGAACCCTGGGACACTGCAGACATTCATGGAATCAAGGGGCCATGATGACACTGCAGGGCCTCATGGATTCAAAGGAATCCTGGAATATTTTGGAATCTGATGAAATCATTGTGCAATTGTACCACTGCAGAAACTTACAGAACCAAGGGGCAATTTTGACTTTTCAGGCCCCATGGAACAAAAGGGACCCTGGGACACTGTGGAAACTCATGGAAACAAGGGGCCATTGGGACACTGCAGGGCCTGAAGGAACCAAAGGTATCCTGGGACACTGCAGAGCTCACGGAACCAAAGGGTTCATTGTGACTTGTGGGGCCTCTTGGGAGAAAAGGGGTCTTGAGGCATTTTTAACTTCATAGAATCAAGAGATCATTGTCACACTGTGGAACATCAGGGAACCAGGATGTCACCTGGACACTGCAGGGCCTCATGGAACCAAAGGAATCCTGGGACACTAAGGAACATTATGGAAATATTTTGGGTCTGGCTGAGGTGGATCTCATTTCCCCACAGCAGCTTTGCACTGGGATGTGGAAAGGTGCTGAGAACACACCAATTTTTTGGCTACTGCTGAGCAGACCTGGCACAGTCCCAGCACTGCAACATTCCTTCCCCAACTGAGGGCAAGGTACTGGGAGGGAACACAGCCAGGCCAGCTGAGCCAGAGTGACCAAAGGGATATTCCAGACCATGGAATGTCAGCTCAGATATAAAAGCTGAGGAAAGGAGGAGGAAGGGATGACATTCATTGTTTACAATGTTTGCCTGCTGAGCAGCTGCTCCGTGTGCTGAAGCCTGGCTTGCTGGGACATGGCCAGACATCACTGATGATGTGAAATAGAGAATAAACCTGCTTATTTTCCTCTTTGTTCGTGTGCAAACTTTGGCTTTTGATTTAGTAAAGTGCCTTATCCCAACCCATGGGTCATTTTCTATTTTATTCTCTCTCCCCTGTCCATCTGGGAAGGGCAGTGATAGAGCGGC
>JAJPCS010003652.1:0-25156 GCA_021164005.1 Willisornis vidua nigrigula | reverse complement strand
CAGTGTTGCAGTAGGGCAGGCACTGCACCTGGTCCAGGTTCACACTGTTGCCAGACACTGAGGTTATTATTGTTGTTAAAATGACGAAGGATGGGGGTCAGATTTCCTTCTTGGCGGTTCAGGAGGTTGAGGACGTACAAGGCTTTGGCCAATTTTTCTTGGGGCGTTAATGATGCGGTGCTCTTTTCTTGTTTTTTCAGCATGTTTTTTAAAGTTTGGTGAGCACGTTCCACTATCGCTTGCCCCGTAGGATTGTGAGGTATCCCCGTGGTGTGTCTGATGCCCCACTGTTGAAAAAATGCTTGCAGGCTGGCCGAGACATAAGCAGGGCCATTATCGGTCTTTATCTGCGCTGGCACTCCCATGAATGCAAAGGCGGCAGTTAAGTGCCTCTGAACGTCTTTGCTCTTTTCCCCCGTGTGGGCAGACGCCATCATTAATTTAGAGAAGGTGTCAATTGAAACATGTACATATTTTAGACGGCTGAATTGTGGAATGTGTGTGACGTCAGTCTGCCATAGTTGTAAGGGCTTCAGTCCCCTAGGATTGACTCCTGAGGGCTGAAGGGGGGAAACTTTTTGGCACTCTGAACAACTTTTTACAATTTCTTTAGCTTGATGTTGCGTTAGGCCGAATTGTTTCTGCAACGCCTTTGCACTTTGATGGAAAAATTCATGGGAGGCGCGCGCCTGCTGCACCAAGTTAGGGACAACGGACACACCCGCCAAAATATCGGCTTGGCGATTTCCCTCCGCTACGGGACCAGGGAGAGTGGAATGAGAGCGGGTGTGGACAATGAAGTAAGCGTGCTCTCTTTGGCCAATTAGCATGATTAGAGTCCGAAATAGGGTGAAGAGTTGTTGGTTGCATAATTTTTTGAGGTAGGAGTGTTCCGCTCTCTTAACCACTCCTACTACATAAGCCAAATCACTGACAATGTTCAGAGCTTGATTGGAGAAGATGGTAAAGGCTCTGACCATTGCCGACAACTCCACCACTTGGGAAGAGCCTATGGTGACATGGCAGTCGCTACACCACTCCTCTTTGACTTTCCATGTCACCACAGCCTTGCCTGTCTTTCCCGACCCGTCGGTAAATACCGTGACGGCACCTGGAATAGGGGTCAAGGACCGCATAATTTTTAAATTTAGGGGGATAAATTTGAGTTTTTGAGTGATTTTCTTACCCGGTAAGGTGAATTGCACTTGGCCCTCAAAATCCTGGACCGCCAACTGGAAATCTGTGGAGAGAAGGATCATTTGATCATAAGTTTCGGATGTTACGGGGAGATATATGATGTTAGGGTCTTGGCCTTCCATTTCCCAGCACCGCTTTCTCCCCCTGAGAATGACTTTACTGATCATCTCAGGGAGGGTAACGATGGTTTTGGAAAAGCAGTGCTGGAGGAAGACCCACTCCCAAATGATTACCTCGTCGTCCTTCTCATCAATTTGCCCTATGATGGCAAAGGGCTGTTTTGGGCCTTTTAGCACAACCAGGATAGGCGGAACCCCAACCAGCTTCCTCTGGGACTGCATTTTTGAAATTTTGTCTTCTACAATTTGGAGTGCATTTTTGGCTTCTTTTGTAAGTGAACGGGGAGAATCGAGATTGGGATCCCCTTGCAATAGGTCGAATAGGGGGCTTAACTCATCTGTTGTGATACCTAATTGAGGCCGAATCCAATTAATATTCCCTAGCAATTTTTGCATGTCGTTCAACGTCTGGATGTCATGATCAATTTTGATTTTTGGGGGAGTAATGGAGGAATGGGACAGTTTCCAACCTAGGTAATGCCAAGGAGAATCCCATTGGATTTTTTCTGGTGCGATTTCAAAATGGAAGGCCTGCAGCGCTGTTGTGACCGAATTAAGGACCTGAATTACATCTTTTTTGGATTCTGCGCAAATTAATATATCATCCATGTAGTGGTACATGATGACAGTTGGATTTTGGAGCCGAATTGGAGATAGAATTTTGGCAACATAAATTTGGCACAGCGTGGGCGAGTTTTTCATGCCCTGTGGCAGGACCTTCCATGCAAACCTCTTATGGGGTTCTCCGGCATTCCTAGTTGGAACCGAAAACGCAAACTTGTCCACATCCTCCGGATGCAAGGGGATTTGGAAAAAGCAGTCCTTAATATCAATTACTACGATGGGCCAATTACGAGGAAGCATGGATAGGGCTGGCATACCTGGTTGTACTGGGCCCATGGTTTCCATCACTTCGTTTATTTTTCTTAAATCGTGTAATAACCACCACTTGCCCGATGCTTTTTTGATGACAAAGATGGGGGAGTTCCAGGGACTGGTTGATGGGGCGATATGGCCTAATTCTAGTTGTTCTTTCACAAGCAGTTCCAATTGATGCAGCTTTTCTTGTGGAAGGGGCCACTGGTCTACCCATATAGGTTTTTGAGTTAGCCAATTAAGTTTGGGTAGCAGCTGCTCACCAGTGGCCGATGTTAAAAATTTGTCTTTAATTTGGCGCCCCATTGCCCCAGTATGTCTCTCCCCCATAGTGTCATGGGCAGTGGCAGTATCAGTGGCCTGCACGAGGCCACATTTCCATCAGAGTCGGTAAAGGTGATGACATGCCGACTCTGCATAGGTTTTAGGGTCCCTCCCACCCCAGTAACGCTGAGGATTGTCTCCTCCTTTGGCCAGGTGTTCGGCCAGTCCCCGACGGCGATGATGGTAATGTCTGCCCCCGTGTCGAGTAGCCCCTCGATGTTTGTCCGTCCTAGGGGTGAGGCTACTACCACCGACAACAGGGGTTGTTCCGCCGTCAGGGTCGTGGTCCAGTTGACTGCCTTCTCCGTGGGTTGGTGTTGCTGCAGGCGTGAAGTAGGGAGAAGGACAGCCACCGGATCCGTGGAGGAGACTTCTACTGGGGGGCTTTTCAGTGGCAAGCTGGGAGAGGCAACACAAGCAATAGGTGCACAAGAAAATCTACCTTTGATTCCAGGGAATCCTCCAAACTCTCTGGCTGCTGGGCAGGATCCTGCACTGCTCCCAGGGAGTCCTCTGAACCTGCTGGCTGCTCTGCAGGATCCTGCACTGCTCCCAGGGATTCACTTGGCTCCTCCACACTTTCAGTGCTGAAATGACTCTTTGACAACACTGAGGACTCCAAAGAGTCTCTCTCTTCCTTTGGTGATTTGGGTTTGAATTTAGATGGTGAAGGAGTGAACCTGGAAAATAACATTTCAGCTCCCAACAGGGTTGTCTCCTCTGAGCCAGGGCCCAGTTCATTAAACAAAACTTTTTCTGGGTGAGCTCTGTTCTTTGAAACTGCAGCATTTCAGTGGTTAACTTGGCTTGGTTTCCTGAGGCATTATGGAAAAAATGTTCATTTTTGTAATGGAAGCTGCCCAGACCAGACTTCTGCACTCTGCAGACAGCACGGAAGGAGGAACTACCACAAAGGTGTTTCTAGATGTGCCCCAGCACTGCCATAGGATTGCACTTGGAAAGCACAGCCCAGAGCTGCTTCCCAGGGATATTCAGACAAGTGCTGCCACCAACAGCTACAGCCATCCCTAAAGCCCCAGCAGAACCTGCTGATTGCTGTCAAGCATCAAAGAGCTGTTTTGTGAAGGTAATATGAGGTTTAACAGGTGAAAACTCCCTTCACCAAGGTGCTCTTTGCCTCAGGTCATGGACATCTGAGAAATCAGTTTTCCCCACCAGCTTTCCTTCCCAGGGGGAAATCACTATGAGGGCTATAACAAAGCAGCAGCAAGAGACTGCGACAGCAGCACTGCACTCTGGTGGCAGCGCCTGTGTAGGTTCTTCATAGGAAAGGACAACAAACTGGGTTGGCAGGGAAGGAAAAGCGGTCACATTATAGATCTGCTTGTTCAAGTGCCTATGCATGGCTTTGTAGCTCCAGAGATAAAGCAGGACTCCAGGTTACTGCTGTGTGAAAAGTGTTGGGAGTGTCTTCCAGCCCCAGTCTGGCTGGAGGACATTGTTTCCAGCCAGTGTCAAACTGGCAGAGATTGTCTATTCCCTGAGCATCCAGCCTGACCATGGCTGGTGGTTTTTATTTGCAGAAGAAAGTCTCAAAAGTACTTGGTCAGATCCCAGGCAAACAGCCTTGGTCTTTCCAAAGTACCAACAGGACACCAGGAAGAAAGCTTCAAGGAGAGGGCAAAGGTGCACATACCTTATCGTGTTCACCTGGCTGTCTGTCTGGAATGACCAGTGGTAGTGGACAGCAATTGGGCTGCAGTTGGTCATCTCCACATAACGCACTTGTTCAGTGTCACTCATGATGCAGCCAAAGTCCAGGGCCTTGGTTGGGATATGGAGATTTGGGAAGTAAACTTCTCCCCGAATGGAGATCTGCTCCTCATGGGGATGCTCCAGGAACCGCATGTTCAGTGTCGTCACTGCTACCCGGCTGTTCAAATCCTTTTTATAAGCTGGGTTAAATTGGATGCACAGATGAAGCTCCTCCCCTACCTCCAGCTTCATGGGCTGCAAGGAGATGAATAGTATTAATAACCCATGTGATGAAGTCCCAAGGTCTGACAGCATGAAACAGTAAAGGTTCAAAGTGTGACCCCAGTGTGGGCTTCTCAGTTCTCCCTTCATTTCTTTACAGTGAGGGTCTGACTGACCACACTCTGGTCTGAGATTTTCTCAGGCCCACATTTCTGTGCTTGGCAGCAATACAAGGGGATGGCTGCTGGAGAGCTGGGGTGCTTTCCAGGAGACACCTTTCCTGCATGGCTTGCCAGGTCTAGTTGCCTGCTCCTTGTGTCTTAGAGCCAGGATGAGTCTTCCCAATTCAGATGTGATTTTGCGTCCTTCTGCAGCTCTGTTGATTCACTTTAGGCCAGTCCACTGCTGACTTTACAGAATAAACTTCTCGACTCAAGGACTGGCCAACAAAAGGGCACCACCACATCCTCCCTCTTCAAACCCCACTGGCAGGAGGGTCCTTGGCTGCTCACCCAGGCATCTGCAGAGAGGGGCTGCTGGTCCACATTACAGATAAGGAATGGCTTCTTCAAGTCCAGCACAATGCTGAATGGCAGGGAGCAGGTGTTTTTTAAAGACAGAGGCTTGTACTGGAGAGTGAGGACATCACTGGGTTGCTACAGAAACAGGAGACAAGACAAAACAACCTCAAGTGGCCACACCCCCCCTTCCCCTTCCAATGCATTTTTCATTTTTCAACTCCAGAAGTGCATACAATGCTATTTCCTCTTTCTGAGAGTTTCTAACCTTCCAGCTGTTTTAACAGCCATGTTGTTAAAGGATGCAATCCAGAGACTTACCTTCTCCACACGGAAAAAGATTGCTCTGGAAGACATTTGCACAGTGGGAGAAACGAACTCACAGGTGACATCCACTTGCATTATTAGTCTCTTTCTTTTCTCTCTCCCCACAAGGGCATGACACAGCAGTCGCTCCTTCACCTCCTGCATGCAAAGGTCACTGTCACCAGTGGGTGCTGGCATGGCAAGCAGCAAACACCCCACGCTGGCTCACCACCCACAGACCCTATTCCTGCCACAGAGTTACAGTCACTCCTCTCCTCAAAAGCACCTTTTCTTTCTGTGCTGCAGCCTGTTTGTTCTGCACTCAAATGTCTGTAACTCTGCACCCCAATATCCACAAAAGGCACTCATGAGTCACGTGCTGCCTACAATTGTAGCAATCCCAGCTACTTCTACTGGGGGGAGAAGAACCTTGAAAAACACAGTCATGTCAGGTTTATTAAGATTGTCAAGTCCGTTAACTGTCACGATTTTGGTTTGGGCAATGATGCCCCTCTGTGCTGCTTGCGCGGCCGGTTGGAGGAGGTACTCCTCCCCCTCTTCCAACGGCTGCTTAGATGTTACTTTCATCTCGCACTCCTCTCCCTTTAGGATGGTACAGGGATCACAGGGGTGCAAGATGATGCAGCGAGCCCGCTCTAGTGCAGGCTCGGCTCTGACTGAGCCCGTTGGAGGCACGCAGGAGAGGCATTTAGTGTCGTCGCACCCCTCCTGGCGCTCGGTGGGGAGTTTCCCTGCCCACCACCCTCTCTGTGCTGCGCCGGGGGATCGCCAAAGGTGACCTGCTTCCTGTATTGTGATTTTGGTGACTTGGGAGGAAGCGGGTCACCGTTGATGTCAGTTACGGACCTACACAGGGAGGTCCAGTGCTTCCCCTTACCGCAGCGCTGGCAGTTGTACTTTGGTAATGTTTTTGGTGAGGGTGGCGGCTGGTTGGCGGGGCAGTGTCTCTCATAGTGCCCCACCTGGCCGCAGTTGTAACAGCGGCCTGTAGCCGCGCAAGCAACAAGTTCAAGGTCCTTTTTTGAATAGTCCACGTTGCGGCAGGCTTCGATCATCTCCAGCAACGTGGGCTCTTTTAGGGGCCGGAGGATTCTCCGGCACTCTTCATTTGCCTTTTCTACGACTAATGATTTGAAGAGTGCGTCCCGGGCTTTAGGGTCGCTAATTTGTTTTGAGATAGCTTCCCTAAGCCGGGATGCAAAGTCGTAGAAAGGCTCTCGTGGGTCCTGGAAGATTAACGCATAGGAAGGTGTGCTGGAGCTGGTTCGTGCCACCTTCTTAATTGCCTCGAGCGCCAAGTCTGCTGACTTGTGGAGAATAGGCAGGGGAACCACGCATTGCTGAGCATTGGTGATAAACTTTCCCTCCCCGTACATTTGATCAATGGCTCGGTCTTTTGTCAGCCCCCTGGGGATGGGGACGAAGTCCCCTTCGGTGACATGCTTCCTTATAAGTGCCTTCCACTCCGTCTCGAAGGCGGAGTACTGTAGGGAAGGCAACCAGGCGCTCGTGACCTGCCGGATGTCGTTAGGCGTAAGGTTGAACGCCTGGAAGAAGGACTCCAGGAGGCTGAGGGTGTACGGGGAGTCTAGGTTGTGCTCAGCAATGGCCTTCTTGATATCTTTTAGTACCGGGTAGGAGATAGGCCTCCACTGGGGTGGCCTGTCTCCCTCTATATGTACTGGGAAGGCCTTAAGCATGTCCAAGTCCCCTGCCTGGGCCGCCTGCTCATGCACAGCCTTCCATGCCTTCTCCTGTGCCTCCACGATTTGATGTACTACCTCCACTTGGGAGGTGGTGGAGGCTGGGAAAGCGCGGGCTGAGTCGGCGGCCGTGGTGTCAAATGTGTTAGGCCTTGGCGCTGAGGCTAATGTCATATCATGAGTGTCACTGTCCGGTAATTGTCCCATGGGACTAGTGGGGGGAGAGATGTCAGACCCCCCCTCACAGTCCAGTTCATCACACCTCTCAGCCCTCGGTGTTATCGGGGCGAGAGAGTGTGCACACTCCGGAGGCGATGATGTAAACCGGGCGACGCGACGGCACTCCTGCGATGTTTTGATGGACAGCTGTTTGTGCACGACGGATCGGCATAAGGCCTGCGGCCTGGCCAGGGCCTCAGGCCTACACGGCTTCTCCGGTGCGGCACCGCAGGGTGGACTGGGCAGGGCACGGTGGCAGGGAGGCCTCGGTGGTAGCGGTGGGTAGGCCTCCCTCGAGTGGGCCTCGGGCCTAGCTGCATGGGCGCAGCCATGTTGTTCCAGGTGGGCGGGGCTATAGGCCTGGGTGGAGGCGTGGCCACAGGGTGGAGGCGTGGCCATGACGCCATGAGGGGCGTAGCCTTTGGGCGGTGCCTCAGGGGGCGTGTACTCGGGTGGTCCCTCCCAGCGCTCCCCGTCAACGGCTCCTCCCACGGCTCCTCCCCCGTTGTCCCAGGCCACGAGGTGTTTCGCGCCGCCGCCATTTTCGCCGCGATCCATGCAGTGTCCCCCCTCCGCCATTTTGCCCTTGATCTTGTCCTTGGGGCTGGGACAGGAGGGCGAAGGCTTCGAGGCGCCATCTTGTGCCCTCGCCGAATTAACGGTGGGGTGCCCAGTCTTTTGACGGTCTTGGAGCAGCATATATACTAGCCGCCAGGCGATAAGCGCCTTTGCCGCCGTTTTGTCACCCTTTTTCTCTGCCTTCCAGAGTGTGGCTCCCAAATTGTCCCAATGATCGATATTAAGTTCTTCTGGGACTTGCAGTTGATGGGCGTTAATCCACGTAGCCAGGGCTTTCAGGGAGGCTTTATCGTATTTGTGGCCCTGGTACTCAATGACCGCTCTAATTTTCTTATAAAGTGGGCGCTCGGATTTCCCTAGAGCGGCTCCCATGATGTTAGTAAAAAGGTGGAGTTCCGAGAATAAGGAATTCAAGCCCTGCCATGAGGATGGACCTTTTATCCCTCTGGGAAAAGGGAGTCCCAGAATGCTGCAGCCTGGGTGACACTGTCCAAAGCTCAGGAAGGAGAAGCTGGAAGGAAGAGCTGTGCCTCACCAGCCAGCTTTGCTTCCAGGTGACCGCAGGACAGAAGCAGCAATGGCAAGGCAGAACCCTTGGAGATGAGCAGAGAAGCACCTGGAGGATACCCAGGCCAGCCGGCTTCAATTAGTGTGTAACAATGTGAAATATCCTCACTGAGGAAACGGCTTATGAAAAAACCCCAAACCCTTCATCTACAGTTTTCTTAGAAGGGACAGAGAAAGCCCCATTCACCAGCAGTACAGGCAATGTGGCACCCAGGGAATGGGAATAAAGGAAGATGTGAACTTTGACATCAGTGTTACTGCTACATACACACACCCACCCCCTGCAGTACCACTGGCTTTGTCAGTGGGGTGGTAGTGCCACATTTGACAGTTTAGGAAAAAAGGATACCCAGCCCTGGCCGACAGGGCCTACATTTTGTAGTTGTTGCTGTAGTGGTGTATGCCTGAATCCTCTTTTAGGAGGCTTTAGTCCAGGAATGCTTTGCCTCATTCATTTCCAAGCTTGGTGATAAAAACAACCAAAGTCTCTGTGCTCCAGATGCAAGCACTGTGGAAACTCATGTGTCTTAGACTGGGGATTTTAATGAAGTGATATGATGGATATTACTCAGACATGAAGAACCTGATTTTCAGCAAAGCTTCAGTCCAGCTCTGCACAGAACATCCCTTCAGCATGGTCTCACATGCAGTGCTTGCTTTAGCAGGATTCAGGGATGTCCCTGTGTGCCCCTGAACAACAGCTCTAATGAAGCAGCACTTTGTTCATCTGATAACACAGCAGAGTGTGAGACCCAGGACTGGTCTGGGCTTCACACTGGGAGTGTTATCCCAACTCCCTTATCCATAACTATATGCTGGGTCAGGCACTGAGATTACCACCCATGAGGATTCCACACTTCCTCTTTTCTAGGCATAAATGCTACTTAGGCCACCAACCCCTGCTTTCCTTGTCCACACCAGCCATATATCACAAGTTCCTGCTTTCTCTGGAAGAATCCCTGTACATTTTACACCCTATCAGGAAGAGTCACACAAAGGCACACGTCTCTCCTCACACTCACCACTGGGGATTCTTCTTTCCCAAACACTGCAACATCAGCAATGATGTCATGCTCTCCCAACAATCGGGCTTCAAGTATAAATGGGATCTCCACTGAACTGTGAGCCTTGATAATTCCACAGGGCACAGGGCTGGAGTACCACACAGCAGCATCTTCCTTGTGTTCCTAGAGGGGACAGAATCAAACGCAGCTTCAGAGGGACTTCTGAGGAAAAGTCCAAGTCTTTAACACTGATCACAACAGCAATTCACTCACACTTTTAAAACTCCCTGGGAGAAAGCAGAAAGGCACAAAACCAGATGAAGGACTTGTAGGGGCTTAGCATCCTCAGGGAGTCCAAAAGCTACTGCATCCACAGACACCCATCCCTGTGCTGGCAGCCTCTTTGCAGCAGCTTTTAACAACCCTCTAAGCTCTCCTGCACGAAAACACCCCAAATACTAGAATATAAACTGCCTCCCTAAGAGATTAAACTGCTTCCTAAAGTTTGTCTTCAGGTAGGTTCCTGTTCTCAGCAAACCTTTAGGTTTGAATAGAAACCAGCAAGGTCTTATCCAACCTCCTTTTTTTTTTCTAATAAAGAACTCAATAACATTTGAGAGGAGAAGGTGCCAAACCTGAGGAAGAACTCCATAGCAGCCAGAAAAGTCACTGTCATTCACAAGGGTCAGCATCTTCTCATAAGGGACCTTTAGGCAGCACCGTCCAAATGTCAGGGTGGGACTGAGCACTCTCAGTGGAGGAACAACACATCTGGGCAAAGAGATGACCCCAAGGAAATTAGAGATACTGAAAGAATGGAGAACTTGTACCCCCAGTGAACATGAAATGGAGCATAAAACATCTGTCATGTCAAACAGACATTTAATAACCCTACAGTGACAGATCACCTTTAACTTCTTTTCACTTGAACATGTCTTGTCAAGGAGGGGCAAACCCTGAGACTCAGCACTGCAGAGGCTTCCAAGTGCCCAGGCAGAGCATGTGCCCTGTTCCAGAGCTGTCTCAGCAGCTTTGTCCCTCCTTTGCCCAAGGAGGTTTGCAAGGACTCCTGCAACAGTCCCAGTGAGCCATGACCTCTGGAGGAGCTTTCCACTGAGGATCAGTTCTCTCCAAGGCTTGAAGAACACAAGACTACAGTGTCTCAGTAAAAATTACTCCCTCGTCCCCAATAGTGCTGTTGCCCTGCCTGAAAACTCAGCTGTTTGCTCCAGAAGTGGAGGGCACACACCATACAGAGTGGGCTATCACTCTCTCCCAGTTCCTACAGCTCCCTTGGGCCTTCACCCCACAGGTCTATACACTAACTGTCCCTGTTTGCACTTGCTTTATAAAACTGCAGCCCAGGCACTGAATTGATGGCTCTGCCTAGGAGAGGGAACAGCACCAAGGAACTGCATCCCTCTTGTCATTAAACTGACACCCACAGCAGCATAACAGGACTGAATTTGGCTGCAGCAAGAACAACTTTTGGCCTCAACTCTGAGAACATTAATGCTCAAAGAGCCAGTGGGAAGCAGCAAAACCTGAGCTCACCTGCCACATCAAGGACTATATTCCCCTCCATAAGATCTTGCCTTCCTTTGCCTTCACCACTCCTGCCATGAGCCCCTTTCCCACTGGCACATGCTTTGGTTAATTAAGCCAGACCCCAGCCCTCAGCAGGCTGCTCACTGAGTCCCAAAACAATGCTGCAGTGTGGTGGCAACCCTGCACAAACCCACCACTTGCAGGAAGAAGGAGAGGCGGCCCTTTGGAAATCTATTACACTTTAAGCATGAAAAACCAGGCAAATCTTTAATGCCATTGCTATTCCATTTAGAAAAAGGCCCAGGGCCATGCCTGGCTGTGAGGAGGAGTGCTTCTCACCACAGACTGCTTTCCAAGCACTGCTATCCCTCACATCTAGCTGGGTAGAACAAGGTCATTAAACAAGTCTTCTTCTTCTTCGGAGCAGCAGCCAGCAAACCCCATGCAAGGCAGTCTGCTGGTGGTGGGTGCATGAGGAAAGACAGGCAGCTGCAAGGACAGTGCTGGTACCTGGCTTTGACAGGCAGTGCTAACACCTTGCCAACATCATCCACATCTACCACCAGCTCCATCTTATATTTTTGCACGGTGTTGGAACACAGGGTGACCTGATGGAAGAGAAGAGCAGCAAATAATTCCTCACTCCCAAAAGCTCATCACCCATATATGGTGTCCTCCAGTTTTTGTTCCATGGTAATGAAAGGAAGGATTTTTACTTAATTCTTCTGCTGGTCCATGTGTAGAGCACAATCTCTGGGTGCAAAAAAAGCCTTCTGGCAATATCAGATTTGTTAAACTGACCTTGCAGTTCTTAGGGCACAGGTAAGTTAAATTAAAGCACCAGTAGACTAACGCTTTACTCACCACTGTATTCAAATTAAGGGCCCAATTTTCCACCTGACTACAGTGACATAAATGCAGAGAAAATCTGTTGACTTGAACAGAATGAGCTCAGCTTTACAGCAGGAAGCTGAGGGCAAAGCGTGGCTCAGCAGATGCTGGGCAGTTCGTGGCTGCAGAGTGTTTCCTGTCCCCACTAGAGATCCCCGCAGGGAATACAACTCATTCTGCTCCCCAGGAGAGGAGAAAAGAGATCAGGAAGAAAAGCAAAGGGATTTATACAATATCTTCCCTCCAACAGCCACCCTTCTGTCCCCATCCTTCCTCTGCTGCTTTCAATCAAAGAAACTGCACTCAAGAACACACAAATAGCTTCTGGACTTGAGCATATGGTACAGGATTTCAGCTTATGATTTTGGAAACAAAATGGTGCCCCTTCAGGAACACCCCCAGTAACTCAGCTAACAGAGGCCTCACAGCAGTGCAGATCTCTTACTCACATGATGCTCAAAGCTGGCAGTGCTAAACACCCTCACACACATCAGTGAGCTTCAACTCTACCTGCTGAAGCGTGTATGGCTGGATCCATACCTGGATATCTTGGAATTGCCGGAAGCAGATGGTCCCTCTGCAAGGTTTTATGGTAAATTCCCTTGGCTTCATGAGACCTTGAGCTCCCTTTCTCCAGGGTGGGTGAGTGTTGCTGGATATCTGAGCAAAGCTGTTAGTGCTGGGCTCTCCCAAGCCGTCCTCAGGAATGCGGAGGTTGAAGGTCATGGGCCTCAGGGAGGTGGTAGTCAGGCAACAGGACAAGGTGTAAGGAAAGCCTAGGAAAATGAAATGTAAGCACCAATTATCTCGTGATTACTGGTGGGAATATTCTGGTAGAATAAAACTGCTTACAGTTTAGCTCTTTTTTATCTGAACTAGAGCTCATTGAGCAGCTCAGTGAGGAAAAATTGTCATTTAGTTCCCTTTGATGCTGCTCTCAGATTGCTGCTGCCTTGGAAATGCCCACTCTTAGCCCTTCTGAATATCAGAAGTTTCTCTAATGAGGAGGAGCTCTCTCACCCGCCCAAAACCAGCACCAGTTATTTCTCTCTGATGAGTGTGCACCCAGACTGACCATTTACTCTGAAAATTCAAGCTGTAAATCTCCCCATTAACTCCATCTACACTCCCACTCTTTTCAAGGTATAAAAGCAGTGAGTTGTCATCGAGGAGAAGCTACAGTAAAAGAAAGAGGATGGAATTGGGAACTAGAATATGATGCAAACCACCCTAATGTAGTTTTTCTAGGCAGGAGCCTTAAGGCATCTCCTGGTTTGGGGCAACCAGACTGAGCTTGTAGACAATTCACAGCCCATTTCACTGGAGACAAACCCGAGGCTTGCTTTAAGAATGGCAGTTTGGAACTATGTCTCACCCTACCCAACAAACAGGGACATCTCCCCCATGCTGCACAGGCTGCTGTGGAGGAACACAAGTGATGGATGCTCTGAGGCTCAAGTGCTCTGTCTCAGCAACACAGAGACCTCTCACACTGTGGTCCAAATCCCAGGCACACTCACCAAAGGAGATGTCACCGAAGTGGAGGGCAGGTACATCGAAATGAAAAGTTGGCGCAACAACACAGCCCCTGTGAGGACAAAGATGGAGGAGGCAATGGCTTGATTAAAGGGAATTGCAAAGGGTTCAGGTCTCATGACCCCATGAATGGATAAAAGCTTCTGTTAGAGCCACCATGGGTTTCAAATCAACCCACCACCCTGTGCTCATCACAGCATCTCTGTGGACAGGAGGCAGCAAAGTGATCAGCAGCCAGCCGGCTATCTGGGACAAGCCCTCATGCCACTGAGGTTCTGAGAAGTGAGCTTTGCCTCTCCCATCATCATATTTTTTCCCTCTTTTGTTCCCCACCTCTCCCCTCTGCTTGGCAAGGATTATCTTTCGCAATGACACCAGCCCATGGGATGATGCTCGAGTCCTTGTGACAGTCCCTGCTGCAGAGCTCCCCGCTTCCCTCATCATCCCTTTCCTGGCTGTGGAAAGGAGGCACCAGAGCACTCACTGCACAGCCAGGAGCACAGCCCACACAGGGGCATGAGAGATGATGTGAGGCTGCTGCTGCCCATTTGGGACGGATTATTAACAGGGGATTTTAGAAACATGACTTCTGATGCAGAATCACCCAGGCTGGCCCATTGCCAAAGCCCTGGGAACCTTGCTGGGTGTGCAGGTGGGACATCCCAGAGCAGCTACTGCCCAATGCTGATGCCATCCCACTGCCTGTCATGGCCAAGGGGGAAGGGACATCCCCAGAGGAAGGAGTCACTCCAGCTCCTGGGCACCCTCACTGGGCAAGCAGGCATCCCCACACTAAGGGGATGGCAGGATCAGAGCCAAGACTAAGACCTCAGGCAACATCCTTTTTCTCTGCTCCACCACAAAATGAGGTAGGTGGGAGAGGATTACCCAGAGACAGCTACAGACATGCCCACCTGTCGCAGTCTTGGTCTCTTTGGGAAGGGACCAGACCAGCGACGGGGTTCGCAGACTGCCTGCTGAGCTGTCGTTCGCGGCTATCCCTTGACCCAAGGTATGGTTTGCCTCGCGAGCTGAGAACAAACACCAAGGAGCCAAGGGTGGTCTGACCTGATCCGAAGATCCAGGCTGATCCAACTTTATTGAGGGAAAACAGGGGTTTATATAACTTAGGTTAGGGAAGGTTCTGGAAAAGGGGTGGAGCTGAGGCGGAGCATGCAAATCCACCTCAGTCCATAGGGTATGCAAACTAGGAGGGAGTAAACTTGGGCGTGGACTAGTGACAGGCAGGGCCAGGGCCGCCCCCTAGGGGGAGCTGACCAATGGTAGCTGTCGCCTGGTTGCTGGGCACCTGCCTGCCTGGGGGGAAGGTTCTGGAACTGGGAGAGCAGTAGACATTTTTATTTTAATAAAAACTGGGGATAAAACTGGGGATAAAGAAAGTCCGTATTATAGTTGTCATTGTCCGGGTTCTTGGGGGTCTTCCTGGACTTTCCACACGTCGAACTCTGTGCGGCGATCCCTCGTCCTCCTCCATTCTTCCATATCCATATAGTCCCCATCTCCAACACCCACCTACCTCCCAGAGCCCTCCTCACCTGATAGTGAAGGTCACAGGCTTAGGGGATTCAGTCACACTGAACCGGAATTCTTCCTTGAACTCCCCCAGGATGGCGGCATGGAAGGAGATCTGAATGACCTGGAGCCCATCCGGTGCAATGATGCTCTTCTGGGGCAGAAAGGTGAAGAAGGAGCCCCTGGCTGAAGTTGGAGGAATGAGGCAAAAGGGAGCCTCAATAGGCCCTTTGTTCCACAGGATTGCCTGCAGCAGAAAGAAAGCAAAATGGAAATACATGAGGAATCTCCTCTCTTACAGAAGGCTGAGTTGTTTTCAAATTAAATAATTAACATCTGTAAAAAGCAGAAGATGCTCTGTGCTGCTGCATGGCAGAAGCCAAAAAGTACAACAGGACAAGTTGCTCCTTTTCATGCAAAGCAGCGATAACTTCACATAACCAGAGTAACTCTGAGGTTATCCCACTGACACAGAGCAGTCCACTTGGACTTGCAGTGCAGAGGAGCTGCTCAGTGTCACCAACTTCATTCAGACCCAGCCCTAAGACCAACACAGGTCATTGCAGCATTACAAGTTCATCACACTGAGCTGCTGCTGCTCCAGGTGTGCCCAACCCCAGTAAGGGCAGGACATGTTCAGTTTCCACTGTAGCCAACAAGCTTATTGCATGTAGAAGATGCCTGAGGCAAAGATGTAGAAAGTTTCTTTGCTTCCTTCCCAGGAATGCTTTGCTCTTTCTAGAGCCAGAGATGCACCATGGCTCAAGTGTGGTGAGGGACTGGTCAGCAAGCAAAAGCTCTCCCAAACCCTTTGTGAGGGCCAGTGCTAAGCCAGGAGGCTGGACAACTTCCCTCTGACCCCTAGGAACAGGCAGGAGGTACTTGACTGAAAACAGTTAGCAATGGACTCGAGCTTAAATGCAGCCAGTTTGTTCCAGCTGCTTTTGAACAGCTCAAGCACAAAGGTGCCTTGAGTCTGAGGCAGGAGCAAAAGCCTCTGAACACTCCACTTTTTGACCCAGTGTTGCTTTCATGTGCCAAGGAGTTGTTTTGCAGGAAAGCCTCCCAGCTGATCTTCAAGGCAGGTGGCCAAAAAGCAGGGATGAGGGTTTCATGAACAACGGACACACCTTTCAGACTTCATCAAAAGGATCCAGATTCCAGGAAACCCCACAAATTTGACTAGCATCACAATTGCCTGAGTTGCCAGAAATTCCCCATGTCCACAAGGCTTGCTGCTGTCCCAGGAGCATCAGGATACACTCCAACCCTGCTGCTCACCTCATATCTGTAGACTCCTAGGACAGAAACTTCCCCAATGTCCAGTTCGTCAAAGCAGAAGCGGAGCTGGGGCCCGAGGCCTTCCCCTATGAGGAGCAGTGGCAACCTGATCTCACGACCTGGGGAGAGATTTTAATTTCAGTACAGCGATTCCCTCTATTATCCCGCATTTTGTTGTTCAGGAGCAGGCTTCTCTTTCTCAACACACATCAGTTGCCCAGCTCTGGTTCCCCTAACTCCCAGACTACCTCAAGGCTTACATGTAACTAGTCGTTGCACTGCTTGGGTTGTTTGGGAATCAGTGATCCACGGCCAGGTATCCTGAGCCCTGGCCTTGCACAGGAGACTCCCTGGAAGCCACAGGGTCAGCACTGCCCTGCTGACCATGGATCCTTCCCAGCAATTACATGGGAGCCCAGTGGGCTGGAAGAGCGTTTGCACCTTGCCTTCACTGTGGGTGAGAGAGGCAGAAGAAAGGAGCCATACGTGAGATGTCACAGTAGGCAGCTTGTTTATAGATCTGGGCTTTTTGGGGTTTAAAGATCACATTGATTTCTGCTGAAGAATTTGGCCAGACCTCTCCCTCCTAAAACAGAAGCAGACAACAAAACTTTCATCTTCAAACATTACATTTCTCGTTTCCAGCCACAGCCTGTATTTCCTGCAAGCCTGTATTTAGACCATCAGTGATGAGCAAAGAGTGGGCAAACCTATCAATAACACTGATACAAGAGATTGGAAGATTTAGACAGGTTCCTGCTGCCTGCTAGGAGCCTGCAGGGCAGAAATGCTTTGTGCAGCAAGCTCTCCCAGCATCACCAGAAACGAAACCCAGTGTCTTCTCTCTTGGCACATCAAGCCAGCTGAGATGAGGACCTGCCAAGTGACCTCATTTAGAGAGGAGGAGGAGGAAGGATGTTTTCAGCTATCACTTACCACTGGCTCGATAGTGAAAATGCCACTAGAGAACAGCATAGGATCTTCTTGCACTTTTGCCCTCTCACTCTGGAAGTTGTGGGAGAGAAGACAAAGGCGTTCTTGGCGAGTGGTGTCCACTCTGCACCACTTCATAAAATCATCCGCCTGGTTCTTTTCCTGCCGACGCAGCTGGCGGCACAGCCTGCAGCCACAGGGAGAGACAAACCCAGCGAATCATTTAATGAGCCACATATTTGCAGAGATAGAGCAGGAGCAGGAAAGCACCTGGGGAGGAGCAGCAGCAGCTCCACAGCAAAGGGCTAACCCTGAGTCATGAGGCACAGAATTCTGGATGGAATTGTTGTTTGTGGGTGCAGCAGGTAATTTTACTCGACACTTACAAACTCAGGAGAGATTTTGAAAGACAGCAACCTTCAAGAGAGTCTCCTGGCTCAAACCCACTGCCATAGCTGAGGAAGAATCAGTCACTTCAACTGGCTTTTCCCACCACAGAGCTTATCAGGGAAGGTAGATAAAGATCAAGGAACACCCACTGTGGGGCTTCCCTGGGAAGGGAGATAAAATCTGGGTTTCAGCTGCAGGTTACCAGCATCACTCTCTTCTTTCCTTTCATACCTAGAGGGATAAGCAAACTCCAACTGTCCTGTTCCCTTCCACCAGGACACTGCCTTCCACCAGAGCATCCCAGAGCATTTTCAAAGCAAATAAATTAAGATATTACACCCCTTCAGTGACAGTCAAGGTTTTATATGCATGAAAGCAGAGGCCCTGAGAGAGGAAGGGACTTTGTTTAGTATCACACAATAAGGAAGTCGGGATCAGCATCTCTGAATCCAAACACTTACATGTCACTTTGAACCACCTTCTCTTTTTCCTCATTTTGGCCTTGTCTGCAGACCTCTTAATGTCTCCCTTACTTGGAAGCTGCAGCAGAAATCATTGTAGTGTTTAAAGATCACAAGAGATGAGTTTGAGAGATCAGAAGGGAGCACTGCTATGGAGCAATTGTTTCCCAGCTGGCAGGTCCCTGTCCCTCCTTCACAGTCCAGTCCCCTGACCAGGAAGAACCAGCAGGTGACAACTGGGGGCAAGTGGAAGCTCCATATGGAGCAGATCGAGGCAGTGCAGTATAAGCAGGACAGAGATCATCACCCAGCCAAGTTCAAACACAATTAGAAAGGAAATACAGTTGTGGACATCACCAGCTGCACACAGACAGAGCCTCGGGCAAACACTGTCACCAGCACCAAAAATACTCGCTTTGGCTGGTTCTCTGTGGAGTGCAATGGGAAATCTTTCTCCATGGCTGACCTACAGTGCTGGACACAAGGAGGGCTTCCAGCCACTGAGATGGACAACTCAACTCAACCTCCATCAACAGACAATGATTCCACCTTGACATCCCAGAAAGTCCTCCAGGAGGGAAACTGAGCAAACTCCTGGATAGACCTTCTCATCATCCAGGGCTTTTTGGGTTCTACCCCACTGCAGGGTCCTGCACTACCTCCTCTCATGAAAAAGTCCTCTCTGCTTTGAGATCTCAAAAGCTGCTCTGACAGCAGGACAGTGACCTTGGAGCCACGACCATCCCCAAGATTGCAAGTCAGGAAGGACTGGTCAAAGTCTAAGACACAAACTGGCATGAAAGGAAATGTAATTGGGAAAAGATCAGGTTGAAGTTAACTGTGGGGAAACCTGGTTGCTTCTGAGGGGAAAGGAGATCACTCAGGGTCCAGGCTAAGACAGGCAGGTAGGAAGAAATGGGGAAAGGAATGGTCCAGGGAAGTATCCAAAGAAGGTAATGCGATTTTCTTTTAACACACTGAGCTTGCATGGAAGTCAGACACTGTGTAATTAAACAGAGAACAGTGGAAAACTAGTTTTGGCCTGCAAGGCATTTCTGACCTAATTACATTGAACTTTATTTGCTCAGAAGCCCTTAAAAAGTGCTACAGTTTGAGGCAGTTTCTTGATCAGCTCTGGGACAATCTACCTCCTGTATACCCACATCCATCCAAGTCTGAAAAGTCACACAAGGATGCCCTAAATCACCCAAGTTTTTAACCGTCATTTCCAGTTCAGACCCCTGGTCTATGTTTCTCTGCTGCCTGAAAGAGGAATTTCACAGCTTCCCCAAAGAAGCCCTTTGAAGAATTAGCCCCATCTTTCACCACCATGAAAACACAGGTTGCTGAAGCCCAAATGCTGCTCAAATCCAAGTCCTGTGCTGCCCTGCCTTCCCTGCAGAACCCTCCACCTCCAAACTCCCTATCCTCTAAGGAAATACTTCATTGTGCTGGAAACTGGGACAGTCCAGAGCAATTCACCATCCTACAGCAGGATGGCTTCAACTATCAGGGCCAACAAAGCCCCCTGCCCTGCACAGCACTGGAAAGGAACCTGCCATCTTATGAAAGCAGGAGCAGAAGGAACTGCAGAGAGTGTCAGAACAGCTGTGCTACCTGAGCTATATGAAGTCCTTCTGCTCAGTGCAGTCCCAGGTAGCAGGTGCTGACACTCTCAGCCTCATGGACACTCTGTAGCCCAGGGATTTCTGGACCACAGTGCTTTGTGGGTCCACAAACATTAATTTGCTCTCTGAGGAAATCCAGTCATTACAATCAACCCTTCCCCTCCCAAACATTATCCTCAGCTGGAGTATAGATGGAACCTGAATGGGAAGTGCTGAGCTCCATTTCCCTGAAGCCCAGGGACACATGCCCTGATGCCAGGGATGGTTTAATTGTCCTAAACCATTCAAAAGCACCAACACCCCCCTGAGGTCATGTTAGTTTTACCCTTGGGCAGTGGATCTCACTGACATGCATCTTTCAAACCCACCTCTCCTTCTGCCGATCCTCCCTTTCCTGAGTAGCAAAAGCCTTCCATTGGAAGTGGGCTATGACACTGCTCCTGTTGTGGATCATCACGGTGCTGTGGTTTGACAGTGAGAGGTAAGTCTTGTCAACTGTCACGGAATTCCTGTCCAGCCTGATGTGGACATTCACTGCTGAGCCATGAAGGCTTGTGTGGGTATCTTCACCTGGAACAAAGCAAAGGGGAATCTTTGCTGAGCTCACTTGCTGAGAGAAGCACAAGGAACAAAGGAAACAGGTAACAGAAGAAAACTGCACAGCTTTTAGCTGTATGAGCAGTTGCACGGATCAGTACATTGATCGCATCCCAACTGCTGTGTGTGTACAGCAAGGCAGCCAGTGCAGTGCCCAGCACTCACCGGTGTCGTAGTGCACTACCAGGGATGCAGAATGATCACGGGCCTGCAGAGGGTGAAATTCCACTGTCACTTGCATGGTGTCACCAATGCTGAGAGTTCCCATGGCCGGAATGACAGAGAAAGGGCTACAACACAGGAAGAGATCAGGACTCTTGGGGGAAATTTGGTGATAGTACTCCTTTTGCAGTCTACTTCACTTCAGTTCACTTGTGTAAGGAAGGAGCAAACCAACCACAGTCAGCAGAAGACAGACAGAACACAAAACCAGTTACTTCTGAGGTAGATCCAGCCCTCAGAAGATCCTGATCTGGTTCCTTTTGTTACTCTTTACGAACTCCATTATCACCCAAGAGTGTTTTGCACAAAGAAGGATGAGCTGCGTTACCTCTGGGTGCTGATTTGGTAACAGGCTTCCCGGTTACCAAGGTTGCGAACCAGCAGAGTCTTCTGGGTGCTGTACTTGACTGGACAGACTGAGAAGTCCAGCTGGTCAGGGAAGTCCAGGACAGCTCGGGCACCAATGGCCTGAATTGGCACAATGAACTCCTCTCTTTCAGTGACGCAGAGGAGCTGGTGGCAATAATCCTGCACAGAAAGAAACAGTTTCAGCTCAGAACATTTAACCCCATCTTCACCACGGGCAAAGAGTTCTAGATCCAGTGCAATGCCACTGAAACCAGCTGAGCTCTGCAAAACCAAGGCCAGATGCTCTGTCCTGAATTCAGCCCTGCAGGTTCATTTTCCACTGAACACACTGATGTCTTGGGACCTCCAGACTCGCCTTGTTCTCCGCAGGGGTGAAGAGGATGCGTGAAGTAGAACACAAGCCTGGTGCTACCTTGCGGTACACACCACTGGGGCCATCCAACTTGAAATAAGGTGAGCTCTCTATGATGACCTTCACCAGCTGAGGAACCTGCAGGAATGACACAGAACAATGATCTTCCCACTTGTGGAAACAGGTAGACAAGACACCTGGCTATGCTCTGGTGACATCCTTCCTTAACCAAATTACAAACCACTTTTAGCTCTGGAGGTACAGGCACATAATTCTCAAGGGTGCCTGGGCAAAAGCAGCTCAGCCAGAAGCAGTAGTACAATTCCTGCTTGGAAGGAAGTGCTGAGCAGGTCAGGCACCAGCAGTTACAGAGGCAGAACACCTGAACCAAATCATTTGCATATTCAGCAAGCCCAAAGACCTGTTTGCTTCTGCCTGCACACAGTCATGCAGCCCCATTCTGGAAGGCAAATGTGCTACCTAAAGGCAAACCAGCACGTGCTATCCTGGGGGGGAGAAATTTCCCTTCTAACTGATTTGGTTGAAGTGGGGCAGTCCAGCTATGGGGATAGAGTCATGTGGGGAGACCAGACACTCTGGCCTTACTGGGAGTAAAAGCAAACATGAAGAGAGAAGTACAGGACACTACCAGGAAAGGCTGGTGCAGAAGATGAGAGTAATCAGCTTGCCAAAGGGATGGAAAGCCAGACAACAGCCCAGGTTGTGCCTATCAATTGCTATCCAGTGACTGAGGTCTTACTCAGTTCAGAATTAATTCCTTTGGGACGAATCAAAATGCCTCCCCTTTATAGGACAATCAGAAGATGCTGCTGTACAAGCTCATTATTTTTTACTGAGTCTGGCAGAAATATTAATACAAATGTCCTTTTAAACTTGAGGAAGCACGACTAGAGCAAATTCACTGTTTATATGTTGGCAAAGACAAAAAAGAAAAGCTGCTTTGGGTTAGATACCACCAACACACAGCCAAAACCAGGGCAGAATCCCCAGCATGGGTAGATTTCCATCATCTTGTAAAACAGAGGTGCTGAGACATTTCATTCTGGATGTGCTGCAGCAGGTCACGTGCTCTGCTGTACCACACAGAAATTACACCTCTCTCCTCTTCCAGCTCTCTGTTACACCTCCACATCCCAGCACTTACCTTGTCCATGTTCCTCAGAACCACTGGCATCTCATAGACCTTGTGTGGGACGTAGTTCTGAAATACCACCTCTGATGGGAAAGGCTGAAACAAGGTCTGGTCTGAGTCAACTGCCGAGAACTGCAGAGGCAAGAGAGAGCAGGGAGACGTTCAGCTGCTGGGAGGAAGATTCATGAATGAGAATCCTACACTGAACCCCAGTGAAGTGCAGGCTCTCAATGAGTAATGTCTGCCCAGCTCACACTGGGGGAACAGCAGCTCACCCACCTCTGCTCTGAGCTCATCAGAAGCTGCTGGGCCACACAGACCAGGCTGAAGCTGAGCAAGTCTTTTGACACCCTCTTCAAATAGCCCATCAAACAGCAAGGAAAAGGGCAGGAAAATGCTACCTTGTGATGGGAGGTCTCATTCCTGTCTTGATGCTTGACAATCTGGGGCAGTCTCATCTCTCGAATGCTGGCCAGCCTCTGCTGGGTGCTGAGAGACATCTCCTTCTGGAAGGCAGAGGGAGTCAGCTGGAAGGCAAAAAAACCAGCAAGAGTCTCAGAAATGCCCTTTTCAGAAAGGCTTTTCTTGTTCAAGTGCCACTGGTGAATAATTTGTGATCACAGCCAAACTCAAAACAGGTTTATATATTTATACAGAAAGGAGAAAATTAAAGGAAAACTACAATATAACACCAACTTACACAAGTTAGAAATAAAAAAAATAACTCCCCACTTACTATCCAATGCAAATCCCACCATTCTAGCTACAAATCACTCCAGAGAACTCAATCCCCAGAGGGACGGACCTAAGCAGAGAGAAAGACTAACAACAAACATTTTAATTTCCTAAGATAAAATGGTGGTAAGCCAGTGCTGGGCCTGGGCCTCCTATCCCTCCTGGGACGGCACAGTGTGTCCTACTGCAACCACAGCTATGAAGGAACTGAGAAACTTCTCCTACTCTACTGTATTTATATCTCAGTTTGCATCATCTGGTATGAAATATTTCTTTGGTTGCTTAAGCCAGGTGATGTTTGTCCCCTCTAATCTACCTCAGATTCCCTGGGCCTGCTAAAACTGAGGCCTGGCTAAAACTAAAACCAAAACCACCCCAGAAGGACATGGAAGAGGAGTTTGTAGCCTTAGCACAGATCCTCTCTGGCCACAGTGGGTACTCACAGTTACAGGCTTCTCTGACTCTCTGACCAGCTTTGAAATACGAGGCTTCCCCACTCTGCCCTGGGATCCAGAAGCCATTCTGGAGGTGCCACTGGCCATGTCTTCACTCACCTGGAAGGAGCAGCAATGGAACTTTGGAAATGTTCTAGTAAATGGACTGGAGTTGGACCAAGGGTTGGACTTGATGATCTCGGAGGTCTTTTCCAACCCAATTGATTCTATGATTCTATTCTATGAAATCCAGAATCCCATTCATGGCAGACCCAAAGGATAAACTGGTGTCTCCAGGCTGTGGCCTCCTTCTCCAGAAATGGAGAACACAAGGCCTCCCCACCCTGATTCATCATTAAACCATCATCATTAGTGGCAGAGTTAAGATTCATAGATGTAAAGCCCCAGGACAGGCAGGCCCTGAGCCAAAACAGCCCTTTGCTGTGGGTGCAAATGAGCCACAGAGACACACCGGAGCCTGATGGTGTTTCTCACCTTCCCCCCTTCCCATTACTTTTGGGCCCCCATTATCTGGAGTTATTAACCAAATCTCTATTACTAAGTTTTTTGATGGAAACACAAGGAAAATAAATACCACTTGGCTGTGTCACTTTGCAAGAGCAGCTGTCCTGATGTGACTGTGCCTGGAAGAACAAGCCCAGCTCCCTCAGCCAGCGCTCCTCAAACTGGTGAGGAGGCTGAGGACAGGTAATTTCTGTTACCTAAGGACAGGTAATTTCTGTTACCTGGGGACAGGTAACTGTCACTTCTCTGTGAGGCCCCCTAGGCATAGCACCCAGTCCACCTGCCTGAACCACCACAGGCTACTTGGAGGTTGTGGATAACCTGCAAGATCTTTATCCAGCCAAAGAACTGCTGGTGTGACTGTGCCAGGAGTGTGGCACCGAAAAATAGTCATAACTGGTAGAAGAAAAATCTTACAAGGGTACAGCCTGGATTAGAACACAGAAGGGTGAGGGTTTCAAATGGAAGAAAAGGCATTTGCATTTAGCAACAGTACAGAGGCTTTCGTTAGCATAGTAAGGAGCCTTCCTACAGGATTGGCCTTTTAATTGCCTCCTGGTATGATTGCTCACTTCCTTAATTTAGCAGCAAATGGGGGAAAGTGTGCATGGGGCTCAAGCTTTTGGGCACAATAAGGGCAGAAGGTGATTGGTCTGTTTTCTTCTTTTGCTTATATTATATATTCCATTGACAATATTTACTGTATTAGCAATAAATGTAATTTAAATTTAATCATAATCATCCACATCATCAGTATTGTCACTTCTCATACCTGACCAAGAGGCTTCTCTCTATTAGTCTGCCACAATCCCCAGTGTTATCTGGGACAAAGTACCACCAAGGCAACGTCTTTGCTATCAGATGGTCACCCCTGATCATTATAAGGGTGTCATTGGCTTCATGGTACGGGTTTAGAGCATCAGCTACCCAAGTCAAGTGGCAAGGGACACGATGGGACTTCAAGTAGTGATTGAGACTGACTATAAAAGCTCCAGGTGCTTCACAGAGCTGGACAGAATTCAGTTCTCTGTCTTGAAGAGCTTTTTTTGGAAAAAGAGCAAAACTGCACAGAATCTCATGAAATTTGCACCACGCCTGGCCACACAGCTCAGCATTCACAGATTTCTTCACATGAGACATAAAAACATAAAGGCTGAAATTCTCTTCTCCTCAAGTGATTTTTCTAACTCCTTTTGA
>JAJPCS010003622.1:0-13241 GCA_021164005.1 Willisornis vidua nigrigula | reverse complement strand
ATATGGCCACACAGCACAGGCAGTGTTGCATTTCTCTATTATGGTAAATCCAGCTAAACAAGCAGTCTGTAATGCAGCAAAGGATGATTAAACCACCAATAGCTCCTTTATGCACAGAAATAATCGAGATACTCCCACTATTCTTAAGCTGTTACAGTATGAAATTAAAGGTGTCATTTCTTCTCTGAACACGAGGTCTCTTCCCCTTGCTTAAACAACAGTAGTGAAAGTGTGTTCCCAAGCACATCTTATCTATCCCAGTGCATTAGGTGGAAACAAAGAGTAGGCCTTTGATGTTTCTTCCTAGAAAGAGACATACAAGTGGGATGAAGAAATTAAGGAAAAAAAACCACCTGTTTTCTCAAAAAAAAAAAAATAATTGAGATAAATGAGCTAATCTGATTACCCTGGCTTCCACTCATCTTTCAGTATTCAGGGTCTCCATAATTCACAAAAAGTTCACCCTGATGAATATGCACGTTTTAGTTTGTCCCAGAGAGAGACAAAGGTACACACAATTGATTCATTGCTATTTCTGAGGTGTATTGACTTCTGCTTTGCTTTAGTAAGCTGATGCCACCAGGTTGAGCCTTTGGGGGCTATTTTGTGTTTGTACTCATTGGAAGGACAGAAGTTGTTTTCAGAGGATTTAAGTTTCCTAGCAAGGCTCACTTTCTAGGAGAGCTCAGAGCACAGCAGTGCTGTTAAACACTTGGCAAACAAAGATGAGGATGCAATTCTGCTTTCTTTTACAAAGCTCCAAACTCACAGAAGCGTAATTTCAGGATGTAATAGAAAAGTTAGGCAACATAACTTTGAATAATTAAACATAAACCACAGTTGGTGATTTAAATGTACAGCATGTGATTTATGTAAGTTCAGCAGGTTAAAATGACACGTTATTCCAAGACCATACATATCCTAGCACCAGCTGTTTGGCTGTATGGGTGGAAATTTTAATTGATGAATACTTTGTCAGTAGTTAAATACCACAAAGTAATACAGAATCAGAGAATGGTTGAAGTTGGAAGGAACCTCTGGAGATCATCTAGTACATATCCTCTGCTAGAGGGGATTACCTGAAATAAGTTGCATGGGGTCACAACCAAATGGATTTTGAGTATCTCCAGGGAAAGGGGCTCCATAACCTCTGTGGGCAGCCTGTTTTAGTGTTCTGTCATGAGCACAGTAAAGTTTTTCCTCATATTCAAGTGAAACTTTCATTTCAGGTTGTGCCTGATGCCCCTTGTTCCATCACTGGACAGCACTGAAGAGCCTGGCCGCAGCCTCTTGACACTCTCCCTTCAGATACTTATATACATTGATGAGGTTCCCCTCTCAGTCATCTCTTCTCAGGCTGAATAGTCTCAGTTCTCTCAGCCTATCCCTGTAAGAGAGATGCTCCAGTCCCCTAATATCATCTTTGTTGCCCTCTCTTGGATCTGCTCCAGGAGCTCCAGGTCTTTCTTGTACTGAGGAGCACAGAGCTGGACACAGCACTCCAGATGAGGCCTCACTAGGGCTGAGCAGAGGGGCAGGATCACTTCCCTTGACTTCCTTCCTAAGGCATCCCAGGATATCGTTGGCCTTTTTGGCCACATGGATATGGGTCACATGCTGGGTCTTTAACAGCTTGTTGTTCACCAAGACCCCCAAGTCTTTCTCTATAGAGCTGCTTTTTAGCAGGGCAGCACCCAGTCAATACTGGTGCCTGGGATTATATTATGCCAGGTGCAGGACCCTGCATTTGCCCATGTTGAACTTCAAATAGTTCCTCTCTGTGCACCTCTCCAACATGTTGAGGTTCTTCTGAAGGGCTGCACAGCCCTCTGGGGTGTCAGCCACTCCTCCCAGTTTTGTGTTGTCAGTGAACTTGCTGAGGAGGCCTCTGCCCCTTCATCCAAGTCATTGATGAGTAAGTACTGGACCCAGTTCAGACCCTTGAGGGACACCGCTAGTAACTCTGCCACTGATCACTGTTATCAGTCCACCTCACCATCCACTCATCAAATCTGCACTTCCTGAGTTTGCCCATGAGGGTGTTATGGGAGACAGTGTCAAGAGCCTTACTGACGTCAAGGTAGACAGCATCCACTGCTTCCCTCATCTACCCAGACAGTCATGCCATCAAAGAAGGTGATCAGGTTGGTTGAGCATGATTACCCCTTGGTGAATCCATGTTCATTACTCCTGACAACCTTCTTTTTCTCCACATGCTTAGAGATTATATCCATGGTGTGCCATTCCATCACCTCTCTAGGGTCTGAGGTGAGGTTGACTAGCTTGTAGTTCTGTGGGTCCTCCTTCTTGCCCATTTTGAAGACTGGAATGACACTGACCTTCCTCCAGTCCTCATACACCTCTCCTGTTCTCTATGACCTTTCAAAAATGAGGGAGAGCGGCTTAGCAATAACATTTGCCAGCTCACTCAGCACTTGTGAGTGCATCCTATTGGGGCCCATGCATTTGTGGGTGTCAGGTTTGCCTTCTAGATCTCTAGCCCAATCCTCCTCAACCAAGAGAAAATCTTCCTTTCTCCAGATTTTCTTTCTTGGCTTCAGGGTTTGGGATTCCTGAGGGCTGGCCTTAGCAGTAGAGACTGAAGCAAAGAAGGCATTCAGTAACTATCTTCTCTTGAAGAAGAAGCCCTTCTTGTTGTCCTTGATTCCAAATGGACCTTCTTGTCTCATCCCTTTGTACTCTGACAACGTTCCCATATCCCTCCCAAGTGGCCTGTGCCTTTTTCCACATTCCATAAACTTCCTTCTTCTGGGTTTTGCCAGAAGCTCCTTGCTCAACCATGCAGTTCTGCCCCCTTTGCTTGATTTCTTATCCAAAGTGAGATTTCTTACTCAATTTTGAGCTTGGAGAAAGTGATGTTTGAATATTAACCAGCTCTCTTGGACCCTCCTACCTTCTACTACCCTTGCCCATAGGATTTCTCCAAGGAGGTCCTTGAAGAGGCCAAAGTTAGCACTCCTGAAGTCCAGAGGTTTTAATCCTATTTATAACGCTGTTTCTTCCATGCAGGATTCTGAACTCTGGTCTCATGGTCACCACAACCAAGGCTGCCCCCAACCTTCACATCCCCAGCCAGTCTGTCTTTGTTTGTTAGTATGAGGCCCAGCAGCACACCTCTCCTTATTGGCTCTTTCACTACCTGTGTCAAAAAGTTATGATCACTGCTCTGCAGGAACCTCCTGGGCCTGGCTGCAATGATCTTTCCACAGGAGGGATCATTCCCCATATCAGTCAGTTAAAGGTTGTTGCTTAGTCAGTAAGGTTGTTTCCTCACATCTAGTAGGGAGCAAGAATGTGATCATTTCAGAGGAGTTGGTGAGGTGAATCCATAAAATGGACTACCTGATAAAAAGTATTCATTATTTAAAGACTAACAGCCTGAATTAAGATTTAAGTGTTTTAAAGAAAATTAAGACAAATTACTGTTTGTTCAGAATATATGTGGCTTATAAACATTAATAGATTTTTTTTTGACTCTGTATTTTAGATTGGAAAAGTTATAATAAGCATTGAAGAATTTGCAGGGGTGTGCAGCTCATCATGGAATAGCCAGTATTGTGGGGGATGCTGAAAACTGATTTAGGTAGTGCATTAATTCCACTCTGAGCAAAGATTAATGGGTTTTGCTCTATAGTCACAACCTATTTGGCTTTCACAATGGTAGTAGCCAAACACTAACACTGGTCACTTCCCAGTAACTACTCCTCCCAAGATAATGTGTCCTTTCAAGAAAAGTTTATTCCTATCTTCCAGATAGGAAATCTGAGGTAAAAAAGTGATTAGTGAATCAGCGTATGAAAGCTTTCACAGAGGAGCTACTACTTTCTGATGTAATTGAGGCATTCCATAAAACCCATGAACATTCAGAACATGAAGAAGAGAGAATTTGTTTGCTGTGATCTTTCTCATGCACTATGTCATGTTTTGTTTCTTGAAGATACAGTTTGCTAGCAGAGCAAATAATTGGTGGGATGGTCTGGAGGAGATGGGGACTGCCAGGATGAAGGGTACCAGGGGTCTCTGAGAATGGGTCTGCAGCAGTTCCACTGCATTCAGCCACCAGCAATACAGGGACTAGGTGCTATGCACTTCCATAAATGACACTGGGTTTGGTATTTCAGATGCTCACTCAATTTCCATGCAAGGATCAACTCTGGCCCCAAAACACATGGACTTGCTACTTCAGAAGTTTGCTAAACCAGACAAGGGACACGCAGAGGAATATAAGTTTTCTACCAACCCAGCCTGCCAGGTCAGCTCAGCAGCAGTTTATGGAATGGCAATCCTCCCCAGAAAAAGGAAAACATGTGCTATGACCCAGAAGGCACTTGGCTTCTCTGGCAGGTCTGTGTGTACGCACAGTGAATATGTGGGTGGAGGGAAAAGCAGGAGAGCGGGAACTAGAACAGAGACTTGTGCATAAATAAAGTAACTAAGTGAACTTTATTTACCTGGAGCTGCCCCAGACTGATGGCAAAAGTCTTTGGCTCATTACCAGTGCCTGTGACAACATGCAAAGTTAACTAATACTGCATATATAGGCCTAATGAGTTAATGGTACACAATACGTTGTGAAGTCACTCCTGCCAAGATGGGGGTTTGTCTCTTTTATTTTTGCCGAAAACATAACTTGAGTTTGATAACTTCGATTGTTTTGTTTCCCATTCATTTACTCTGATAACATTGTCTTCTCTGTAGAGCCAGATTTACCCCTCGTCCATTTCCTCTTTATATCCATCTCCATCATGACCTTTGCTGCTGTTTTCTTCCAGTTTTTCCCCTCAGGGAATCTGAAGGAACTTTGTTTTGTATAAACCCTGGATTTAATAGGGAACCTCAGTTCTGGAAGTAGAGGTCTGTAAGGAAACACACCTTAGCTGACAGTTGCAAGGAGATGTTAAAAATCTTGATTTTGGACTTAGAGCTGTGACCATGCCTTTCAGTCTTGAAAGGTCTTTGTGGGTCCAGCCTTCAGCCTTAATCTTTGTACCACGTGTCACAGTCAAATCTGGCACACACATTGCATGGTGCCTTTGCTGTACATCGGGCAGGAGACAGGGATAGCAGAAACAGAGTAATCCCAGTTTTGGTGCCGAGTTACTGTCGGACATTGTGCAATCCATCGCTGAGGTTGGGAGATTCTCCCTGCCAAGGAAGGGCACTCCCAGCAGGTATGTGGGGTAGACAAATAGGAGTGTTAGCATAAGTATTAAGGGCAGCTGGCAAGGGAAGTAGGGCAGAACAAAAGAGTTTCTGATTCAAAGCCCTTATGTATTCCTTTCTACTACAAAGAAACACCTGTTTGTACCTTTGAAGCATATTCAAGAAAAACAGATAACAACACACATATGGGTACCCTGTGCTCAGCTAGGATTCAAGCCTTACACTTAACTGGGTGGTGAAAGCTTTTTTGATTCTGAATTATGTACCTCTGCTTTTCTTCATATTAGATTTGAATTTCCTCGGCACACCATCTCTCACCTAAAGCAGTGCAAGGTTGGTGAATGTTGTACAAGGCATTCTGAAACCACCCAAACACCTCTTCAAGTTTGTTTTCTTTGTACTTCCACATTGATATTCTTCTTCTGAAATTTCAGATCTGTGTGGTGAGATCTTAATGTTTTCAAGTTTGGTAAAGTTTCAGACCTGTAGGAGTTTCAGACAGGCTGTGCTCAGCTTTTTTCTGTTAAGGACAACACATGAGAGTGTCAGCAGCACAGCAGCTGCTACGGCTGGCTGGATTATCCTGTCAACTTATGCAACCAGCCCTATAACATGAATCATGTTGTTGACTGGACAACACAAGTGTCATCTCTTGACCAATCTGTGTTTTGGCTCAAGCAGATGTTAAAAGACTGGAGTTAAACTGCCATGATATTTAGGAACTGATGTGTGATTTGTATTTCACTCCTGAAGACATTTAGAAGATTATTTATAAGTGATGTACCACTCCTCCCTCTCCCCCTCCACCACTTCCCACCCCAAATAAATCATCTTACAAAACTGGATGTTCACATTTTCAAGGGAAAATGTCCTAACATCCTTTGACTTTGTACATTTTTGGGGGGAGAGTGAGGCAGCACTGCTGTACAAAGCATACCTGACTTCAGATGATATTAATGTTTACAGTGGAAATAACATATTTTGAGTTCAGGTAACAGGACAAAATCATATAATTTTCTAGAGATGCATTTTCCAGTGTTCAAATTCTGCAGCTGGAGATCAAGAGCTGACACCATATACCTGTTGCAGCCCTGTTAGAAGTTTGCAGATAGGCTCATTCCTCCTGAAATGGATTTTCTTTTTATTTACACAGACTTTCATACTTTCACCACAGGATACAAAGCTTTCTTCTTTTCATTACCTATAGCTTTCCTGTATATCATTCAGATTTAAATGAAAACTTTACCAGCAGTATCTGACAGAATTTAATGTGTGATTAGATATGAATGGATTCATTTGTCTCACTGCTGTCTTGTGAAGTCACTATAAAGTCAACTTTTGGTATTTCATCTTAGAAATCTTGGTCAGTTTTGTGGCTACTGAAAAATCAAAGCATCCAGGGCTCAACTGGATTAACTCACCTGTGCTCTGCAGTACCCCTGAGGGCTTCCCTGCCTCTCTACTTCTCTTTAGTCTTTTCCAGTAGTAGCTCTAACCTTCTCTAGGTAGTCTACTTACTTTTGTAATACTGGTCCAAATTAGAAAAATGACATGTTTCTATTGATCTATGCAGTTATATTCTTATTCTATTTGTCCTTGGCACTTTCTTGAGCAACTGATCCCCAGTAAGCACCACAACACAATTCAATTATTTGTTCTTTCAGCTTCTGACACAGGCATAGTCCCCTTACCTTCTTACACTTGGAAAGCCCAGGATTTGCTATTACTTAGCAGGAAGTGTAAAAAAATCTAATGGCCCAACCCATTCCCCCCTTAGGGGTGGGTTAGATTTTAAAAAGAAAGGAAAAAAAATACAAGAAATCCCAAAACACAACAACGGAAACTCAACCAACACCTCAACAGCTTTTTTCTTCTTGCAAAGGTATCTGAGTAAAATACATTCAACACAAAGGTTACAATACAACAGTACATTAACTACCTAAAATTACATAACATATTTCATAAACTGAAACCACAGCACATAAATAACCTAGTCCTACTTGTGAGCATAACATGCTGGGTCACTTGCTTCTTCCTTCAACATAATAAATTTTCCAGGACACTGTCTTCAGAGAGGAACCAAAGAGAGGAGAATATAAAGGAGCATATTCCCATTGAGCAATGATGTCATACAGAATGACAGCGAACATGCCTAATGACAAAGAAATAGATTTTTAGGAAATCATTAAGAATTTTACCAGGAAGGTTAATACTTTTTCTAAAGATGAGGTGAATTGTGTTAATTTTAGGTATTTTAGCAAGTTATTTTTCCTTGAAAATAAAGTTCTCAGAGCCAGAGAGTATCAACAGCCTCTGCAGCCTCTACCTACATATAACTTTATAAATACAGTCAGATTAATCCACTTCTTAAACTGGAAACTTTGGAGTGTGAATTTTGGAGGAACAACCACAGATTCTCAAACACATCCTGTAGTAACATTAAGCATCTAGAATATTTTCATGTTGGGACAAAAGCAAAGCCTGGGAGCTTATTGATTGCTTGGATGGTTGGATGGTTGCTGGAATACACCCAGACATGTATTCTTTTAAGCACATGTTATTCATGTGTGTTGAAACATTGAGTTTGTCAGAACCATCTCCTGGAGATCCCAACAACGAAAGAAAATTCGCAGTCTAGTTACAAAAAAAAAAAAAACAACCCAAAACCATTGTCTGTGACCTTTTAGCACTATCCACATCAAAAAAGTAACATCAGCAACAGAGATTTTAATTCTGTAATGAAATTGAGAGCGATTTTGGTGCTGAAAGCAGAGACTCACTTTTTAGCAGCTCCAGACAGAAAACATGTGTTTTCATACATTTTACAGAATCCTAATCCTTGGAGGTAGGTTCCTTTCCACCAGTGAAACATTTTACCATTGTTTCTGTCTCCTTCTCTCATGAATTGAAAATCAAATTGCCATCTCTCAACTTTCTGCCTGAAATCCATTTGCAGAGGGAAGGTTGCAATGGGAAGAAGAATTTTCTTCAGTTTTCTGCTGGGTAGAGAAGTGAATGAATTATTTGTTATATCTAACTTGTGTGGGTGTGTGTTATATTGTAGTCTACTTTTAATTTTCCCTTTTATGTAAATATATATCCCAGTTTCTGTTTCAAGCTTAAGTGTTCAGGGTTCTTTTTTCCTCCCTTTTCTCAGCCGTGGGGAGAAGGGAGCCTTTGTTGCTTTGGTTTATACTTAGCATTTTGCCAAAGAATTCAAACCAAAACAAGGGTATATCATGATTAAGCTTGTGCAATCCCCACTTAGAATCAGAGAATCTACCCATCTTTTTAAATACCTCCAAAGTTGAGGTGACTCAACCACTTACCTGGGCAGCCTGTTCCATTGTTTTACAGCCCTTTCTGTGAAGAAATTGTTCAGAAAATCTAATCTAAACCTCTTCTGGTGCAGCTTGAGGCCATTTCCTCTCATCCTATTGCTTGTTAACTGGGAGAAGAGCCTGACCCCCACCTTGCTACAATTCCTTTCTGTAGAAGGTGAGAAGGTTACCCCTGAGCCTCCTTTTCTCCAGACTAAACAACACCAGTAGGCTCCTCCACTCGTCATGGGACTTATGTGTCAGACCCTACGCCAGCTCAGCTGCCCTTCTCTGGACAAACTGCAGCACCTCAGTGTCTTCCTTGTAGCAAGGGACCCAAAACTGAACACAGGATTCTGCTGGTAAGCACAGCTGCTAGGTATGGAAAAGGTAATCATCACAAAACCTATCACTGTTTTTATAGTAGTTTAAAAAGTCCCAACACACAAACAGTAAATACAATAATCAAGTTCTGCCACTCATAATTCATTTACTGTCATGTCATGGAAGAAGTTAGAACAAAAGACAGCAAAAACCTGACCAAAGCATCCTATTATATGAAACATAAACACTGAATATAGCTATGGCAGCAGTGCACAATGGTTTTTGTTGCCAGAGATGTCGCATTTTAAGAATTATGATCATCCACTTCTAAAAAAGACATACAAAGATACAGCTGAAGTTTCAGGAGACTTTGTAAGTTAAAGACCTGCAGTTAGCTATAGAAGAAAAAAAATATTTAAATAATAATAGGCTGCCTAGTCAAAGGATATCTCTTGTTCCATATATTGATCAAGGCCTAATTTCTATTGCTTTCTTAGCTGTCAAAGTTTGCAGAGTGTGCAGTTATTTTTCCACTGCATATTTTTATAAATGAACAAGTTTTACAGAAAGAGCTGTTATTAATCAGAAGATAATGGGCCATTACAAAAACACGGGTTCAGAATTCACAGCTTTGCTATTTCTTTCTTTGCCATTGACACACTGACATTTCAGTGAATAATCTAAGCCTTTCTGTCTGCAAAAACATAACAGTTATGAACCTTTGCAGATATTAATCAGTTTATCATAAGTAAAAGTTTTAGTTCACACTAAAAAGGCTATCTAATATGATGACACCTTGCATTCAAAAATACCTAAGTCTGCTTATAATGAGATCATGGAGTTAGCATATTGTAAATTTTGTGATCCCCCACACATGCTACATGAAAACCTTTCTTTTAAAAGATTTCAAAGTACTCAACCTGTAAAACAGATACATTATATATGCAGGAAACATTTTCCAGAACAGAAGCAATCCCTTCATGATGCAAAATCATTGCAGAGGAAGGTTTCTCTATACTCTATGTTGAAAAGAAAAAGAAAAGAAAACAAAAAAATGGAAAGGTCATAAAGTAAACAAACTTATCGGCGGAGAGAAAGGACTTCACCAACAAGCTTATGAAGTTTATAGTGAAGACCCTTTATTACACAAAGCACACAGTTCATATAGGGTTAGGACTACAGCTTATTGGCTAAAAGAGTTAACACACCACCACGCCAGTTACTTCAATTGGTTAAAACTTATCTCTCACAAGTCCCATGCTTATATTATTTCATCCTGGCTGTTTTCGTGCACCTGCAGAGTCCTGTGAATTCTTACTATGTGAATTCTTAGGGAGTAACCTCCTCCCTACCAGCCAGCAGCAGCTGAGCTCTTTGCTGCCTCTGGCTGATAGCTGAGTCTCACAGGGCTTTCTATAGATCTGAATTGCTCACTTTTGATTTTACTGTAACAACAAGGTCATGCAAGCACAATTAATTACTCTGCTTTTTTATTCTTTGGAAATTGATGTGGAACAGATTTGCCTCCAATTTAGTGCTTTCTTCCATAAACAAGCAATTATATCCAATCAAAGCAAAGCTGTTATAGGTAAAAGCTATAAAAAATGTAGTCTAAAATTGAAGGGTTCTTTATTACGGAAAGGCCTTCCTTAAGACCCCTGGATCATTTTAGTAGTAAGCTGTAAAATGATCTTCCAGAGAACAAATACAGCAACAGTTACCAAAATTACTTGAACTAGGGTGGCTAAGAATCAGTTTGTGTATCAGAAATTAATCCAGGAGGCTACAATAGTGCCCACATTTATCTGTTCCAATAGTGGAGTAAAAATAAAAAACTTTAAAGTTCTACATTTGAATTAAGTTTGTATGTTGTTATTAGAAAGCAGCACTTTATTAATACCAGTCTTTAGTATCATACAATCAGAGAATATGCTGAGTTGAAAGGGATCCATAAGGACCATCGAGTCCAACTCCTGGCCTTGCACAGGATCATCCCCAAGAGTCACACCATGTGCCTGAGAGTATCATCCAAGTGTGTCTTGAACTCTGTCAGGCTTGGTGCTGTGACCACTGCTCTGGGGAGCCTGTTCAGTGACCAACCACCCTTTGGGTGAAGAACTGTTTTAATATCAAACCTAAACCTCCCCTGACACAACTTCAGGCCATTCCCTCAGGTCCTGTCACTGGTCACTACAGAGAAAAGATCAGTGCCTGCCCTTCCTCTTCCCCTCACAAGGAAGTTGTAACTGCAATGAGGTCTCTCCTCAGTCTCCTCTTCTCCAGGCTGAACAGTCCAAGTGACCTGAGCCACTACTCATACAGCTTCCCCTCAAGGCCCTTCACCATCTTCATTGCCCTCCTTTGGACACTCTCTAATAACTAAATATCTTTCTTATATTGTGGTGCTCAAAACTGCACACGATATCCAAGGTGAGGCTGCCCCAGTGCAGAGCAGAGCAGGACAATCCCTTCCCTTGACCAGCTGGTGGTGCTGTGCCTGATGCCCCCCAGGACACAGTTGGCCCTCCTGGCTGCCAGGGCACTGCTGATTCATATTCAACTGGCCACTGACCAGGACCCCCAGGTCCCTTTCCGAGGCACTGCTTTCCAGCATCTCATTCCCCAGTCTGAATGTACATCTAAGATTGTTCCATCCCAGGTGCAGAATCCAGCACTTTCTCTTGAACTCCATACAGATGGTGATTGCCCAGTCTTCTAATATGTCTCTGCAGGCCCTCCCTGCCTTCACAGGAGTCAACAGCTCCTCCCACTATTGTGTCATCTCCAAACTTGCTTAGTATCCCTTCCAGTCCTGCATCCAAGTCATTGATGAAGATGCTGAAGAGCACAGGGCCCAAGATGGAGCTCTGTGGAACCCCACCAGTGACAGGTCACCAGTCTGATGTCACCCCATTCACTATTACCCTCTGTGCTCGACCTGTGAGTTAATTGCTCACCCACATGATGTGTTTATCCAGCTGTGGGATGGACATTTTTTCCTGAAGGATCCTGTGAGAAGAAGTATCAAAATCTTTACTGAAATCCAAAAAGATTACATCAACTGGCTTCCCTTTATCAGCTGGGTGGGTTACCTTGTCATAGAAGGAAATTGGGTTTGGATAAGCAGGACTTTTTGAGTGCACAGCAACAGGTTGTCCCAGTGTGCCGAAAGGCCAGCCGGAGGGGAAGACGGCCAGCTTGGTTAAATAGGGAGATTCTGCAAGAAATCAGGGATAAAAAGAAAGTCTACAGACTGTGGAAAAAAGGGCTGGCTACTTATGAAGAATTTACAGATAGAGCTAGGTCATGCAGGAAAAAAATTAGGGAAAGAAAAGTGCAATTTGAAGTTAATTTGGCTAATTCAGTTAGGGATAACAAAAAGTCTTTTTATAAATACATTAATAACAAAAGGAGGGGCAAGGAAAGCCTCCATTCTCTGTTGGACTTGGAGGGAAACATAGTTAAGGAAGATGAGGAGAAGGCTGAGGTACTTAATACCTACTTTGCCTCAGTTTTCACCAGTAAGACAGGTGGCCCTCAAGACAACTGGGCTCTGGAGCTGGTGGACAGGGAGAGGGAGCTGAATACCCCTCCTGTATTCCAGGAGGAAATAGTGACCGACTTACTGAGCCAGCTGGATCCTAACAAGTCTGTGGGACCAGATGGGATCCATCCCAGGGTGATGAAGGAGCTGGCAGAAGAGCTTGCCAAACCGCTCTCCATCATCTTCCAACAGTCCTGGCTCTCTGGGGAGGTCCCAGATGATTGGAGGTTGGTGAATGTCACCCCAATCCACAAAAAGGGCTGCAAGCAGGACCCTGGCAACTACAGGCCTGTCAGCCTGACCTCCGTGCCTGGCAGGGTTATGGAGCAGTTCATCCTGAGTGCAATCACACAGCACCTTCAGGGTGGACAAGGGATTAGACCCAGCCAGCATGGGTTTAGGAGGGGCAGGTCCTGTCTGACCAACCTGATCTCTTTTTATGATCAGGTGACCCACCTGGTGGATGAGGGGAAGGCTGTGGATGTGGTCTATCTGGACTTCAGCAAGGCCTTTGATACTGTCTCCCATAATATACTCCTGGAAAAGCTGGTAGTCCATGGCTTGGACAAGTGTACCCTCTCCTGGATTAGGAGCTGGGTGGATGGTCAGGCCCAGAGAGTGCTGGTGAACGGAGCTGCATCCAGCTGGCAGCTGGTCACTAGTGGTGTTCCCCAGGGGTCTGTGTTGGGTCCAGTCCTGTTTAACATCTTTATTGATGATTTAGATGAGGGGATTGAGTCCATCATCAGCAAACTTGCTGATGACACCACGTTGGGAGGGAGTGTCGACCTGCTGGAAGGCAGGAGGGCTCTGCAGAGGGATCTGGATAGACTTGAGAGATGGGCTGATTCCAATGGGATGAAGTTCAA
>JAJPCS010003021.1:0-13540 GCA_021164005.1 Willisornis vidua nigrigula | reverse complement strand
TAAGACAAATTTTCACTAACCATTCTACCTGTCAGAGTGGAGCTGGACCCTCACTGACTTCAACTGCTAATGTCTTTATATTCTTCATGCAGAGCCAGATCAGAAATCAATTCCATGCCCAGTCATGGCTTTTTGGACACTTTCAATTTACCTGCTGTATTCTTCAAAACCTACACAGGCTTTTATTTTAAGAGTCAATCTTAGGAACATCCTAAAAACTAATAAATTTTGGAACTTTGAAAGCAAGTCCTTAATGGTCTGTCTTACCCTCCCAGAATGACGGCACAGCAGATAGAGGGGCAACCCCCACCTCAGGGGCTTAAAGGTATGACAGGTTTCTGATGCCATCCTTCAACAAAAGAGATCTCCTGCAAAAAAGTGAGAATCCAGCCTTTTGACTCCAGCCTTTCAGTTTGAGAAGTCCCTTGATCAAAAAGCTACATTAAAGAATATTAAACTTACTTAACTTTACCAGAACAACCAACTGCAATGCAATTACTTAACTCCCAAGGCCGTCTGACAACTTAACTAAAGCAATTTAATTAAAAGCAACAGCTTTCACAAGAAGATGCTACAAAAGTTCAAGCATTTTCCATCCAGACTAACAAAAGTCATAAGTACTTCTCCTCAAGGTGAGTTTGGTCTCTGTCCACTGTTTTGGTCAGCTCAGTGCCCAGCTAGCCCTGGCAATGACTCACTTGGCATATGGCTGGCATGGTATAAGATTGGTCTTCTCTCTCCTGGACTCCCCAGCCATGGTGGTAGATAGCTGACTCTAAATGACTGAATGGATATTCCACCACATATGACATCTAATCTGACATAAAAGCTAAGAGAAAGGAGGGAGGACACTCATTATGTACAAAAAAGTCTGTCTTTTGGAGCAACCACTACACACATATTGAAGCCCTGCTTCCTGGGAAGTGGCTGCACATCTTTTGTGGATGAGAAGTAGAGAACAAATTTTTGTTTTCCTTTGCTTGCACACAGTGCCTTTGCTTTTGCTTTATTAAACTACTCATGAGATTTTTTTCCATCTTATTTTCTCCCTTGCCTTGTCCTGATGAGGAGGTGACTGATAGAGCAGGTCAGGGGGCACCTGGCATTCAGCCAAGGTCAACTCACCACAGTCCTTTTTGGCACCCAGTGTGGGGCATGAGAAATGTAAGACAAAGAGTGTGAGGAGTCCTAGTCCTGAGGACAAAGGAGCTGCAGAGTCACCGACTGAGGAAGCAACCACAGCTCCCATTCTGTCTCCCCCTGTGCCTCTGGAGGGGAGGAGGTAGAAATTCTGTAGAGAAGTTAAGCCCCAGAAGAATGGGGCTTCAGCGGACAGTGTTTTAACATTTAGTTTTTCTTTTCTTGCTATCCTACTCTGCTTTGACTGGTAATCAATTCAATGAGTTTTCATAAAGTTGTGTTTGTTTTGCCTCTGATGGTAACTGCTGAGTGACATCTCCCTGCCTTTACCTCAACTCTCAGGCCTTTCATTGCATTCTCTCTCCCCTGTTCAGCTGCAGAAAGGAGTGACAGAGCAGCTTTGGTGGGCACATGGTGTCCAGTGACAAGACAGGGTCAACCCACCACAGGAGAAGCAATGAAGAAGTGGGGAGCCCTGAGTTTGAGGAAAGCACAAACAAAAAGAATAATGGCTATCTCTACAGCTCTGAGCATTAATGACATCCAGAAAGTTGCTGTTAGAGCCAAAGTATTGAGAACTGTCCAACAAACCAGTAGCTATGCAGGAACTACAGGGAAAAAACAGTCTCTCAGAACAAATACTAGAGCAGTTGCAGGACATCTGAACCACAGGGCAAAGGAACTGGCTGTCCCCTCTCACGGCTCTGGTAACGCCGCGTTCAGCTCCTGAAGAGCACACAGAAAACATTTTACACTGAAGGTGAAGCACTAAAAAATGCTCTCTTGCTCGCTCTTTTCAATTGGTATTCTAAACAAAATAAATGCTCTATGCAAGAGGGTTGAGAAGGTACCTGAACATAGAACAGACCTGGGTAGAAAATCTTCTTCAATTTACAGGACAACCTTGAATGATCCTCTTAGGTTTTATGTGAAGAGCTAAACTCTCAGCACGCTGCTCATAACACGGTGTCCCAGAACACAAGCAGTGCACCAAGCTGAGAAACTGTGAACTAGAACAGAGCAGTGTGGCCTGGATATACAGTGATTTGAAAAGAGCACCTGCAGATACTTGTGGTACCTTTTGTAGGCTGTCTCTTAGCAATGCCCAGCTTCAGGTCAAAATCAGTAAGGATGAACATGTGACAGCTCACTTCATCCAGAGCCAAGGGCAGAGTAGATCCATCACTTTGGTCTGTATTCCAGAAGCTGAATGGCTGCCAGGAAAGGGGAGGCTTTCACATACTAAATATGACCAATAGCCACCAGGAAAAGACAGTTGCATTACACTTGACATTATGATACAAAGGTGTGGGATATTGTCATTTCTCACAGTGACAGAACCCCCCATCAGGCACAGCTTTGTCATGGCAGAGCATGTAGAGACCTCGTGCTGCTTCCAGCAGGAAGATGCTTTCTAGAAGTGACAGATACTCAAGCTATAATGAATAAACTATTTTAGGGATTAAACTAAGGTTAATGTAGTAGATGGGAGGGAAGGAATGGATAGAATAATAAAAATTGACCAAAGTGAACTCAACAAGAACCAGACAAACTCATTGAAGCATCTGCATGGAGTGTCAGATCCAAAGAAAAATTCATAGTGGCTTTACCGGCCCCTGACACATAGCAAGTAAATGCAACCACACCAGCTCATTCTGCTCCACAAAGGATATTCCCTTTTTTGTCAGAGAAGTCACTGAGGCAAGCTTTGCTTTTTGCCTCTGTGTTTTCAAGTTACTGAGATCTTAAGACTTTTCCCTTTCACAACACGTTCCAAACAGACAGACAAATTTCTGAACCAGAGCCTGTTCACCTGACCCACAAACAGACCAGAAGACCACATAGTACAGAAGTCTTAAAACCTCTGAGATCTTATCATCACCAGAGCACGGACCTTCCCAGGACTGGGCTGTCAGTGGGTGTTGGAACCACCAACTTCAAATAAAATCCACTGAATCTCTCTGATTTCCAAGGCACACCCTGGCAACCAGCTGTCTGTAAGGATCTCAGTCCCCCAGAGCTGTGTTTGCAGACTTGTTAAGGACTTAGAGGGTTAGAATTGCTGTGTTAGTCCAGTCCTCCATAGTGGGAGAGATGGCAGGGTCAGCCTGTCCCTCTCTACTAGGAAAGAGCCAGTGGCAGGTGGGGTCACACTGTGCTCTGGGACGGGAAAGGGAAACAGGAACACGTGAAAAATGGCACCCTTGGCACGACTTGCGCTTAACTTGGATCTTGCAAGCAGGAATGAGAAACTGTCCAAGGACTCACCAAGTAGGATTTGCAGATGGGCTTTTCTAGGGCCTCTAGTTGGTGTCCCAACAGCTTACAATGAGATTATAAAGGACACTTAGATAGCCCAACTGCACATCTTGCTCAGCTGCACGAACTGCATCTCTGTTTTTAGTCACCATTCTGTAACTGAAGGTAGACATCTGAGGAAAGACAAAGCAATGTTAACTGTTTGTAAGCATGCCAACAGTCTCCAAATCAAGACCATGGATTGTGGTGCAATAGGTTGTTTTGTTTATGTTCTGCACTTTATACAAATAAAGGATAATTTCTTCAAGCTGAATAGATTTCGGGACTGTTAGCTGATCTTCCTATAATCATTATTGTCACAAGTTCCTGCTTTCAGAAAAGGGAACAACACTGCAACTCTAAAACATTGTGAAGTATAAACAGATTTGCAAGCATCCAGTGTAATAGCACCTCAGAATCACCTAAGCTGTGAGCTTCCAGATCTGTTCTGTATCTTACAGAGTGTGGACAAAATAACGACTGCTGTTGCAGGTGATTGACACTAACAGGGTAATACCATTAGGTAGCACGACATCCTGTATAAATTTATTATCTTGGTGAGGACCAATCACTCTAGTAAATACATTTCACGTTTGGATAAGAAATTAGATATGACTTTGTATCAGATGATAATGACTTCATAATTCTTACAAACTTCCCTAGTGATCACAAATTAATTTGCTTTTTCTAATGCAAAAGACAAAAACAAAACACAGCACTTTCCTACTTGAGACTGTGTGCACAAGGACGCAGCTCAATATTCAAAGGCAAAGAAGAGGCAAGAAGAATGATTAGCACAGAACAAGATACAATACTTCTGTTGCATGTTTATATTCTTTAAGCAGGTTTTAAAGCTTTTATAAATTTTCAGTGGTTTGCTATGCTGCAAGAGCATAATTCTACCACTCTGACTAACAAAATCAAAAAACCATAAAATAGTCCTTTGAGGATTTGTTGTAGTTGTTCTATCAGGCATTCAAAAATCTTCTACATGCACAGCTGGTGTTACCAGGAGTTAGTACATCCTAGCATCCCTTAAGGACAAGAAAAAGCAAGAAGCTGTTTCAAGAACACTTCCAGATTTGGAAACAGACATAATCTAAGTGCAGACTTTGCCTCTTAATTATTAAAGTTACTGAGCACTTTCTTGACAACTCTTCCACAGCAGACACTGTGAACTCCAACGACAACAAGGCACTGCTTATGGAAACGCAGGCACAGATACGTGCAGCCATATCTAGCAAGAGGATCTGAAAGTATATAAATCCTGTGATCTAAAAAATGACTCTCATGTCCTGATTGAACCACTGGCTGCCTAATGACAATGGGTGAGTCTTCTTTTTATGTTACTCCCCCTCATTTTCACTGATGCTTATGCAGATAAAAGTATTCGTGATGAAACATTCCCACCCACGACAATATATTAAGGACATGCTACTTATTACTTACATAACACCAGGATTATTTTTTTTAAAAGAGGATTGTGTAAGACAAAGGATTACCATTCTTCAAAACAGAAAGTATGTGCAGTACAACAGCAGTTAGAGGCAGACTGATCAAATGCTTCTTCTGGCTCAAGTGCCATAGCTTTAACACAGTCAGCACTGAGTACACTGGGACTAAAGCAAAGTGCAGGAGGCAAGTGCTAGGAAAGGCTGAAAATCTGCCTAATCTGCTAACATAAATGTTTAAATAATAACAGTAATAATAAATCAACAAAACATTGAAATTGCTGCATTTTTTTTGAACTGCCACTGATCCCACCAACTATTCTGCTGTGGAAATGGGGTTTGGTTAATAAAACAACATAGGTTTACCTGTCCCACTATCTTGTGCATGGTTATTCCAAGAGCCTTCCTTCCTCCTGAGGCAGCTGGCAGCTCTGTGCATGTGGCTTGCTGGAACTTCTGGAATTTCAGCTGACAGAAAGCATTACAGTGAACAAGGCTTTATAACTTCCCTGAATTCTTCCACTTTCTAGCAAAAGCTTTGCATTCACCCCCCTTTATTTTTGTCACAGTTGCTGGGATGCCTTGGCGACAGACACCAGAAGTATCTATGATTTGGAGACAAAGCTGGAGGCAGGTGTAATCCACACCAGACCAAAAGGAGGGCAGGAGGCTCACGCCAACGATCACTGCACCAACACAGACTCCTTGCAGCGACCTAAGTGCTACCCTGGATGGATCAAATCCACTTGCTGCCATCTCAGCCTCCTTGCACCTCACCTGTCTCCCCGGCTGGACACGAAGACCAGGTCTCAGTCTCCCACCACCAGGGAGGGAGGAAAAGTACCTCTCAATTTGGGAACCCACCTAAGCCAGTAGCACTGAATATATTCTGCAGAGAATTCCCCTCCTTTTGCTGTTGTCATCCTACCAATGCAGTAAAACCAGATACTGCACCTTTACTGCTCAGGGCTGTGAGAGCTTCAACTGCAAAATCTGTCTCCTGCACGGGGTATCGCAACCAGACAGGACAAGTCTTTGTAGAGGAGCAGAGGTGGCCAGAAGCGACTTCCAGACACCCCAAGGATGCTTCCCTAGTGAAGCTCACCCAGATGCTGGCAGGGACTGTGCTAGAAACAAAGCACAAACGATGCCTGCACTTGTTTAAAAGAACATACAAAGAGGGCTTTTTCTTTTAAATGTTGCTCACAGACTTCTGCATTTTAAAAGGCAATCACAGTGAGGCAATTATTTAGAATAAAACATCGTTTTTCTGGGTGATAAATGAAAATAGTTTCATTAAGTATTAAACATCTGTTCTGAAGGAACTGCCCCTTATTTACATAAAATCTGTGTGTCATTCTACAAAATGAATGCTTTCTCTGCTAACAGTGTTGCAGAGGACAAGCTTTGTTGCACTGGCTTCATACAAAAAACCATACTTGCTTCACTTTCTTAGTGAAAAAAGTTTCAGTGCCAAACTGGCTGTAGTAGGGAAATTGCAATGTAATGCTATACCACAGTTAAACATCCTTTTGGCCTCCAATGCTAGATAGAAAAATTGTTCTGAGAACAAAAGAACAGATGCTGACAGCCACAGCAATTCTCGATGCTCATGCCTGGGAGCCACATGTACTTCAAAAGGCTATTCATAACAGGAGTAGTGCTTCATTTGAGGAGAACTCTCTAACACAAGTCAGTATATATTTGGAGCAAAAGGGACCCACCCACACACACACACATTGATTTTTTTTCCTTTATCCAGATTTACTTGTTTTGCAACCTCTTTTTGTTACATTAGCTGCTTTACTGCTCTGAACTCTTCTTGTTTACACATGTTGCCTAAAACAAAAAACACTAAGTAATTTGTAATATAAATGGGGAAATATATTAGCAGACCAGTATAATAAGGAAGAAAATACAAAGTTTTAGAAGACAAAATTCTAATAAATCTGATCTATATCTCATTTTATGATCTAGTTCTCCCCATAAAAGCATCCACTGTTGCTGACTCTCCATGCCCAGAAACAGGAGCCTCAGTTGTAGCACACTGGAGCCTTGATTCACTGTTTTCAATCACGATAATCAACCAGACTCGACAGTAATGATAAAACATTTCAGATTTTCCCAATCTACAAAGAAAAGAAACATTTCCAAGTGCCTTCTCATTAGAAAGAGTATCCTGTACTCTCTGCAAAGTAGGACCGTACTCTGTTACTGAGCGATGGCAGCTGCATGTCAGCCACAAAGAGCATTCTCCCTGCCCACGTCTGAGCCGTCTCTGCCCGGGCAGCAGAAGCAGCCTCTCCAATTTCTGGCACCATGCAGTCCTTGACAACAGCCTGCTGCAGATCAGAGAGCACACAGGTAGCAGTCCAGTGAAGTTCCCCACCTGGGCAGCAGAAGAGTTTATCACCTTGGTGAAAAGAAGAGGGAATATCCCTGTGTCATTAATCAAAAATGTTATACAGTCACGGCATCTGCGAAAGAACACATATTGTATCAGACTTACTGGAGTGAGCAAATCTCAGCTTTAAACTGAGAAGAATCATCAGAAGTCTGGGCAAGTTTACTGGACTTCAATTTTAATTAATGTTCCAGATAGTTTATTCTATCCTTCGGGATGGAGACTGTAGTCTTTAGTTCACACCTTTCCATCTCAAACTGCAATTTAAAATAAATAACCAAACACGTTATTTTTTGCAAAAGCTATCACAGCTTGGCTTTTAAAGAAATCTAAGTTGAAAACAGTTAATAAAATTAATTGCTGGAACAGTCTATCCTATTTTAGAAATAATAAAAGCTTACTTCCTAAAAATGCACTTACTCCTTGAATATTATTCTCCAGTTCTGAAATATCATGCTGCATCTTTGGTTTTTCAAGGTTTGCTGCTTCTTGCTGAATCTGAAATAGATTTATAAAGTACATGTAGCAAGATAGACATTTTTAGATTTAATCATAGAAATTTAAGCTTCATGTTTTAGAAACATTGCTTTACATTCTTAGATGAATTGCCAAATGCAAGGTCTGTCTGTAGAACTATAGTACATTAGCTTAAAGATACCACTGCAGTTTAATATAACATCACTGAGTTTGGTTTTGATTGTTGGTTTAATCTTTTTAAATAGTATCTTCATACTTGGATCCAACCAAATTAATGCTTGTGAGTTGCTGCAGAGTTTATTGAGCTACAGGTTGCATGCTGTATATCTCAGTGCCCTAAGATATTTTAAGTTTATCTGTTGAATTATCATTAATTACAAAATACAAGACAAATCCAAAGCTAACAATATATTGCCTTAAATGCATAAAACATATGGTTGCATCTCTCTGTGAGTGAAGTGCGTGGTTTCTTCCACAGCAGGGACACACAAGCATCTTCAAAGTAGTGCAAACACACAAAAATATTCTGTGGCTGGAGCTTCATGTGTGGATTTTTCACACCAGGTGATGCCGTGCTTGCCCTCAGATACATAAAGCATGTTCCCCTTGCCCCTTCCCCAAGTAGTGATTGGGAGTACAAGGAAAATTTGGCACCATTCACTGAGCTCTCTCAAGCGAGTTTGAAATGGGAAGTTATTGAAAAGGGGAACGGACAGACAGCCTGATACAGACACAGCATTGTACAAGCTTTCCGAATATGCCTCCTCACTGTAAGCAGTGAAGCTCCAAAAGCTCACCTTTAATCTTCCTCTGAGGCTTTCTTTTTCTGACATTAGTCTTCTGAAGTCAGTCACTGCAGTGTCTCTTTCTTCTTCCGCGTGACTTTGAGACACTAAACTATGTTTTGCTTCTCTTCTCATCCTGTTCAATTCATCCTGAGACTTAAAAAGATTATTGTTAGTTACCATACATGGACTGCAATACAGTGTACACACTAACAGAAGAAAGTTTCCATACTGTCATTGTAACAGAAGTCCTACTATAGTCTTATTTTTCCCTAGATAACCAACACGTATTCCCTGAATCACTCAGGGACATGACAGTTTATGCTGACAAGATAACCATCATTCTTTTACTGCTCCAAGTATAATCTCACTTCACTCTGTTCTCTCACCAGTTAACTGCTCCTTTCTTGCCTGTATCTTTACACAACTTTCTCATGCATTCTATTAATTTTTTCCTGATCTTTTTAATTTCTAAATACCAGTACAATAAATTATAATGGCTTTTGAATTAATAAACTAACTGGAACACATAATTTTAGTAACAGATAATGAAAATAGGTATATATTTTATTAGTCTTGGTTGTATTCCAGTGGATTTATACTCAAGGTCTATTGTAAAGGGTTTTCATTTAAAATAAGCAACAGTATAAGAAAGTGAATTGGTTATCTCAATGGTAATTATAAACAATCTCTTCTTACCTGGTCATAAAGAACATTTAATCCATCTCTTTCTGCAGTCAATAATCTGACATTGGACTGAATTTCTATCATGTGTTTTTCCAATCTGTCTAACATGGACTGTAGCTCATCTCTTTCTCTGGTGATCAGTTTAAGCTCTTCACTCTGCAGAGTGAGCGATAAAATGGTTGTTAAAATATGCTAATTAAAATATCTGCATAATTAATAACAAAAAAAGAACCCGTGCTATTAATAATACATGAAAAACACATACAAAATAAATTTTAATTGCAAAGAAAAGCCTAGAGTTTATAATTTAAACAATAAGAACTAGCTGTTAAGAAGAAAAAGCAAAGCAGTGAACAATAAAATTCCAACCTTTTTCTTGTTATCATCTAGTTCTATTTATTTCAAACAAATTGATCACTAAATAATCAATATGTTACTGTAATATTTGACTAGGAAGATAAAATGCAAGTTCATTGGAGTTTCACCCAGTTGATCTTTGCATTAAGAATGTAATTAGAAAACTGCTACAGTCATTTGCTATCACTGAATTCAAAAATATATTTGGTGGCCTCTTAAATGTTTCTACAGTATCTCCATTATTTTTTCAGCTTGCCTCAACACCAGGAAATTTACAAAGTTTGCCTTCTCTGGAGTCCTGTGGCTTGGGCTAGACCTTCGCTTTATCATTTTCTGAAGACATTCTAATTCTTGCTTATAATAATCTCTGTCGTCTTCCAAAGTCTTTCCAAATGCATCTGGACGAGATGGAGATGTGTCTCCTCGGGCTATACCATGCTCTAATCTCATTCTTTCTGTTTCTGGGACAAGCTCTCCTTCTGCAAAACAAACCAAGCCAACCAAACAAAAACATCCCCAGCTGTATAGGAAAGTCATGGATTTCCTCTAAGACACTTGTATTTGAGATGGACTAACTCCTAGCAATCATCTGGGCAGGAACTCTGCTGAAAAAGGTGTCAAAGTCCTGGCTGACAGGGCACTAAACGTGGGTGAGTAGCACAAGCCCAACAGAGGCCTCACAGCCCCTTGGGCGCAGACTGAGGGACGTGATTGACTCAGTACTTATTAGATTACACTTACAATAATACTGTGTTCAGGTGTGCCCTTCTTAGTACCAAAGAGATTTTGTTAAATTCGAGTCCAAGGGAGGCCCTCCCGGCTGGTCAGGGAGCAGAATACGTGACCTGTGGGAACAGCTGAGGGAACTGAGCCTGTTCAGCCCGGAGATGAGCTGGAGAGCCAGCAGAGTGGCAGTACCAAGAGGGAGTTGGAGGTAACATGGAGCCAGTTTCTTCACAGAGGTGCACAGTAGATAAACAAGGAGCAATGGAGAATGATCGCTACAAGCAATAACAAACAATACAGGTAAAATTATTTTACTCTGAATAGACAAACATTGGAATGTGTTGCTTAAAAGTGTTGTGGAATCTCCACACCTGGAGGTTTTCAACTGGATAAAGCTCTTGGGAAATACAGTCTGAATTCACTTACTCAGAGTATGAAAAGTGTTGAAAATTACTTGTATGAAATTGCCATAGGAGGAGTATAAGGATGGCCTGTGGGATTACAGTAAAAAGCTCAACCTTCAGTTCTCACATACAGAATGAAAGTGTCTTTCCATGACAAAAGTTGTCACTTCAGTTATGACTGAAGACCTACAGGTTTCCCTTAATTTACACATAACAAAAGTCTAATAGTATTATTAACTGTACTCTAACTAGGAAAGAATTCTATTTCAAAATTTACAGAAGATAATTCACAAAAATCTACATCTGATGACTTACCTTTTATTTCTAAGTTCTCTGGTTTTTCTGTCAGCCTTTGCTTCTCTTGTTGAAGCTGATTTAACAGCAGCTCAAGATTCTCTTCATCACCTGTTTATCCAAAGAGTTCTTCATTGAGCTTCTCATTCTCCCTACGACATGAGCACAACTCCTGAAGTAACAAGCATTATAAAAATTAGAAGTGCCAATAGAGACACCTTTAAAAAAATTATGTAACATTTTGTTGAACTTCTAACATGCAACACTGTTTACTTCTGTTTAACCTGGATATAACATTGATTAAAGGCCGTGCTGTTTTCATACTACTTTGCATTTTATCAGAGTAAGCTTTGACATGGTTTGCAATCAGCAACAAAAGAAGGAAGATTAACATTTGTGTAATTAATGAAACCAACCAGTAGGATAGAGGGACACAAACATGGAATAAAAGACTAATAACTAAAGCAATAAATAATTTTTAATGACATCTGGTAACAATGTTGGTGTTAAAGTCCACTATAACACAGTGTCTCAGTCAATCCAACCCCACAGCTCATCAAGTGCTATTTGGCACATCTTTTCTACAATCTGATGCCCTGAAAATTGAGTGTTTCTGTACTTGCAAGGTCAGTGGATATACTGAAAGAAAACACTGTACTCTGCTAATGCACAACTTGTTACATGCTGGAAAGAGTTTGTCCCTCAAAGAGTTGATAATACTGATGGTTTTTATCTGCTTTGCTTCTCAGGGAGCCCAGTACTGTGTAATTATTCACATGTTGAGGTTTCTTTCAGTTTATTTTTTCCAACAAGATGATGCAGCTTCTTTAGCTTTTTCATTTATTAATTAGTAATTTTTCACAACACAATTTTGGGCTTCAGATGTGTCAGCAAGGGTCTGAGCTTTGACACTGCAGATGTAAACCCCTTTCCTCTAGAGGGGGAACAAAGGGGTTCAAAGGAAGGCAAATAGAATATTCATGTAAGAAAACCCAGAGATGGCAACCATTGGTTTAAAAAATGTAAATCTGAAATGACAGGACAAATATAAAGACAGTTCAAAAGCGTATCAGGAGTTTACATCTGATAATGCAATAAACTCTCTTTTCTACACAAAGTGAGCTTAGGCAAGATGATTTTTCCCTATGCAAGTTCTGGCAGTACTTACCACAGGTTACCAGTACTGCTGTGGGGGTCAGAAGCCCCATAAGAGACACGAGGGGTGTGCAACAATAACCTGTTTGTGCAAATAGTATCACAGCTACTGATGGAAGTCAAACTATCCATTAGACACCAGAATAAGACTCTATGTTGAAGGCAAACAGCTCCACACCTCTCTGCCTATGGTTCTTCCATCTATATTACATGGCAGGGAATAAGAGAACCGGAATAGCTAAATTTGCATATACAGCCACATATAACTGGATTATTATGGAAATTACTACATTCATAATCATACCAAAGCCATGAAATGGCAAGATACATTAAGGTAAAATGAAAACTTGTTTTTCTTCTGTTATCTGTCGTGTAAAAAGTGCACAGATAGCAAATCTAGATTTCTCTAAATGAAATAATCGACAGAGAGGGGAATCTTTTAAGTCACAGAACAGACAACAGACAACTCTTTTTACAACCAGTTATAAAAGTGTGCCCTTTAAGCACACATCAGCAGTGACTACTCTTGGCTCTCTTATGAGGTTAGAAAAGTTGGATTTTCATAGGCCAATAGAAAATAATTCTATTGGATTAAATTAAATCTTAAAATGGTCTCATCACTTAAGCAAACCCACCTGACTTCATCATACAGAGGAACTCAATGTTAGCTCTGAAATAACATTGATAGAAAGTAATCTTTTGTCTAAGCCCTCTGCCTTATATGTCAAAAACCAAACAATACCTGCTATATGATTACTATTTTTTTACATGAATCTCCTTTTGAATACCTGAAAAGCTTTTCCAATAAAGGCGGACTCTCCACTCCCAATGGCTGCGGGGAGGTGCGGCCAGCTGTGGGGGGGAGCCGCCCGTGATTGACAGGCCCGTCCGCCAATGGGAACACACCTCAGCCTGCGGTAGGCGTGGCCAGCAGTGGGCGGGAGCCGCATTTGATTGACAGGTCCCTTCGCCAATGGGAACCCGTCTCAGCCGGCGGTGGGCGTGGCCAGCCGTGGGCGGGAGCCGCTCGCGATTGACAGGCCCCTCCGCCAATCGGGAGCCGAAACTCAGAATGTGGGCAGAAAATCAGAAAAATTTGCTATGGCAAGAAATGAACCACGAAAGGAGAGGCCCCTGGGCAGTCAAATGAGCTCGGCCCTTCCTTTTTCCATGGATTTTGGTTTCACAGCTTCCTGTAGTTTTTATTTTACAAAGCCTACAAAATAAAACGAGGCTCCACAAAACCTTCTGGGTTCCACCGACGCTTCCGAGACTCATCCCTTTTTCATGTCGTTTCACTCATAGTTTTTTTAATTTTATTTTTTATTTTATTGATTTTATTCCGTTATTATTGCCATTACG
>JAJPCS010002703.1:0-12635 GCA_021164005.1 Willisornis vidua nigrigula | reverse complement strand
CTCTCCCCCTCCCTCTCTCCCCCTCCCTCTCTCCCCCTCCCTCTCTCTCTTTCCTCTCTTTCTTGTAATTCTATGAACAAGTCCAAGCATCTGAGAGGCAAACTGAAATATCTTCACAGTTTTATGATTAATGCAGTGTAACTGTGCTGCTGGTGAAAGGGGCACACTGCTGCTGCTTTCGTGCTGCCACAAGGAATCACTGGAGGACTGTTCTGCTTGAACACTAAGCAGTGTCTGCCAGGTTAGCATTCAGCCAGAGCAATTTCTTGTTCCAGTCCATTGCATGATTGCACGAACTATAGTCCCAGACAGAAGTGAAGGTGAAAATGAGCAGTGGCAGTATGAGAAAGGACCTTTTAACAGAAGTACCAATTTACAGAAGATGAAGTTAGCCTGTTGCCGTGAGAGCCCCGCCCGCCCAAGCAGGACTCCGAGCCAAGTTTATGTGGGATAAGATAAAAAGGAAAGGTCTTTTAATATCAGGCCTACGGCCCACAGGAATACATGATGACATGCACGGGCTCCCACAGTACTAGTTTCCATGGCTTTTATAATATGGTCCCTCCAATCATTACTTTACACATTTCTCAGTCCAGCCCTGGTTCCACTCCTGTTCCACCCCCAGGATTTTGGGGCTGGGGTCACTGGGACCCTCTGTTCTTCATTTTACTCTTCCTCGGGCTTTTGGAGTTCTTCCAATGTTCTTAGACTCAATGTTGTTGGCTTATATTTGGTCTTGTTCTTCAGGCCTTTCTGATAGTCTTCAGCTTTTCTGCCTTGAAGAGAGCCTAAACAGCTAAAAGAATTTGAGCTACTGATAACTGCTAAGGGTTAGAATGTATAAACAATGAACTTAGGCTGCCAGAATACTAGCATACTAAAATCTACTTTGCTACAGCTACAAATACTTCTAAAACCTATAAAAATGAAAAATCAAAAACCCCTTCGGCATCAGCCTTTATCCCTGATCTTCTTGCTGACTTACTCTGATTTCATTTTTTTATGACAGTAAAAAGGGTAAACTGATGCAAATTCTATACCTAAAAGTGATTCAGAAGCTTCACAAGTAGCTATGGCTCTGTAGTGGTTTTCTTGTTCGTCAGGAGACGCAGGCAATGAGCACCTGACAAACTGAATAAACCATATGTTTTAGGCCTGAAAATTCAGTCCTGTGAATAACTGTCCCATGTTTTTTAACTTTGCAGGGCAGTCAAACACTTCTATGTCTCTTTATGAATTACCCTACAAAAACTGTTAGCCAAAATGTTTAGACAACAGTGTAGTAATGCTGTGAAAAGCATTGTGGAAAAATATTTTAAAGGATGTTGGTATTCTCTTTTTGGATTTGAAAGGCTTTAAAAAGTTGTTATTTCAGTGTTAGAAAATAAAAAATTGAGTTAGAATATAGAGGTACAACAAATTTGGATAAAATTACTCCTCTTCCCCTCCCTACTTTGATTTTATGCTACAATACCTTGCAATATAGTGGTTGGCACCTAAGTTGTATAGTCTTACGCTAAAATTTCTTTGTAAATATGCAGGATGGATAATTGACTCAGGATTTTTCACTCAGCTGACTAGTCAGTACACTTCTGGTAGTAAGTTACAGAAGTCTTTTAAACTGTGAAGATGGAAAATACGTTTTCAGTATGATTTCAGTAAGAAAGAGCAGGATAAGAACAGGAGGTTGGTAAAGCAGATTGCAGGGAACAGAATTATACTGCCTTCACCAAACCGCCTTTCTGCTAGCAGAGGCCAGTGTTTCTGCAGTTTCCAGACTAGGGCATTCTGAGTAGAAGAAAATTCTCATTTTTGGTGCACTTATTATTTGGTAATACCCAACAACCCACTACTTGGTAGATGGAACTTTGGCAGCTGTGGCAGTTTTATTTTCAAAGATGGGAACCATACTTCCATTATTTGATTAGCTCTGTAGAAAGGATTCCCAGAAACCTAGTGATGGAAACAAGGGGATCTAAAAGGAAGTGTTCCCTATCTTCCTGCAGGGGTATAATATTATTCAGGTTTATTGCTTCACTGCATTTGTTTAAATACTTCTTACTCATCTTCTAAAAATACAAATATTTAATGAGAATTGGGTACATGAAATTGTATTTGAGATACTTGAGCATAGGCTGTTGGCTAGGTTTGTTCTTAAGAGAAACTTACGCTTCACTGCTTTAAAATCATATGGTTGGTGAACATCAGTGATGTTGGGAGAACAACTGTCTCCTAACCTGGAATGTGCAGCTGAGCAGGGATGTGTACTGCCTGATCAGCTGATGAAATGTGGGTTTGGATGTGTTGATTTTTGTAAATGGGTTCCAGATGTTACAGTTGCCAGCTGAATGTCTCAAGACTACACAGTTAGATCTGGGTCACGGAACAAAATGGATGAAACGTGCAGAAGTTAAAGTAGTGAACTTGTACTTGCAATTGTTTCCCCTCTCTCTCTCAAAATAAAAGCAGGATAACATGATTCTGTAGTGACATTGCTCACAAGCACTGGCAGAAAAATATAGATGCTTTTAGATTGGGATATCTGCATTAACTTACAGCCTCTGAAGAGCTTGAGTAGTCCAATAGCTAACACAAAGCAATTTTCTGTGTAGCTGCTGTGCTAGGAGCTTTGAGTTATCCTTTATCTCACTTTAAAACATAATTGTTAATGGTGCTAGAACTGAAATCTTATCCAACAATATCTTTTTTGAGCAGCAAAAATCAAAGTTTGTTTTGGTGGTGTCACGACCCGCTCGTGGGAAGGGGACGGGGGTAACCTAGATTGTTCTTAATCATTTCCTTTGGGGTGGATTAAAGTGAAACGACACTGTATAATCGGTGTTTATTTTAACAATTCCATATAGTGTGACATAGAAAATAACCTTAGTGGGGGGCGGGGAAAGATGCACAGGGGGAAGAAAGACAGGAGAAGAGTCCAGGACAGCAAGGAAAAAGAAGAGATGAGAGAAGGTGAGAGTGAAAACGTTACATCGTCACCGCCTTAGGGATCCAGCGTTGCATCTCAGCAGTCCTGCAGGCAGCGGGGCCGAGGAACAGAACCCACCCCCGCAAAGTCACCAGTCCATTTTATACCCTCAGCATGCCTTTTGCACCTCCCCCTGAGGCAGGGGGTTGTTTTCCATGAAGCAGTGTCACCAGCCGGGCTGTGAACCCCCATATTCGCCGAGTTCATGTGACGGGCAAGGCAAAGGCTTTTCTTGCCTCTTCAGGGCTGGAGCACTGGAGGAAGGGATGGGCCCCAACTGCCCATCAGGGGTATAATGCAAAAGTCAAAAGCCTGCGAAGTCTCTTAGAATGCATAAATCATTAACTGTTTCAGTCTCTGACTGGTGGTTCCTTAGAATTTTCATGAACTCGCTATATCGAAATTCTTGTATTTGCAAAAATTTCTTCAAAAGTTCTAAATTCTCATAGTTGTTGAGGGAAGGCTCGAGTTTGAAAGGAGAGTGCTTGATTTCTGTCTCTTTGTTTTTCCCAGGAGGTACTGACATAACCATGATAGAAGACAAAGGTCCACGTGTGGCTGACTATTTCGTAGTGGCTGGGCTCACGGATACAGACACAGCAACCCTGCTGGACCAAGAAATAAGCCGACATGAAACAAAGTCAACTGGTCCAAAGGCTCCAATTACTGACATTGCTGTGATAATTAAATCGGCTGGTGAAACTGTCCCAGAGGGATACACCTGTGTTGAAGCCACCCCTACAGCCCTTCAAGCCAACTTAAACTATGGAAGTCTCAAGAGTCCTGAACTTTTTCTTTGCTACAAGAGAGGCCGAGACAAACCACCACTTACTGACATTGGGTGAGATTTCTATTGTAGTTCAGTTCCCCCTTCAGTAATGATCAAATCTTACTCTTCATAGATGATAATCAAAATAGATGTGAGAAAACTTTTTAAAAATGTACTGTTTGAATCTGTATTGCTCAATGTGTGTTCCTGTGTAGTATTTTCTTTCTGGAATAGGTTGAACAAAGTGTCAGTCTTCTAGTGAACTTGTCTTTTTAAAATTAATGGTAAATTAAAAGATGAGAGGGAGAGAGACTGATGAAGCCAGTCAAATACGAGAAATGAAGTTCTGTGCTGCAGTTTTATGAAAGGTGAGAGAAGAGCACGGAATTAATGTATGGAAATGGTAGTATAATCCAAATCCAGAAATATTAACACGCTTAAGCTGAAAATGATGACTTCAGAAGACAAAAATTATCATTTTGTGGAATTAAATTTAATGCTTATGGTAAAAGATGTAACTTAAAAATATATAAGGACATTTCAGAACTACTGGGCATATAATGAGAAAGAGAAAATAGAGCACGTGTTGAGGGGTGCTGTTAAAATTATGGCAAAATAGAAATGTCTGTGTTTTTCCTTAGTTATTAAATAAATAGCAAACAGTAAAAATCATGCATTTATGTGTAAGTTATTGCACATTTAGTTATTTTCATTTATAAGCTTAAATGCGTGGAGCACAAAGCCTACATATGCTGGTTTTGGCCTACAGTTTGATGCCAACTGACAAGCAGGGTCCAGTCAGGAGGAGACTGATAGTGACATCCTAATAATTAAAGTGGTTTCGTGGCAGGACAGTTTACTCTAAAGGTTATAGTTCAAGTTGAATAATTAATATGGTACATTCTAATTTCTATTCATCTTGATCACCTCATCATCTTGATCACCTAAGCTATGTTCTAGTAGCCTTCAGCAAAACTGTCATTTTTAAAATCATCTTTTCCAGTGTGTTTGACTGGCATTGCAAGAAGAGATATTGCAGTGTGAAGTTAATCTTTGAATGATTTGTTACACTTCAGTAAGTTCTAGCAGAAGGAAGAATTTCTATAGAGAGTGATTCCTCAAAGGAATTCCTGAACAGTCAGTCTTCAGCATGTGGCTTTAAGGAAGCAACTTGACTATCACGTGTTTATTTTTGTGTGTTCCACAACCTTAGGAACTTGAATGTTTGGGTAGATTTCAGAGGTAATAACCCCTAAACAAAATAGGTAAATGGCTAAGATGGTGGTTATTTGATAAATAGCATTTATTCTGTATTTTGTTGTACACAGATCTTGCTAGGGTGTCACACCTAACACATCATGCCAGGCTTTTCTCTCTGAGCTGTGGTGCTTATTTTTCCCCTGCTGTGCCTCCTGTTTTTCAATTATGTGCAAGAGATAGTTAGAGCAATTTTTTTTTGGGGGAGGGGAGGGTGGTGTATTCCAGTGTGTTCAAATAAAAGTGGAGTTTGGGCAAGAGATGTATGTACAGTCTGAAGGCTAATTTATGCTGTTCTTTATTATTTTAAATTAAAGAACCAAATGTGACAGAATATTTTGCCTTTGAGCCCGTCTGAAATTCTTAGTGAACTTCACAGAGAAAGAGTACATCCCTTGAAAGGCTGAAATGCATAGTCTTGTGTCAAGGTTGTTAGTATACATCTAAATTTTAGTTATGTCATAGACTTAGCATTCGAGTGATTTGGTGTTTGTATGTGTCTGTGTATTCCTTTCACTGTTTTTTTACAGAAAGTAGTGAAACGCTGTGTGAAGAGAGAGATGGCTGGTATGCCCTACTGTTTCTCTGCCCTTGTCCTTGTGTTCTGTATTTCTGTGCCCTCCATTCTCATTCCTTCCTATTTGGACACTGATTCTTAAATTGAAGTGTTTGTAATCTCTTCAAGTGACTTCCTGCTGCAGGTGCTTACTTGCACGTAGTTATGCTATGCCACGTGACACGCCTCTGAATGATGCATTTACTGGAATTAATTCGATTGATTTGTTGGAAAAAGTATTAGTTGGAAATTAGTTGGAAAAATAAAGATTCGATCCTAGAATAAGATCTCTGAGATCCTTTTGCTATATGTAGCTTTAAAATTTAGTATCTTAAGTGTATATGTCTATGAAATAATTCAGCTACTGTCATTCTGTTGCTTTTCTGGATTTTTTTGCTCCTGTTCCAGAAATAGACAAGAACCGGGATTTGAGCTTTGTTTTGATTTAAGTGCAGTGAGACTTTGTAGCAAAATCTCAATCTGTTTTACACTTGAGTTGGAGCTCCAGGACATATTTCTAAAATAGAATAAAACCTGACAGAAAAATGTTTGGTGTTTTTTTGGTTTTTTTAAATTCTAAGTGGTTTTGAATTTGTAACGCTTGGTTTAGAAAGGGCCAAGGGAAGAATATTAGACTTCTTGTCTGAGGCAGAGGATCTTGTATTACTGAGTATGCAAAAGTCAGGTATTTTGCATTGTGTAAGTAAAGAAATGCCAATTTGATTTTTATTTTTATTTAAAATAAAACTTTTTTAAACTAGTGTGGGAAGCTTTAGTTTGCTTAGTAATTCTGTGCTAAGGACCCTTTAGATTCTGGGCATAAGGTCCCTTCCAATTCCTGTATACTTGAACTCTGAAAGTCTGCAGGAGTATCAATTGAACAAATGATTATTAGAGATGTATTTCTAAGAAAGTGAGCACAAATTTCAAGGAACATAGTAGAAACTGGAACATGTTCTTAACAGCCTGCATCTTTCATTGTTCCTTTAATCCCAGCAGTGTGACAACTGCAGCTGGGATGTTTGGAACATCTTAGGATAAGAATGATGAAACTAATGGCTTGTTTATTTAGGTAAATAATAATAGTGGTGGTAGTAAAAATAAAAGCTAAGTCAGTGCCTTCCATTTGCATGACCTACCACTTTTCTGACCCTCCTGGTGCCCAGTGTATTTATATTAGTTCCTTTATTATTCAATACTTGCAAACCTCCTTGTCTAAAATGAGAGGAAGAGATGTTATGAAAGCTTATTTTGCATACGAACTGTGAGAGACAGAAATATGGTTGGACCTAGAAGAGGAGAGCAACCCTAGACACAATTCAGTTTTCAACAGTCTTACCTGTTTTGAAGTGGTTTTCCAGAAGCAAAGGTTTCTGTGGCTCAAGGTTTTTAAACTCAACAGCTGCAAGAAGGTAGTATTTCTTGTTTCTAAACTCTATTATCTGATGTATTGAAGTATACCTTTAAATCAGTAAAAATGATCATAAGAGTACTTCCACATATCAAACAGTCTTACAGAGAGAGGATAAGATTTTTTTGAAAGAAAAGAACCTAACATCTAAAGTAAACTTTTTATTTTATATATAAATGTATATTTTGCTTTAAATGGAACTATATTGAAGTTGATAAAATATTATAGTAAATAATGTGTACCTAGGATCAAGGCCAAACTATAAAGAAGCTGGAAACAAATGTAGCCTTGTTCAGTACTAATTAATCAAGGCAGACACTGGGAAGTTGAAACAAGTAGGAGCAAACTTAGGCTCTCAGGGAGGAGGACAGTTTATATATAGGGTGTCATGTTCAATATTTCATGTGTCACTTCTGAATGTTTTTCTCTGAGTCATTAAAAACACCATTTAATTTGAGTGATCTATGAGTGGTGGTTTTCCTTCATTTGCATGTAAATACTGCACTGTACTGTAAATTCAGTACTATGCATGGGGTCAGGAAATGGTGCGAGTTAATAATACAGCACCAGTGTATATGTAGAGACAAGTGTTGCTTTCATTTTCATTTTGCTTTTGATGAGAGGTGACCCCAGTGTGACAGTCTTAAACGCTGGTCAGGCCTTAAGTATTTTACTGAGAATACTTGCAAACATACTAAATTGAACTGTTGAAATTTTCTGATTAATGCCCAATTCCTTCTCAAAAGCAGTCAGTTGACAGGTAATTCTGGAATAAATTTGTATTTTGGATTTTATTTAAAATACATGAAACTGAAATTAAATTAATCTGCAACTCCTGTTGGAGACTACTCTGTTAATATTTTCTTCTGAATAAGATTCTGATTGGAAATGATGTGAAGTGTTCATGTGAACTCTTCATGCACAGTGAATGTGACCTGAGAGTTGTTGGTGTGCTGTTTTGTTGTTTTGTTTTTTTAACTTTGTGAAGTAGGTAACCAATAAGAACAGCAAAAGGCATGTTCTTCCAGAATGTTACTTAGTTTAGAACTAATTTAATTAGCATGTGTACTTTATACTTACCTTGAACTGATCTGCAGTATATTAAAGCTAATGTTGCAGTTTGGAAATGCTGGGTTTGGACTGGGTTTGGACCTGAGATTACATGCTTTGTCAAATGTAGCAAGTCTCATGATCAGACTCTACAGCTGAAATCACTGTTGAAGGTTACTGTTCTCCATGAACTAGTTGAATAAATTTCTGTGGCAGCCTGGTAGCTACATCACTATACTCCCAACTCATGTGATTTCTTTGCTTTTTAAAGTATTTTAGGACTGTAGTTCATGTATATCATCAGTGCTGATGATATAACAAGATACATGTTGGTTCTCTTGAATCAGAATAAATAGTAACATTTGCATATTCCAGTTTAAAGATGGGAATAGTATATAAGTAATTTTGAACACTTAATCATATACATATAGATATGGTGGGTTATTAAAGTTCCAAGAATGGTTGAATATGATAAAATCTTTCTTTTGTTATCTCAGATACATAACTTGAGTTTTCAAATACGTACTGGTAGTCTGTGAAACATTGAACCAAGGGTATTTTGGGGCAGCAAGTATGTATTGCCTGATTATTTTTGATTTAAATTTGTGATGGACTACATGTGGGAAGCTGGTGTTCACAAAATACAAAGTTTTAATGTGTTCTCTTTATTCATAATCTTGTAATGATGAAAACTGATTTGAAAGTGGCAAGTACTCTGTACATACCGCAGAGAACCAAGCAAATGGAGCCCTTCCTTACTTGAGTGTGGAGTGGGAGATAAAGCTTGCCCTGTTGTAGCATCTGTGCTTTAAAAGTGTTCAATGATGTATGCTTTGACTTGTGCATTTCTTCTTATAGTCCCTTGCTAATAGCTTTATATTTGGTAAAGTTTTAGCTCATTTAGCTGCTATGAAGCTTTAAAAGGTTTTTTGTTTTTTGCTAAGAATACAGTGGTCTAATCTAATGATCTTGCTATAAAAAAATCCACATACCATGTAAGATATATTCTGCTTTCTAGCAGTACAGTCAACTAGAGTTATTATTTCTTCCTTCTGTGTGGAGCAGAGTGTTAGTTTGTCTCCCTGCCCCATTGTCCTAAGGAGTGTTATTCAGACTGGGAATGTCAGTTATTACTGGGTTTGTATTTGTTTTTTTTCTGTAAAAATTCATCTAGGAAGCAGACTTCTGTTTTCTGTTGTTCTTTTCCAAGAATATTTCTTAAAAGAAAAAAAAAAATCCCCTTGCCCCCACAAAAAACCCCCAAACCTCACCCCAAGAAAACCCACCAACAAAACCCCAAACAAAACAAAACAAAAAATCACCCACAAAATCCCCCCAAAAGACAAGTGTTAAATTACTTATCAGACATTTTAGTGATGAAATTATCAGGTGTCATGTGTGCAAGCAGTTTAAAGTTTACTTTCTATTTATTTTTCATTCACGGTGCAGCATTCCTACTAGTTCTATAACTAAATCCTTTTCAGTGTGGTTGGATTTTATTTTTCCATAATTCTGATTTATTCCCACAGAGAATTCAGTATAATTTCAAATATTTCTGAGCAGTTTTTTCAATCTCAAGAGCCGTATGATGAAAGACAGTATATAATACGCACATTAGAATGTTGCATTGATGACATAGGGTCCTAATGGATGGACAGTTTCTCTGAATTTGTCCAAGTAATTTCATATATGTTTGAATGCACTTAACACTTTGTTTCCTTCGTGTCTGCAGAGTTCTGTATGAAGGGAAGGAACGCATAATTTCGGGCTGCGAGGTGATTCAAGCTACTCCGTATGGTCGTTGTGCTAATGTCAACAACAGCTCAGCTTCTTCTCAACGGATCTTTATCACATACCGACGGGCTCCTCCAGTACGACCTCAGAACTCATTGGCAGTGACAGATATCTGTGTTATTGTTACCAGCAAAGGAGAAACCCCTCCTCATACATTCTGTAAAGTTGATAAGAATTTAAACTGTGGTATGGTGAGTATTTATAAACTTGAGTCTCTTTTTTTTTTTCCCCAGTATACCTGAAGAAGTAGCTCCTTAACCTCTACTGTAATTGTGTTCTATCACTACATCATAATTCTTTCGTTCTTTATGCCATGTGTGAGGCTTCAGTTTTGTAGGTTTTGTTGTTTTGATTTCCTTTCATGTTAGAAATTATTGTTTCATACTGATTACTCACTATTTCAGTTTGCGTATGCATGTCCAGATGCTATTTAGGAGTCGTGCAATAGAATTTCAATTGGGGGTTTTTTTGAGTTATATCTCCCCCATTCTTTGGTGATGCTGACACTCAGGATGAATCAGAAATGCTTTTTTCTTAGTTGTTAATAATGCCTGTGTTACCAAGACATTGAAGGAATGATAATTACTGCTTACAATTTCTTCAGGTTCTTTGTTCCAGTGGTTCCCTTTCATTTAGCCTGTTTTGCATTTAGTTTACTCAGGTGGTAATAAGTGGGGTTTTTGTGAATGAGGGAGTGTGTTTAGACAAACTGCAAAAACACTATGTCAGTAACCCGTTCATAGAAATATGATAAAAGCTTCAAGTGATGATGATTAGAATTTCATTTCACCTAAGGAGATTCCCATAAGACTCTGCTTTTAAATAACCAAGAAAACATGAAGCTGCAAAGTGATCTGCTTCACTTTTGCCTGGTTTTTTGTTGAAATATCCAGAGAGAGTCGTGTAGTGGTGTGGTGATTTTATGTAAATCCTGTAATCTCTAAAACATTAGAGAAGGGTGAATTCTCATTTACATGCACTCAGCAGCCAACCAGTCATTTTATTCTGTAATACTTGTTATTAAAATGTCTGATTTGTTTTTAAATGGGAGTATAGTCAAATGCTTATGCTTGATTTCTGTTGCATTTCGTCACCGTTGTCAGTTCTGAGATGAAACTTGTATATCTTCCAGTGGGGTTCCAGTGTATACCTTTGTTACAAGAAGTCTGTGCCAGCTTCTAACTCTTTAGCATATAAAGCTGGTAAGTAATTTTAGAAGTTGTCTAAACAGAAGGATTCAAATGCCATGTTGAAATAAAATAATAAAAGCTTAAGCATTGTCTGTCAGAATTCTGTTCCTAAAGGATGTCAGTTGAGCATATTTTCAATAATATGTAATTGAGATTAACTCTGCCTTCTTTGCTCTCCTCACTTTTTCCTAGGAAAAAACCGGCTTGATAAGAGTAGCGTTTTCCTGTAGTATTTTAGTTTTTATCATGGTTTGGTAGCTTAGAAACTTTAGCCGAAATCTTGGCAAACATATCAGATGTAACAAACAAAACTTTTGTTTGTGATGTTGGAGAAGGAGTAATTAAAAATTCTGTTCAGCCTTACTCATATTTCTTTTTACGTCTCAACATTTTTCTTCTAGTTTGAAAATTAAATATATTTCTTCCCTTAAGTTTCACAGCTGTTTTCTTGTCCCTTGTTTGAGGAGAATGAAAAATACTCTCAACAATAAATGTCAAGTCTAGTTTTTGTAAGTTTTCTAATGCATTGCTGCAGATTATTTTATGTTTCTGAAGAAGCTCAAAAAAACTTTCAGAAGCATTTCTGCTGAGCACTAAGTGGACCAAATTCCTTTGAAAGGAGTAAACTACCAAAGAGAAGTGTAAAACATGAATAATGAAGTCATTGTACCATAAAACAAGTTAGATAAGCAGCAATAGTAAACCAGTGCTTGTGTGTCTATTTTCTACTAGCAAGAGTTATATTTCTGAAAGCTGAGTAAACTGATTGAACTGAACATACTGACTGGGAGCAGAAAATGCAGACTGTCAGCTAGTACATCCTATTTTCAATGAAGGTATTACTGATATTTCTACAGTAGATAAATCATCACTTTCTTCATAGGAATTTCTTCATAATGAAATCTATTCCAGTGGCATGTTTAAGTAGCACAGGTAATTCCCAACTGGTTTGATGTAAAAATCTTGGCTGTGTACTGGTTTTGTGCAGTTACCGAAATGACAATAGTTCGAAGAGTAACTTCAGTATTCATACACTATTTTCAAATGATTGTTACTGGTATGACTTAGTCTTATGGTCAAATGAGAGACTTTCTTCTTTGCAGAGGTAATCTGCAATTATAAAGTTTAGATAACCATCAGACTTAGCTATATATTACGGAAAATATATTGCTTACCTTACTTGCAGAACAAATGTGCTTACTTTTCCTTTTCCCATTCTTAAGGTTTAATTTTCAGATATCCTCAAGAGAACTACGAGTCATTCCCACTGTCAGAATCTGTTCCTCTTTTCTGCCTTCCCATGGGAGCAACTATTGAGTGCTGGGACGCTCAAACCAAATATCCACTACCAGTGTTCTCAACATTCGTGTTGACCTGCTCTTCTGCAGAAAAGGTATGGCTTCACACTGTGACACATATTTTGTTTTATTTCATATGGCTGCTATGGAGATAAATAGGGATTGTTTCTTCTGCATTTTAGAAATACTATAAAATAGATGGTTAAATACTTCCTGTCACGACCCGCTCCTGGGAAGGGGACGGGGGTAACCTAGGTTGTTATTAATCATTCCCTTTGGAGTGGATTAAAGTGAAACGACACTGTATAATCGGTGTTTATTTAA
>JAJPCS010002699.1:0-14793 GCA_021164005.1 Willisornis vidua nigrigula | reverse complement strand
GTGTGAAGGTGATAATGACTCCCTGGGCAGCTGCTGCTAATGGCCCACTGTCCTTGGGGAATGAATAGAGGAGGTAGAATACACAGCTTTAATCACCTACACACAGTGTTAGCTGGTCCCTCCTGCTGAACTAGGACATCGGGTTTAAGCAGGTCAGTTCTAAAACTTCAAACCCTTAGATTCCACTGTGTTCACCAGTGATAGCCCTTCCTGTAATGTGTCAATTGAGCAGAGGAGCTTTCACTGAATAAGAGCTAAGAATATATGAGGTGGTCTTCTAACCTGTAGAGACATGAAAAGTGAAAAGTCAGTTCATAATTTGTTGCCAATATAATGAATGACCCATTGGAACTCAAATGAATGATGGTAACTGATGTTTGTAATTTTGGAAAAATTGGTATAGTCTGAATTTACTATTGTGGAGGATTTCTTCTGAGAGATAGAGCAAGTGGGAAAAAGCCAGGGTCTCCCTCTATTCCGTGTGGATTTCTGGCCAGTTGCATAAGACCCAGTAGGCAAAGCAGAATCCTTCTATTTCATAGAGTCACAGAATAGTTTTGAGTTGGAAAGGACCTTTTAAAGGTCATCTAGTCCAACCTCCCTGTGATAAGCAGGGACATCTTCAACTTGATCAGGTTGCTCAGATCCCCATCCAACCTGAGCACTGATGTTTCTAGGGATAGGGCATTTACTGGCACTCTGGGCAACCTGTTCCAGAGTTCTACTGCCTTCGTTGTAAAAAAAGTTCTTCCTTGTATTTAATCTGAATGAACTGTCTTTTTGTTTACAATCATTATGACTTGTCCTACTGCAACAGACCCTGCTAAAACATTTGTCCCCATCACTCTCTACACATCTTCTTCTCCCTGGAGGCATCTCTTTTCCAGGCTGAACAACTCTGTAACCATCTGTCTTCATAGGAGAGACGCTTAGCCGTCTGATCATCTTTGTGGCCCTCCTTTAGACTTACTCCTGCAGGTCCATGTTCTTCCTATACTGAGGGCCCCAAAGCTGGATGCAGTACTGCAGGCGGGGTCTCACAAGAGCAGAGTAGAGGGGCAGAATCTCCTGCTTCGACCTGCTTGCTGCAATTCCTTGATGCAGCCCAGAACACAGTTGGCTTTCTGGGCTGCAAGTGCACATTGCCAGCTCATGTCCATCCTCTCATCCACTGGCAACTAGGTCACTGCTTTCTAGCAGCACGATGGCTTACAGCTCCTCCTGTCGCCCACACTGCATGCAGTTGTCCAGAGGGACTTCAGCTGGGCTGTTGGCCGTGTCACCTTCTCAGAGGGACAGTCCTTAATTCCTCTGAGATACTTTCTTGGTGGTGCCTATTAACTCAGAAGCCCCTGGTTCATCTCCCTAAGATTTCAAGTGTGCTCCAGAGCGGTCAGAACACCTCAGAGCCACCGGCAGAGAGCCCTGACTAGCATCCCATTCCCCATAACCTTGGCGCGTCGTCCCACAGCTTGTCAAAGGGGAAGCCTGGAATCACGTCCGTGCGCCGCCGCGTCTGGTTCGGAGCCCTCCCTGTCCTTGACTCCCTGCCGGGCGGGGAGGCCGCGCCCCCTGCTGGCCGCGCGCTGCCGCTGCCGCCCCGCGGGCACCGCGGCCCGGGCAGGGCGGTGCGAGCTGTCCCGGGGAGCCCAGGGGGCTCAGCCGTCCTGCAGAACGGGAAAGAGGGGTCCTGGGGAAGGGGGTGGAATTGAAGGAGTCTTGGGAACAAGAGACGAGTGAAAGATAACACGGAAAGTTGAAGGAAGACGGTGACTCCTGGCCAAGCTGCTGAGACACCCGCGCACAGATCTTTCCAGGCAATTGGGCTGGAAGGTGGAGGTGGCTTTAGCTGTGTTTAACTTGGCTCACAGCATGAGCTGCTCTACTCATCCGTCTCTCTCCCCCTCTCTCACAGACCTGCCCTCCTATTACATTCTGAACATTTCATTCTGTGAGGTGTGTTCTTTCCAAAGAAGATCCAGTGAAATATATTTTAGACAGATAACATATTAAGACTTCTGATGCAAAGCATGTTATAAGAATTTGCCTTTTCTTGCACAGCAGCCCAGAACCATAGAGGAGTTAAAATCCTGCAGCGCCATGGAGAATATGTGAATTCCAAGGCTTCCAGAGTAATTTTCCTGGGGTTTTATGGGTAGTTTTACTGAGGACAGCTCAGCAGAAAGTAGTTCACCAGCTGATGTCCAGAAGAACAGCAGAAGCCTACAGAATTTCCCAGATGTATGAGGGAATCCTCACAGGTGGAAGGGAAGATGTGCATGGTTGAGTGCATCACATTATTCTCCTTTTATATTCAGTGAAGAGAAAGAAGAGTTTTTGTTTCAAGTTCTCTGCGTATTTGTGTTCTTAGACTGGACTTTATGTGTGGGTGGTTGTCGCAGAAGTTATCTCTCATGCCCTAAGGGAATCTGGAAACCTGTTTTGGATGCAGATACCTCTGTTCTTGGTCAGATGAGCCCATCAGGCCCAGGCAAAGCTCACTCATGCGTGAGACCAATGGAGAGGAGTGGGGAGGGGGCACACAGGCTTTGGCCCAGAAACATGTAAGGCAGGAAGCTTGGAAGTGCTGCTGGCTCTGGTCACATCATGGGCTGGAGTAGCCACAGTGCACAACCGCCTTTGTCAGATTGGCCTGTAGAAACCCCAAAGGGTTTCTTCATTAATTGTCACCAAGTAGTGAGTGAAGAATTAAGCTGCATGACTAAGCAAGCTTTATCTGAGGAGTTTATCTTTCCCTCCTGCAGCCCATTGCTCAGCTCCCATGGAGAAAGGCCTAACACCTGGGGTGAGCTTGAGGGCACTCATGGGGCCAGGATTGAAACTTTGAGGGTTCAAAGACTTTGATCCACTGCAGTACTGCATGGACCTCCTGTGGTCAATGGAAACAAGACACTGTGCCCAGCCCTGGAGACAGGGCAGGATGGGCAGATGGCTGGCTACAGTGCTTGGGCCTGCCCAGCTGCCCAGCATGGGTGTGGGAGATACCATTGCTGAGAAATGGTCTGGTATTGGTAGCTCCCCACTGAGAGAAATGGGGACGCTTGATACCTTTGGAGTACAAGCAAAACCCACTTCCTTGTTCTACCCTTCCACAGAAATACCACAAATACAAATAAAAATGCAGTCTGCAACTCATTGTACTAACTGAAAGAGAAATGATACTTCCACTGCTTTCTGTTTTGCTCCGCATACAGTCCTGCGCCATGACTAGTAAAGCTGGTCTCTCACAGTACAAACCCTGGCACATGAAGTTAGCCCATAGCCTAACATGTCATGATTTGTTTCTTGTCAGCCTTTTTTGATACTGTCACAGCCCTCTGGTCTAGTTGCACTGTGATGTGAACACTATAAACTTGCAGGGGGAAATAAAATTTTCAAGAGCCAAGTGTAGGTGATGCTGCAATTTCTGGCAGTAGTCACTGTTTTTAAGTTTCTGCTCTATTCCATAAAAGCATCCCTAACTGTTTAATAAATTTTACTTAAATGATCAGAAAATATGCCAGTTTTGGCTAAGAGTTGTTTTTCTTCACACAAGCTGGTATGGGGCAGTGTTTTGGATTTGTGCTGGAAACAGTGATGATAACTCAGGGATGTTTTAGCTATTGCTACCAGTGCTTACACAGTGTCAAAGCCTTTTCTGCTTCTCACCTTATCCCACCAGCGAGGAGGCTGGGGCTGCAAAGGAGTTGGGAGGGGACACAGCCAGGACAGCTGACCACAATGGACTCAAGGGATATCCTGTACCATATGGTGTCATGCTTTGTGTATAAAACTGGGGTAAAAAGCAGAAAGGGATGAAGGCATTTGTTTTCCTGAGCCACCATTACACACGTGATGGAGCCCCGCTGTCCTGGAGATGGCTCAACAGCAGCCAGCAATGGGTAGTAGTGAATTAATTCCTTATTTTGCTTTGCTTTGTGCATGCCAGTTTTGGCTTTACCTATTAAACTGTCTTTATCTCAACCCACAAGTTTTATTTTATTCTTCCAATTCACTCCCCGTTTCCATGGGGAGTGAGCGAGTGGTTGCGTGGAGTTTTAGTTGCTGCCTGGGGTTAAACCGTAACAGGTGTCCTGTTCTTTCTCTTTATTTGACAAATCTAGTAATGGAATTTAAGTGGAAAAGAATGCCAGGTTTTATTTAGATTTTTTATTTCTGCCACTGTGTCCTTTGCCTTTGGAGTCCAAAACTAGCAATGAAAGAGCCTTTGAAAGTTGCAGATTCAGAGCTTCTCCGCAGCAGAAATGTCCAGACAGGCCATGAGTTTCTTGCGATCAAATGGTTACTGTGGAACAGGCACTGGGACAGTCAGGTAAATGATTCAGGGAAAAAGCAAATGATGCACAGAGGCACTGCCAGACTGGATTGCATTCCAGGTCAGACAGGCTTGTGATACTCACTGTTAGTGTGACAACTGTCTATGTATCACTTCTTTCTGAGGACACGTTTCTACAAACTCTTGGGTTTTTTCTCCTATTTCTGTACTACTGCTTTCCTAAAACCAACACAGCCTCAAGTTTTTTGTATATTGCTCAGTGGCCTCCTCTGCAGAAGCAGCAAACCCAGGCAGTGTTGAATCTACTTCTGTTGGTTTAAATTCAATACTATTTTTTCCTTGGTTTCTACTAGTGGATTCAAGCTGTGAAGCACAACTGGGATATTTAAAAGATTAAGACAGACATTTTTTCTTTTGTGTGCTTTTCCTGGTTTTGGATAATTTTCTTCTTAGTGGCTGTTACAGTGCTCTGTTTTGGATGTAGTATGAGAATGAAGTTGATAACAAACTGATAGTTTCATTGTTTCTTCTAGTTCTTACTCTAATTCAAGGACTTTTCAATTTTCAGTGCTGTCAGTGAGCAGGTATACAGGAAGATAGGATGGATCATGGCCAGGAGAGCTGATCTGAAACAGTCAAAAGGTTGTCCATACCCTAGAACAGCATGCTCAGTATATAAATTGGGAAGATTGGCTGGGAACTGCCGATTGCTGCTCAGAGATGGCAGCTCAGGGATGGGACAGGTCAGCCGGTGGTAAAGAATTGTATTGTGTGTGACTTGTTTCTCTTGGATTTTATTCCTCTCTGTCTCTCTCTCTCTCTCCCTTTTCATTACTGTTGCTATTTATTATATTATTACTATATTTTACTGTATTTCAATTATTAAACTGTTCTTATCTCAACCCATGAGTTTTACTTTTTTCTAACTCTCATCCCCATCCCTCCAGAGAAGCAAGGGGGATTTAGCAAGTGGCTACCTGGTAGCCGGTGGCCAGCTGGAGTTAAACCATGACAGTGCTAAAATCAATCATTTCTGAAAAACACCGGTTTGACATTTCATGGGCAGGTAACTTAGCAAGCCCAGACAGAGTAAGTCACTTCTCGCATTCAGCTGCTCAGAGGTGTTTTCTCTTGTCAGTTTGAGGTATTCCTTTCAAGTGGAGAAAAGAGAAATAATTCCTCTCCTCCTCTATAGTGAGGGGCAGTCTGCATTTGCAAGCCATCTGAGACCTTGTTTCTCATAAACCTATCCCCTCTCAGCCCTATGCTTTCCCAAACTCACCAGCTGCTTCTCATTTGCATAGATATGCTGGAAACAGGAGGTTTCACTTCTTCATAATTCTGCTGTGCATACATTTAAGGAGCACAGATATTGAACAAGCTCTTCACTGATGTGATGTAAACATCCTTTGAAGCAATTTTAATTAATTCTGATTGATTTTTAACCAAGTCAGTCTTACGAGTAAGCCCTCATGAAGACTGCTCAACTGATGAATCATCAGTTTGGTTAATAGACCAAATGGAATCTTGTTTGAAAGTGCACTAGATTTGCAACCAGACTATGGGCTATCTGTTCTGATTTACAATGCTAGTATTTATACCACATATTTGGTGAAATACAGCCATAATACTCCCTCATAAATGTCAATAAGCATTATAAAAGCTGTTCCTACCATGATGCCTTTGACTTTAGTGTTCAATAACTCTACTGTTTCCATATATTTTAAGTCCTTCTATGTACCTGAGGGAATACACATCTAAAGTTGTAGGAAATGGCTGTCTCTCACCCTGAGTCTGCTGACTTTATGACTTCCAAAATACTTGTATCTGTATGTTCTCTCCCCATGTCACAAATTCCAAATGTCTTCCTGCTTTGTGCGAAAAATACAAGACTTCTACAGTATCTTCTCACCAGAGACTGCTCTGGGAATCACTGCCTATTCGTTTCTAGTTCAAACACTAGTTAATGAGGAGCTCAGCATTGTCAGAAATCCCCTTCTGGAAAACATAACCTTGTGTTTAAAGACCTGGGCTATTTTACTCACTATTATGGTGCTGAAGAAAAAACTCAAAGCTTGTTGCTAATCACAGAATATCTCTTGTGTTTTTAAAACTTAGGGGCCATCCCAGGGAGTTTTCACTCACACTATTAGCCGTGAGTAAAAATCTATTAGCTTCAGCAGGTCTAACCAGTTTAATTAAGGCCTTCAGTTTGCTGGAATGCAGCTTCAGGCAGCAAACTGTAAACAGGTTTTTGTCTAAATAGCATTTAAGGTGAGACAAGTCCTTATTCATTGAAATTGTTGGGAACAAGTGTTTTTGGCAAAAAGTATTTCACATATGTGTACAAGTCCTATCTTGAAAACTTGTCTTTTCTCAGATTGGTCTCCCTTAAAGTAATGCTGACACAGCAACTATGATGCCACTTTGGGGGTGATGTCTTGATTTGGAAAAATTGTGGCAGCATCAACAACTAAAAATTATATGTAAGCGGTTTCCAAATAAGCAGATTCATTTTGCTGAATTTGCTCAGTGTGATCTTGGCCACAAAGGGATTCCGCATTGTCCCCATAGCCCCATCCAGCCACAATGGCCACTGCAGAAGGTGAAGCCACAGATAATGGTGGTCTGTGCCTATCTGCCCTTGTAACAGAGCCTTTTATCAAATAACACCTGAAAGGTGAAGAACTGTTAATCCAAAAATGACAGTAAGAATAGATGAGGAAAGTTTCTAATGTGCAAACTGTCCAGGTTATTACATGGAGATACAATCCAGTCATCAACACTGCTACCTATGGCACTTCCAGGATGTAAAGCCAAAGAGATTTACAAGGCAAAACATGGGCTAAATTCCTGGAAACCGAAGGACCACCTGTATGCTTACTGGGTAGGCTTTCACAACTTGTGAAAACCAATGTTATTTGCTTCATGGAGAACAGGATTAGAATCTCCATGCTAAAAATCTGATTTAATGTTTCAGATTGCAGTAACATTCTCAACAAGAAGACAGCTCACACTGTGCACATTTTTCCCTGTGTACATACTATTTTGATATCACATCTTTCCAATAATATTTCCATCATATTAATTTTGTCAGTTCCCAGAAATCCTCAGTTCCAACACCTACTGGCTTCATTACTTAATAAGCAGAATAACCTGTTATTTTCTCCTCACTTCACCTAAGTAAAGGTACATTATGTCAATATGAAATGTTGCATTATCTGGATTTACTAATGGTTTGGCAATAAATTTTATCAATGACAAGACATTGTGTTTGTGCGCAGGAGCCTCTTCATGTTCTGAGTATTTAAAAGAAGCCCATTACCTGGATAAAATCTTCCTTTACTCTTGTATGAAAGATTCAAGGGTGTACTTCTAAACCAGTGCTGTAGCTCAAGTGGTTTCATTAGTTGTCAGCTGCGGCACAAGCATGGGCAAGGTACTCTTCTGCTGTGGGCTGATACATATGGACTTGACGTAACACCATAATAAATTTTTTCTGACATTTCCCATACTGAGCCCTGTGTCCTGTTGCACAGACTTCTGCCAAATATAGGCCAGAAGGATACAGATTTTTCATCCACGCCTGTGCAGGTTGAATTTCTGTGGATATTCAACAAAATAAGTTTGGTTGTCTCCAAGGGAGCATTGTGTGAGCCAACTGCCCTGGGTTACTCCTGCTGCCAGTGGTAAAGCACATATTTTAGAGAGGAGAGTCATCAGGCCTCATTCGAATTTATTGAGTCTTTGTTTTTTGGATAGGATTTATTTTTTCTTTGTGTATGTGTTTGTGTGGAGTGTGTGTGATTAACTTTGCATCAAGGATGTCACACTCTACTAAATCCATCCTTGAAAATTATTGAAAAACAGGTCAGCTTCTTTCCTGAAGAGTCACATGCTGTTATCAAAAGAGTAAAACTAACACTGCAGCTGTGAAGAGCAGCCTGTCTGCACTGTGAGATGTATCACTATTCTCATCTCTGCGAGGGATTTAATAAAAAATACTGTTCTCACTCTAGACTAATGTAGAATGATTTGATCTGAGCTGAAGAAACTAACTGAAAAGGGTCTGTGTTTGGCGCAGTAGATAAGACTGTCATCTCCTAATGAATTTCGGGTGGTATATAAAGTCACAGGTAATGACTGCATGGAACTACATTCTGTGTTTCATGCATAGGATTTACTTTTAAGTTTACAACAGAAAATGCTTTCTTAAAAGTATGAAACGATGTCTTATAGCCAGATGTGAAACTGAATCTGATATTCTGTTTTTTAACCAAGATACTTTTAATTGTACTCTGAAATTTCCAGAATGAACTTTCTGATACATAAGGATCATTAAATTTGTCCCTCTGGGCATTTCTTTCAAAAGTGTAGGATAGTTCTTTCCTTAGAGCATGAACAGGGGTCAAAAGGGTCATAAAGGGGAAAGAGGGAGATAAGACACAGGATTCTGAACTGATCAGGTATTTTTACAAGGCTCTTTAATGTGGTGGTGTCAAACATTATCCACGGTTTGAACTGATGGAGATGATCAAATATATCTGTCAATGGATCTCACAGAATCACAGCAGGTTGGGAGAGACCTTCAGGGGACATCTGGACTAACTCCCTGCACAAGTCAGGACACCTACAATCTGTTGCCCAAGACCATGTCCAAAGGGCTTTTAAGTATCTCCAAGGATGGAGAGTCCACAAGCTTCCTGGGCAACCTGTGCCAGTGCTTGGTCACCCTTACCATAGGGAAGTGTTTCCTGGTGTTCAGAGGGAATATTCCATATTTTAGTCTGTGTCTGTTGCCTCTGGTTTTATCACTGGGCACCACAGAAAAGAGCTTGGCTCTGCCCTCTTTGCACCCTCCCCTCATGATTTTATATCCATTAATAAGATACCCCTGAGCCTTCTCTTCTCCAGGCCGAACAGTCCCAGTTGCCTCAGCTTTCCTCATATATGAGATTCTTCAGCCCTTCCATCATCCAAACAGCCTCAGGTGTCTGAAGAACTTTGCTGTAGCTTTCCAAGGATCCTGCAAAATGTATGTCTCGTTCTGTTATTAATGTCACCATTTCTTATAACTGCCTCTGAGATCAGAGGTGTAAACACTAAGTAGCAGAGTACCATAGGAATAGCCTGTTGAGTAAGGTGTGTCTTAATCTGTTGACTACATTAATTAAAACATTTACATGGATCCATTTAGGATACAACATTTTTGCTTTGCAGTGATAATCAATGTTTGGTGCAGTTCTAAGGTATTACTGAGGGAAGCCTTTAGCAACAGCATTGCTCCTATCAACTGAATGCCGGCTTCTCTGGGATATTATCTGAAAGAAAACTGTTGTCTTCATAAGATCCTGGGGTTTGGCTGCCTGGGCTCAGGGCTAAGACAACTCAACTGGGACCATGGGGAGAGGCTCTCAGAGGCACTGTGGCTAGGCCATGGCCACAGCCAGCCTTGGTCTTGGGGAAATCACCTGGCCCCTGCCAGAGCTATAGCCATCTCTGTGTCCTGGTCCAGCCACAGGCTGGCTGTGGCCCCTGACCCAGGTACAGAACACACCTGCAGGCCAACATGGATATTATCAGGCATTATATGATCCAGGCAAAACAAGAAACAGACATTGGTTTACTTGAAGGAAAATTAGTTTATTAGTTTAGCCTTCAAACTCCTATTATGCAACAGGAGTATGTTTTGATGAAGTGCCTGAGCAAAAAGTCCATCCATGAGCACATTTTCCAAACAAAGATTAGGGCTCTTTTCCATTAATTCTGTATTTATGTTGCTTCTGTTTAGAACATATCTGACTAATTGCATTTAGGGTTATACTCAGAGAAGGAGCGACAGGTGTTTCAGCAGTTTGTCTAAATGTTGTATCACTTCAGGGTCTAACTGGAAAAATTAATAGTTTTCCGAGTACTGTGCCAGTCATGATTATCTGATTACTGAATATGCAGCCTGCTAATGGGATCCTTCCTCTGATAACAGCACTGAGAGTTTGGAGACTGAGGGCACAGAATCATTAAAAATACCCCTGTGTAGTTAACTATCTAAGATTAATTGCAAAGACCAAACAACATTGTCACTAAAAGCCTTCTGTTAAACACAGATACAATTTTTTTTCACAAGTAATTTATCTAATTGCAGTTTATATTTGAGTAGAACATCATTTTTCAGGAGGAAATAATAGCTACAGCTCTCTTCAATCATATTTGACAGCAGTTGATGAAAGAAAAAACCCTTTTAAACCTATTTAAACTAAACTGGCTGAACACCAGATCCCAGAGGGTTATAATTAGCGGCATAGGGTTTAATTGAAGGCCTATTACTACTGGTGTCCCCCAGGGTTCAATATTGGGCCAAGTATTGCTTAACTCATTCATCAATGACATAGCTGAAGGGGCAGATGCCTCCTTAGCAAGTTCACTGTTGAGACAGAGCTGGGAGGAGTGGCCAATACCCCAGAGGGCTGTGCAGCCCTTCAGAAGGACCTTGACAGGTTGCAGAGATGGGCGGAGCAGCACTGTCTGAAATTCAACAAGGGCAGATGCAGCATCCTGCACCTGGGAAGGAATAACCCCATCCACCAGTACAGGCTGGGGGCTGACCTGCTGGAAAGCAGCTCTGTGGAAAAGGAACTGGGAGTCCTGGTGGACAACAAGCTGTTCAGGAGCCAGCAGTGTGCACTTGTAACCAGGAAGACCAATGGAATCCTGGGGTCAGCAAAGCCTTTGACCCTGTCTCCCATAACATGCTCCTGGAAAAGTTGCAGCCCACAGCTTGGACAGGGGCACTCTCTGCTGGGTTAAGAGCTGGCTGGATGGCTGCGCCCAGAGAGTGCTGGTGAACGGAGACGCATCCAGCTGGTGGCCGGTCACCAGTGGTGTGTCCCAGGAGTCAGTGTTGGGCCCAGTTTTGTTTAACATCTTTATTGATGACTTGGATGAGGGGCAGTCAAATGCCTCCCTGATGCCTGATCCTGTCAGATCTCAGAAGCCAAGCAGGGTCAGCCCTGGTTAGTACTTGAATGGGAGACCTCCTGGGAATACCAGGGGCTGTAGGTTCTAGTCCTGAGGTCTTCACTGTCACCGTCCAAGCCCTCTTGGCCGTGGCAAATGAACCTCAGGACTTAAAGCGTGGGGCCAGTTCTGCACATGCTGTGCCTCACCTAAAAAATCCACTGCGAGGGCTCAAAGCACACACCCTTGTGGGGAGAGCCCTTCCCAAATCTTTGTTCACGAAGCCGAGCTATACGTATATAGACAAGGGGATTGAGTCCATCATTAGCAAATTTGCAGATGACACCAAGTTGGGATGGAGTGTTGACCTGCTGAAAGGCAGGAGGGCTCTGCAGAGGGACCTGGATAGGCTGGAGAGATGAGCTGATTCCAATGGGATGACGTTGAACAAGGCCAAATACCAGATCCTGCACTTTGGCCACAACAACCCCATGCAGTGCTATAGGTTGGGGACAGAGTGGCTGGAGAGCAGCCAGGCAGAAAGGGACCTGGGGTTTGGATTGACAGGAGGCTGAACATGAGCCAGCAGTGTGCCCAGGTGGCCAAGAAGGCCAATGGGATCCTGGCCAAGAATAGTGTGGCCAGCAGGACGAGGGCAGTGATCCTTCCCCTGTACTCAGTGCTGGTGAGGCCACACCTTGAGTGTTGTGTTCAGTTCTGGGCCCCTCAGTTCAGGAAAGATATTGAGGTGCTGGAGCGGGTCCAGAGAAGAGCAACAAGGCTGGCGAAGGGACTTGAGCACCAGTCCTATGGGGAGAGGCTGAGGGAGCTGAGGCAGTTTAGTCTGGAGAAGACAAGGCTCAGGGCTGACCTCATCACTCTCTACAACTACCTGAAAGGGAGTTGTGGCCAGGTGGGGCTTGGTCTCTTCTCCCAGGCAACCAACAGCAGATTAAGAGGCTTAAGTTCTGCTAGGGGAGGTTTAGGTTGGATATTAGAAAGAGATTCTTTACAGAGAAAGTAATCAGGCATTGGAATGGCCTGCCCAGAGAGGTGGTGGATTCTCCGTCCCTGGAGGTTTTTAAGATGAGCTTGGATGTGGCACTTAGTGCCATGATCTAGTAATCACAGTGGTGTTGGATCAAGGGTTGGACTTGATGATCTCGGAGGTCTCTTCCAACCCAGGTCATTCTATGATCAGCCCTCTGCACCTGTTCTGCCCGAGACAAAGACCCACAGCATTACAGGCAGGGGACTGAATGACTGCAGAGCAGCCTTGATGAAAAGGACTGCAGGGGTCCTGATGGCCAGTGGACTTGATGCCTTAGGACTTTGTATATATATCTTTATATAGATGTATATATATGTATATATATTTCATATATTTGTAAATTTTTATATAACTGTATAGCTTCTCATATTCGATGTACTAACTAGCTACCTTTGTGCCATTTTCCTGAATTTTTGTGTTAAGGGTACACATGTACCAAGATTAGAGTAGCAATACATATTATAGCCAAAATAAGATACCATTTTAGTCAAAGCAATAGAAGGTCTAGAAACCCAGAGACCTTGGAGAAGCTCCAAAGGAGGGAACATGATGTGAAGATGGTGATGGTGAAGAAGTAAGAGGTCTTGAGAACTCCAACTCAATTCCAAGGAGGCATGCCAAGGGGCAGACTAGGGGAGGTTCTGGGGGTGTACAATTCTTGGGTTGGATGTAACCTTCAGTTATGGTAGTTAAACAGTATTATAAAATTAGCAAACGCCCCTATACTGCTGTGTGCATCTTTATACACTGGGGAGGGCAACGTGGCCAGAGCAGGGTCCCACCACTCCTTGCCCCTCTCCTCTGGGCAACCCATGAAGAGCCTCAGGTCCTGCCTGAAGAAACACGAGGCCATCTTTGGAGGCAGGGTGCATCTCTCTTTATTTGGTACATTGAAAACTCTCATTAAAGAATTACTGTTTATTTTCCCCAAACTAATGTTGTCTCAAAAAAGTTTTCCCTTGATTTTAGACAACAGACTAAGCACGAGTTTACCATGCACGCTGAGTGCAATGAAGGGTAACAGCCAATTGGGCTGTATCAACAGGAGCACAGCCCATAGATGGAGGAACTCTTTACATCTCTCTGGTGTAATGAAAACAACTAGTACACCACAATTTACTCATTACACCACATCTAGAATCCTGATCCAGTGCTCGGTGCTCCAGTAAAAGAAAGACATAAATAAGCCTGAGTAAGATCAGCAGAAGGCTGTAAAGATACTTATGCCTGGAGCACCAGAACTAAAAAGAGAGACTAAGAGAACTGGGTTTGTCAGCCTGGAGATCAAATGGTTTCAAGGGGACCTCATGGACCGTGGATACTCTATGCACTGGAGAATACTATCAGGACTGCAAGGGACATCTCATAATAATTAGGGATAAAAAGAAGAAACAATACGAGGACCCTATTCCCATATTCAGACAATATAAACAAAGTTTCCTTCAGTGTGTTTGGGGAAAAGTCTCTATTTTCTCACTGGAGCAAAAGCAAGGCAGATATTAGGGTAGGAGAAACTTAAACTACGATAGCAGACGAGGAACAAAAAATTAAAATACAATAAAGATACACTTTAGGGTTGTATTTTTTAAGTTTTTCAGTATTCTTTTTTATTTGGGCATTCATAAAAATTGGTTAATTAAGAAAAATATTTGCTTTACTGTGTGCTTTGCAACTGATAAATTGTTAATGTTTTTGAAGACATAGGAAAACATTAGATTTTTGAAAGGCACAACATCAGAAGTCATTCAAAAAGATGCCTGTATTTATAAACACTAGGTAATACTAAAAATATAGTGATATACTAATATTACACTATGACAAAAATGGTGATAATCATCTGCTGCTTTTCATGTATATTCACCACTTACAGGTGCAAACATGCAACTTTCATCAAAATTGAATATACTTAAAAAATGCAATGTGCATTGAACATACAAATTCACTAAATGAAAATGTGTAGCTATTAACTGTTGGGATTCATGTGGTATTGCACCTAGAAAGCAAGCCGTGTGCTGAACTGCCTATGTAAATTGGTGCTGTACCTTTAAGAACTAATTAATGAGGTCAGAGATGGCTGCTGCCGACTTTCTCGGCAGATGTGTGTGGTTAGCCAATTATGAGAGGCTTTATTATGTAAACAACATTGCCAGCCAATAATCAGTACCAAAGTGTCATCACCTGCGGAAGGTTACAGTCTTAAAGATGTATAAAAGTTTTGTAAGCGTATGAATAAACGGCCTTTGCTAGTAACTTCTGTGAAGTCGTCTCAAAGGTCCTAAGACCCGTCTCCCAAATTTGTTACAACTGGTGCCCGAACAGGTGGGTAAGCTGGCTTCGCAAAAATCTGGCTGGTCCAGACGTGCGATATCGGTCCGCAGAAATCTGAAGAATTCAGACGTGTGGACCCCGTTCCGCAGAAATCCAAGAAATTGGACGTGCGAGTGCCCTTGGAAACGAGGAAGGAGTGGGAGAAAAGGTCCGTGCGTCAAAG
>JAJPCS010001032.1:0-10749 GCA_021164005.1 Willisornis vidua nigrigula | reverse complement strand
GGGGGGGGCCTCCTTTTGAAAGTTAATGTGATTTGGGGGTAAACTCTAAGAAGGGGTAAGCCTTCAGTTTCTGGTTTACAAGACCAGTGTTTTGAATAAACTATTAGAGTGTTTAGAGATTGAGTATTTTGTTTTCTAAGGCTCCGACAATTGGGAATAGGATGAGGAGTGTCATGAAGTAAGTGAGTGAAGCTAATTGTCCGATGATAATGAAGGGATGTTCGACTGGTTGGCTTCCTACTCATGTAAGGATGAAGAGGTTAGTTACTAGGATTCAAAATAGGAGTTGGGATAGGGGGCGAAAAGTTATTGTTCGTTGTTTGGATTTGTGGAGGAATGGGATTAGGAATAAGATTAGGACTGAAGCAGCGAGGGCTAGGACTCCGCCCAGTTTGTTTGGGATTGATCGTAGAATGGCATATGCGAATAGGAAATATCATTCTGGTTTGATGTGGGGAGGGGTTACTAGTGGGTTTGCAGGTGTAAAATTTTCTGGATCACCTAAGAGGTTCGGTGAGAATATAGCTAGTGCGGCTAGCGGTGCTAGTATGGCTATAAAACCTAGAATATCTTTGATAGAGAAGTAAGGGTGGAATGGAATTTTGTCGCAGTTTGATGAAATTCCTAGGGGGTTGTTTGAACCGGTTTCGTGTAGGAAGGTTAGATGGATGAATGTAAGGCCTGCAATGGCGAATGGTAGAAGGAAGTGTAGGGCAAAGAATCGGGTCAGTGTTGGGTTATCTACTGAAAATCCTCCTCATGCTCATTCTACAAGTGTCTGTCCAATGTAAGGGATTGCTGAAAATAGGTTGGTGATGACTGTAGCGCCTCAAAATGATATTTGGCCTCATGGTAGGACATAACCGACGAAAGCTGTTGCTATGAGGGTTAGGAGGAGAATAATTCCTGTATTTCAGGTTTCTTTGAAGAGGTAGGAGCCATAATAGAAGCCTCGTCCGATGTGGAGGTAGATACAGATAAAGAATATTGAGGCTCCGTTTGCATGGAGGTTGCGGATTAGTCAGCCGAATTGGACGTTTCGGCATGTATGGGCCACGGATGTGAAGGCTAGGGTAGTGTCTGCTGTATAGTGTATTGCTATTAGGAGGCCTGTGATGATTTGTGTCATGAGGCAGATGCCTAGGAGAGATCCAAAGTTTCATCAGGCTGAAATGTTGGATGGGGTTGGTAGGTCAATTAGTGAGTTGTTGACTATTTTTAGGATAGGGTGGTGTTTTCGGATGTTGGGTGCCATTAGTTTTTAGGTCTGTGGGTGGATGATATGAGGATGATTAGGATGGATAGAGCGAAGGTTGCTAGGTATGCTTTGATTAGGCCGGTGTGAAAGGTTGTTGAGATTTTGGTTGCTTTGAGTTGTGTAGAGGCTAGTCCTTCAGGACCTATTTTTTTGAGTCATGATAGGTCGATTAGATGTGAGGCAATTTTTTGTCCGTTGTTTAGGAGTTTTATTGAGCTGAGGCGGTGGATGAGAGGGTTGAAGTAACCGAGGGATATTGAGAAATTTAGGAGAGTGTTCTGTTTAGGTTTAATAAATATGTGAGCTATTTTTGATAGTTCTAGGGCAAGGAGGATGCCTATAACTGTGACGATGATAGCGGTGGTTTTTGTGAGTATGGGTATGGTTATGGGAGGGGTCTTTGTTGGAAGAATATAGGAGGTGATTAGTAGACCAGCTATGATACTTCCTAGGGCAAGGCGTGTAATAGGGTTAATAATTGTTGGGTTGTTTTCATTAATTGGAGAGACAGAGGTTGTGCGAGTAAAACCTGTTTGGACTAGTAGGGTTATACGTAGGCTGTAAGTTGCGGTGAATGATGTGGCTAGGAGTGTTATTAAAAGTGCTCAGGCATTTAAGTGAGATGTGTTTATGCTCTCGATAATGAGGTCTTTGGAGAAAAATCCGGCTAGAAATGGAGTGCCTATGAGGGCTAGATTACCAATGGTTAAGCATGAGGTGGTTGTTGGTAGTATTTTTTGGAGTCCTCCTATTTTTCGGATATCTTGTTCTCCGTTTAAGTTGTGGATAATAGATCCTGAGCAAAGGAATAATATTGCTTTAAAGAATGCGTGAGTTGAGATGTGTAGGAATGCTAGTTGGGGAAGATTTAACCCGATTGTTACTATTATTAGGCCTAGTTGGCTAGATGTAGAGAAAGCAATAATTTTCTTGATATCATTTTGGGTGAGAGCGCATAGAGCGGCGAAAAGTGTTGATAGGGCACCTAGGCAGAGGCAAATGGTTAAAGCAGTTTCGTTGGTGTGGAGTATTGGATGGGTGCGGATTAGTAGGAAGATTCCGGCTACTACTATAGTGCTGGAGTGAAGGAGGGCGGAGACTGGGGTTGGGCCTTCTATGGCAGCGGGTAGTCAGGGATGGAGGCCAAATTGAGCGGATTTCCCGGTAGCAGCTAGGATTAAGCCTAGGAGAGGAAGTAGAGGGATTTGGTTTTGGGAGGAGTATAGTTGAATTTCTCAGGAATTTATTGTGGAAGCTAGTCATGCTATACATAGGATAAATCCGATATCTCCGACACGGTTATAAAGTACGGCTTGGAGTGCAGCAGTGTTGGCTTCTGCTCGTCCATGTCATCATCCAATTAATAGGAAGGATATGATTCCAACTCCTTCTCAACCGATGAATAGGAGGAATATGTTATTGGCGATTGTTAGTGTAAGCATAGCAATCAGGAAGGTTAGTAGGAAGGAGAAAAATTTTGTGATTTGAGGTTCTGATGCTATGTATCATGATGCGAATTGTAGGATTGATCAGGTTACGAATAATGCGATAGGGAAGAATATAAGTGAGTATTGGTCTATTTTGAAAGTTAGGGGGATTTTGAAGTTTATGATAAACTTTCATTCTCAGTGAAAGGAAATGTTTTCTATACCTGAGTATATGAAGAGGGTTATTGGGACTAGGCTGGTTATAAAGGAAATTTTTACGGTTTGTGTAATAGAGTGAGGAGAGTTTTGGTAGTTTTTAATTAGTAGGGGGAGGATAATGGGGGTGAGAAGAATTATTAGGGTTAGAATAAGGAAGATGTTAAGGATTAATGGGAGATCCACTACTTTCACTTGGATTTGCACCAAGATAGGTGGTTCCTAAGACCAGTGGATTACTATTATCCTTTGAAAGCAAGGGAGCTGAGGTTTTAAACTCAGATACAAGAGTTAGCAGTTCTTGTTGGTTGAACCCCCCTCGGCAGGCAAGAAGGGTTTAACTTCTATTTTTAGGATCACAGTCTAATGTTTGGTTTAAAACTATGCTTGCATGAGGGAATTCCTGAGATTAATTCGGGTTTTAGAATTAGGAGGAGTGAGGGTATAATGTGAAGGGTTATTAAGATGTGTTCTCGTGTATTTGAATTTTGGATGGATGTGATGTAGGAAGGTGGGGTTCCTCGTTGGGTTATTAGGAGTATGAATAGGGTATAGGATGCGGTTAGTAGGGTAGCGGTTCCGGTTAGGATGATGGTAAAGGTTGATCAGTTGAAGAGGGAGATTATAATTGTTAGTTCAGCTATTAAGTTGGTGGTTGGGGGGAGGGCTATATTTGTAAGGTTGGCTAAAAGTCATCAGGTGGCTATAAGTGGTAGAAGTGGTTGTAGACCTCGTGTTAAGAATAAAATTCGACTGTGGGTTCGTTCATAGTTTGTGTTAGCTAGGCAGAATAGTATGGATGAGGTTAAGCCGTGGGAGATTATTAGGATTATTGCTCCCGAGAATGATCATTGGGTTTGGATTATAGCTGCGGCGATGACTAGGCCTATGTGACTTACGGATGAGTATGCAATTAGGGATTTTAGGTCAATTTGGCGGAGACAAATTGAGCTAGTTATTAATGCTCCTCATAGTGCTAGGGTGAGGAAGGGGTAATGTATGAAAGAGGAGATGGAGTCTATAAATATTGAGGTTCGTATGATACCATAACCACCTAGTTTTAGGAGGAGGGCAGCGAGTAGTATAGATCCTGCGATTGGTGCTTCTACGTGGGCTTTGGGGAGTCATAGGTGTAGACCGTAGAGTGGAGCTTTTACTATGAAGGCTAGGAGGAGGGCCAGGCTTGATATGAATCCTGTCCATGAGTTGGTAAGTGATGGGTGGAGGAGTTTTATTAATGTTAGGTTTAGGGTGCCTGTTTGGGTGTGGAGATATAAGATCACGACTAGTAGGGGGAGTGAGCTGATTAGGGTGTAAAATAGTAGATAGATTCCGGCGCTTAATCGTTCAGGTTGGCTGCCTCATCGTGTAACTAGAATCAGTGTTGGGATTAGAGTAGCTTCGAATGTGATGTAAAATAGTATTAGTTCTAGGGCTGAAAATGCTAGGAGAATAAATGGTTGGGTGAGAATTATGGTTAGGATAAAGATTTGTTTTCGTGAGGGAGGTTCTTGTTGAGTGTGATTTTGGCTGGCGATTAGTATGAGGGGTAGTAGTCAGCAGGTTAGTACTAGTAGGGGGGATGAAATTGGGTCAATGCCTGTTCATTGGCTTAGGTTTTTGGTGGGGAAGTAGGTTGGGGTAAGTCATTGTAGGCTAACGGTTGCGATTATTAGGCTATGGAAGGTAATGTTCGTTCATAAGTATTTTGTAGGGGATAATATGACTATTGGAAGGAGTATGATGGTAGGGATTAAGATTTTTAGCATTGTAGAAGGTTTAGGTTGTGGAGATGGTCTGAACCATGTGTTCGGGTGGAGGCGACTAGGATTGCAAGGCCGGTGCCTGCTTCACAGGCGGAGAATGCTAGTATGAGGACGGGCATTAGGGTTGGAGATGTCGTTTGGGTTTGGGCTGGTCATATTGATAGGGTGATATATATTGATAATATCATGCTTTCTAGACAGAGTAGGGCGGAGATTAGGTGGGTTCGGTGGAAAGCTAGTCCTAGGCTGCTTAGTGTAAAAGTTGAAAAGAGGCTCAAATGTAAGAAGGTCATTGAGAAAGTCATAGGTAAGGGCTATGATTTGTTGAGCCGAAATCAACTGTCTTTGTTAGACTAACTTTCTTAGGGGTAGTAGGGGTTATTCTGCTCATTCTAATCCTCCTTGAGCTCATTCGTAGACTAGTCCTAGTGTTAGTAGAATGATGATAGTGGAGGTTCAGGTGAGAGTGGATAGGGGTGATTGAAGTTGGATTGCTCATGGGAGGGGGAGTAAGAGAGCGATTTCCAGGTCAAAGAGAAGAAATAAGATTGCGACTAGGAAGAATCGAATGGAGAATGGAAGTCGGGCAGATCCTAGTGGGTCAAATCCACATTCGTATGGGGATAGTTTTTCTGAGTCTGGGTTTGTTTGTGCTAGTCAGAAGTTTAGTATAGTTAGGATGATGCTTAAAGATATGGATAATGTTAGTATAAATAAGATTATGTTAATTGCTCTTCTCTGGGTTTAAGCCAGATTCTAGAGATTGGAAGTCAATTGTAATGGATATACTAGAAGAGCAAGATCCTCATCAGTAGATAGTTATATAGAGGAAAAGTCAGATAACGTCAACAAAATGTCAGTATCAAGCTGCTGCTTCAAAGCCGAAATGGTGATCTGATGTAAAATGGAATTTGATAAGTCGGAGGAGGCAGACAAGAAGGAAAGAGGATCCGATGATGACATGGAGGCCATGGAACCCTGTAGCTACAAAGAAAGTTGATCCGTAGACTCCGTCTGCGATAGAGAATGAGGCTTCATAATATTCTATGGCTTGTAGGGCTGTGAAGTAGAATCCGAGGAGAACTGTTATGAGTAGGGCTTGGGTTGCTTGTTTTCGGTTTCCTTCTGTGATGCTGTGATGTGCTCATGTAACAGTAACGCCTGATGCTAGTAGGATGGCAGTGTTTAGTAGGGGCACTTCTATGGGGTTTAGGGGTTTAATTCCTATGGGGGGTCATTGGGCGCCTAGTTCTGGGGTGGGAGCAAGGCTGGAGTGGAAGAATGCTCAAAAGAATCCTAGGAAGAAGAATGCTTCGGATGTAATAAATAAGATTATTCCGTAGCGTAGTCCTTTTTGGACTAGTGGGGTGTGGTGTCCTTGGAATGTGCTTTCTCGTACGATATCTCGTCATCATTGTAGTATGACTAGTAGTATGGAGAGTAATCCGATAATAAGTAGGTTGGTGGAGTTGTAGTGGAATCATATAGCGAGCCCTGAGGTTGTGAGTAGGGCGGCAGCTGCTCCGAAAATTGGTCAAGGGCTAGGGTCGACTAAGTGGAAGGAATGTGCTTGGTGGGCCATTGGGGTGTTAGATGTTTTCTTGAAGATAAAGACTTAGTAGGAGGACAAATACGTAGGCTTGAATTATGGCCACTGCTACTTCTAGAATAGTGAGTAAGAGGAGGATGGTGACGGTTAGGAAGGATACTGCTGGTATGATTGGGAGGAGGGCTGTGGTAGCGGTTGAGATTAGTTGGATGAGTAGGTGTCCTGCAGTTAGATTGGCAGTTAGGCGTACCCCTAGTGCTAGTGGACGGATAAGTAAGCTTGTTGTCTCAATTAAGATTAAAGCGGGGATTAGGGGAGTAGGAGTGCCCTCTGGTAAGAGGTGACCTAAGGAAGCAGTGGGTTGGTTTCGAAGACCTGTAAGTAGGGTAGCTAGTCAGAGAGGGAATGCTAGAGCTATGTTTATTGATAGTTGAGTAGTGGGTGTAAAGGTATAGGGTAATAAGCCCAGGAGATTGATTGTAAGTAGGAAGGTTATTAGGGATGTAAGGATGAGGGCTCATTTGTGGCCTTTCTTGTTTAGTGGGGTTAGTAATTGTTTTGTTGTTAGGTGAAGGAATCATAGTTGGAGAGTTAGATAACGGTTAGGGATTCATCGGTTGTTAGGTGAGGGGAATAGGAGTATTGGGAATAGTAATGAGACAAGGATTAGTGGGATTCCTAATAGGGATGGGCTTATAAATTGGTCGAAGAAGCTTAAGTTCATGGTCAGTTTCAGGGGGAAGTTTTTGGAGTGGTAGTTGTTTTGTCTGAGGGAAGATTAGTAGAGATAAATGTTAGGAGTTTGGGTTGAAGAATAAATGAGAAAGTTAGTCAAGATATTAGTATAATGAAGAACCATGGGTTGGGATTTAGTTGTGGCATATCATTAAGGAGGAGGTATTGTCCTCTTTCTCTAGCTTAAAAGGCTAGTGCTGATTCATAGCTTCTTAATGATTAGGATGATAGGAGGGATGATCAGTTTTCGAAGTGGTTTAGGGGAGCGGATTCTACTACGATAGGTATGAAGCTGTGGTTGGCTCCACAGATTTCTGAGCATTGACCGTAAAAGATTCCGGGTCGAGTGGCGATGAATGAGGTTTGGTTTAATCGTCCTGGGATTGCGTCGGTTTTTACACCAAGACTTGGGACAGCTCAAGAGTGGAGGACGTCATCAGCGGTTACGATGACTCGGATTGGGGATTCTATTGGGATAACAATTCGATGGTCGACTTCTAGCAGACGGAAGTTACCGAGTGGTAGGTCTGATGTTGGGATTATGTAGGAGTCAAATGTTAGGTCTTTAAAGTCTGTGTATTCGTAGGTTCAGTATCATTGGTGACCGATAGCTTTTAGAGTTAAGTCGGGTTCATCGATCTCATCTATTATATAAAGGATTTGAAGGGATGGGAGAGCGAGTATAATTAGGACAATGGCGGGGAGAATTGTTCAGACAAGTTCAATTTCCTGAGCGTCGACAGTATTAGATGATAATTTTTCTATTAGTATTAATGCTAAAAGGTAGAGAACTAGACTACAGATAGCTAGGGCAACTATTAGGGCATGGTCGTGGAATTCTACGAGTTCTTCTATGATAGGTGATGAAGCGTCTTGAAAACCAAATTGTGAATGGTTGGCCATGTGGGGTGATGGGGTGTGCTGGGGTTTCACCTGCGATTTAGCCTTGACAAGGTTATGTAATTGTTTTACTAACAACCCATAAGAAAGAAGCATAAGTGGTTTAATGCGGTTGGCTTGAAACCAGCTTGTGAGGGTTCGATTCCTTCCTTTCTTGTACTTGTACGTATGCTGGTTCTTCGAAGGTGTGGTAAGGGGGTGGGCAGCCGTGGATTCATTCGATGTTGGTGTTAATTAGTTCTGGCTGTAGGATTTTGCGTTTGGATGCAAAGGCTTCTCAGATAAGGAATATAAGTATGATTACGGCAGTTATGGAAATGAGGGAGCCGATTGAGGATAGGGCGTTTCATAGAGTGTAAGCGTCTGGGTAGTCTGAGTATCGTCGTGGTATACCAGCTAAGCCTAGGAAGTGTTGGGGGAAGAAAGTGAGGTTAACTCCGGTAAATATTACTCCGAAGTGTGCTTTAGCTCATGACGGGTGGAGGGTATAGCCAGTGAATAGGGGGAATCAGTGTGTGAATCCTGCTAGAATAGCGAATACTGCTCCTATAGATAAAACATAATGGAAGTGGGCTACTACATAATAGGTGTCATGAAGGGCGATGTCGAGAGAGGAATTGGCTAGGACGATTCCTGTTAGGCCTCCAATGGTGAATAGGAAAATGAAGCCTAGGGCTCAGAGTATAGGGGGGTCTCATTTGATTGTTCCTCCGTGTAGTGTGGCTAATCAGCTAAAGACTTTAATGCCTGTAGGGATTGCAATGATTATGGTAGCGGATGTAAAATATGCTCGAGTATCTACGTCTATTCCTACTGTAAATATGTGGTGGGCTCATACAATGAAGCCTAAGAATCCGATTGAAAGCATTGCTCATACTATTCCTATGTAACCGAAAGGTTCTTTTTTGCCAGCATAGTATGCTACTACGTGTGAGATAATTCCGAAGCCTGGTAGAATTAGGATGTAGACTTCTGGATGACCAAAAAATCAGAATAGATGTTGGTATAGGATAGGGTCTCCGCCTCCGGCTGGGTCGAAGAATGTGGTGTTTAGGTTACGGTCTGTTAGGAGTATTGTGATGCCAGCAGCTAGTACAGGTAGAGAGAGAAGGAGAAGGACGGCAGTGATAAGAACGGATCAGACAAATAAGGGAGTTTGGTATTGTGAGAGGGCTGGTGGTTTTATGTTGATTGCAGTTGTGATAAAGTTGATGGCTCCCAGGATAGAGGATACACCGGCTAGGTGGAGGGAGAAAATGGCTAGGTCTACTGAGGCTCCTGCATGGGCTAGATTGCCTGCTAAGGGTGGGTATACTGTTCATCCTGTTCCTGCACCTGCTTCTACTGTAGAAGAAGCTAGGAGGAGTAGGAAGGATGGGGGAAGGAGTCAGAAGCTTATGTTGTTTATTCGGGGAAATGCCATGTCAGGTGCTCCAATTATTAGTGGGACTAGTCAGTTGCCAAATCCCCCAATTATAATGGGTATAACTATAAAGAAGATTATTACGAAAGCATGAGCAGTGACGATAACATTATAAATTTGATCGTCACCCAGGAGGGTACCTGGTTGTCCGAGTTCGGCTCGGATTAGGAGGCTTAGGGCGGTTCCAATTATGCCAGCTCATGCTCCGAAGATTAGGTAGAGGGTGCCAATGTCTTTGTGGTTGGTAGAAAATAATCATCGGTTAATGAAAGTCACAGGTAAGATGGCTGAGTGTTTAGGCGTTAGGCTGTAGACCTTTTTACAGGGGTTCAATTCCTCTTCTTATCGGCTCTGTAGTGAAGTTCATGCTGAGTTGCAAGCTCGGTGATGTGTATTAAATATACGCCAGAGTCTTTAGGTAGAAGCCTGTTGGTTTGGGCATTTAGCTGTTAACTAGAATGTTATGGGATCGAAGCCCATCTGCCTAGGGGAAAGGTTCTAGCTTAATTAAAGTATTTGAGTTGCATTCAAAGGATGCAGGTTAATATCCTGCGAATCTTAGCAGAAACTAAGAGGGTCTAACTCTTGTTTAAGGCTTTGAAGGCCTTCGGTTTAAAGGTGATCCTAAGTTTCTAGAAGATTGTAAAGATCATAGGTGAGAGTGGTAGAAGAGTAATTGTCAGGGTGATAAGAGTTGTGGTGAGAGTATTTACGGGTTTGTTAGTTTGTCATTGTTTTATGTAGTTAGCGGAATTTGGTGGTAGTGTGATTGTTGCGCAGTAGGCTAGGCGAAGATAGAAGAAGAGACCAAGTAGGGATAAGAGGGCGATAATTGTTGCTGTTGATGTCATTTCTTGTTTGGTTAGTTCTTGGATAATGAGTCATTTAGGTAGGAATCCGGTTAGTGGGGGTAATCCTGCTAGGGATAGGAGTGCTAACATTAGGATTGCGTTTAGTGATGGGATTTTTGTTCATGCAGCTATTATTGATGATAGTTTTAGGGATTTGGTTGTTTTAAGGGTGAGGAAAATGGCGGCAGTTATTATACAATATAGGTAGAAGGTGATTAGGGTGAGTTTGTGATTGTAGATAATAATAATTGTTATTCAGCCTAGGTGGGAAATTGATGAGAAGGCTAGGATTTTTCGGATTTGGGTCTGATTTAGACCTGCTCATCCCCCTAGAGCAGCTGAGGCAATAGCTATAATGGTTAGTAGGGTGTAGTTAAGGGAGGGGGATGTTAGGAGGAATAGTGTAATAGGGGGGAATTTTATGACTGTTGCTAGAAGTAGTCCGGTTATTAGGGATGAACCTTGAAGGACTTCTGGAAATCAGAAGTGAAATGGGACTAGGCCTAGTTTTGTTGAAATGGCTGTTGTTAGTAGGAGGCATGAAATAGGGTGTGTGAGTTGTGTAATGTCTCATTGTCCGGTGAATAATGCATTTGTGGTACAGGAAAATAGGAGTAAGGTTGA
>JAJPCS010000507.1:12491-32440 GCA_021164005.1 Willisornis vidua nigrigula | reverse complement strand
TCCCAGTACTGCCTGATCACAGCCTTACAAATGTTCTTCTCTCAAGGCAGACTGTAAACTCAGCAGATGTTGCCATGCCCTTCCACATCTGAACACTGGACCATAAACAGAGTATACCTGTTTTCTTCTGAGGGGATCACCATTTAGTTCAGAGTATCCAAGGTACCTTCTCCAGCAGCAAAGAGCACTTGGGGCTGAGTCACAGAAACAGCTTTCCAGACAGTCCTTAGGAACAACTTTTAAGATGCAGTTTAGGAGCACTGTCTTTCAGGAACATCCTCTCCCAAAAGTCTCTGGTTAAGACTGGCCCATGCAAGTTGCTTCTGACAATCAAAATCTCCATTCACTCCTACCCGCATGGTGGTGGGCAACTGTCGGCTCAAGCTTTGTCATTGTAGGAAAGCAGATTTTGTCCCCAACAAGACATATGTCCCTCACAAGACAAAGACCATGGCTTTGTTTTATGGGTAGCAGCCAGTTTCTCCCACTGGTTGTTTTTATTAACTTCACACTATTCCTAAAGTAACATCAGCATTCAGTTACCACCACTAATGGAAAATACCTCATCATTTTAGAGAAGGGATTTCATGATACACACTAGGGAACAGAATTTACCCCTATTAACCTCTATTACCAGTACAGCTCTGACCAAAGCACCATGGGTCTCCTCCTGGTCCTGGAAGTCTTTTCCACAGAGTCAGGATGGATCCAAGGCACACAGCTAGGTCACAGAAAGAGTGTTTAGGTCTTGCAGTTTAGGCATTGGCAGCTGATTTCCATAGCTGTGTTCTCTGCAAAAAGCGATCCCCACACAGGTAGGGACTGAAGAAAATGGGACAACAATGTGCTGCTGCACTAGGGTACTCCTAATCATTACAACCCAAACATGTTACTGTGGCAAAAGTTGTAAAGTCAAGCAAGACCCACTAAACTGTCAGACCACTGAGAAAATGTTTAATAGCACTGTTTAATATCTTCATTACTGACACAGTGGGATTGAGTACACCCTCAGCAACTTTGCAGTGACATCAAGCTGTGTGGTGCAGTTGACATGCCCAATTGACATGATGCCTTCCAGAGGGACCTGGACAAGCTCAAGAATTAGGCCCATGGGAACCTCATGAAGTTCAACAAGACAAGTGCAAGGTGCTGCACCTGGGTTGGGGCAATCCCCGGTACCAGTACAGGGGATGAACAGATGGAGACCAGCCCTGCCAAGAAGGACTTGAGGGTGTTGGTGGATGAGATGCTGGATGTGACTCAACAATGTCTTCTTGAAGCCCATATGCACAACCACATCTTGGCCAGCTGGTCACTTCTCCCCCTCTACTCTGCTCTCATGAGACCCCACCTGGAGTGCTGAATCCTACTCTGGGTTCGCTAGCATGGGAAAGATGTGGACTTGTTGGAGCAAGTCCAGAGGAGGCCACGAAAACAATTAGGATGGAGTATCTCTCCTGTAAGGAATGGCTGAGAGACTTGGGGTTGCTCAATGAGAAGAAAAAGCTCCAGGGAGACCTTATTGCAGCCTTCTAGTACTTAGATGAGTACAGACTCTTTTAGCAGGGCCTGTTGCAATAGGACAAGAGGTAATGGTTTTAAACTAAAACGGGGTAGATTTAGATTAGATACAAGGAACACATTTTTTACAATGAGGGTGGTGAAACACAGGAACAGGTTGCCAAGAGAGATGGTAGATGTCTCATCCCTGGAAACATTCAACATCAGCTTGGATGGGGCTCTGAGCAACCTGATATATTTGAAGATATCCCTGCTCATTGCTGGGAGGGTTGGACTAGATGACCTGTAAAGATCCCTTCCAAATCAAACTATGCTCTGATTCCATGAAAATACCTGACAGCTGGGACACCATAAGACTTCTTTCAGCAGCCTGACCATTCCTGAACCCTTAGCTATTCTCCAGCCACCTTCCATTCCCTTCCTGCTATGTCCCAAAATAAGCAGTATTAAGTCTTAAACAGCATCTTGAGGTTAATGAACATAATTCTCAGGGCATAATGGTATTTACCTCCTGTAATTTTATAGCTTTAGTTTTATGTAGTTTGGAAATCTATTTTCAAAGTCAACTCTTTACTGCTGCTGACACCTATCTGAGCTGAATACTATAAAGAGGTAAGAACTACTCACTTAATTCACTTTTTTAGTAATATTTACTCTTGCAAATAAATTTTGCTGTTTTCACAGGAGTTCATGCCTACCAATCACTATTCCAAAAATACATCTTACTGGTATAATTCTTTTTGCTTCACAGAAGTTTAAAAATACAAGTAAAGGTCATATGCTAATTTGACATTTCAAAATCATACTCAAACCTGAAGCTTCATAAAAGTAAGTTTGATTATGACACTTGATGTACTCTACATATAGGAGCAGCTTAAAATCACTTTTTTGCTTTATGAACCGAAATTGTTTTGCAGTAAGACATAATTTTAAAAGGCTTTTAGAAGTGGAGAACACCTAGACAAAGAAACTTCTATCATTGTCCTGTTAAATAACAACAGATGTACCAAATAATATACTTTCTGAAAATTCTTGAGCAATCGCAATTGTAACTTCACCAAGCTGCCACAAAAAGAATTTACAGATGAAAAAAACTTCTATTTTATCAATGTTGTTAGTAAAATACAAGCTTTATCTATTTTTCCATGGAATATGTGATACCAGAATAGAAAAGCAGAAAATCTCTCTTAAATTAGAGAGAAACCCCCTGTAATTTCTTAGGAACAGTGAAGTTGTACAGAAAACAAAGGGTGCTACTTATCACATACACCTTAGCATCTCATTACTATCCCGTATTCCCCCATGCCTACGTCTTCATAGAGTCATAGCAGACGAAGGAGCACAGGGGTCACAGGTGTCAAAACTAAGCTTACATTCTGGCTGCACAAGCCATACTTAAGAGGCTGGATTCCCAGCTGCTCAGCTTCTAGTTTAGTGGTGAACATGGTGATGCCAGGTTAACAGTCGGACTCGGTGATCTCAGAGGTCTCTTCCAAACCTAATGATTCTAGAAAGCCACAATTTGCAATGAGACTCCACAGAAAAGACAGATAAATAAGATCACCAATTCTTACACAGCTTGAAGGTCATTCCCTTAAAAGGATTCTGCTGCTTAGCTCAAAGCAGAAAGGGGGTTTCCTGCTCTAAGACCGTTCATCTAGCTTTTATTTGCAATTAAAAGGTAATCTAAAGTCATTCATAGCAGTGGATGTGGAACAGACAATATTGCCATTTCTTGTCCTGTTTACAGAGTACAAAGGAAAAACAAGATATAAACAAGTTATGATTTATTCCATGCTTGAGTCTCATATACTCATCTAGTACTAGATGAGAACACCTTGGGAGGGCAAGGGAATTCTGACTGGAAATACAGAAGTGGCAGGTAAGGAATATCTTGTAAAGCTGAAAGCAAATAAAGCATCTTCTATCCCTTGTAGCTGTAAGGTAAGGCTGCTTAGGTACTAAATATGTAAAATGCAGACTAAATAAAATCATGCAGCAAGAAATGTTTTCCCTGGTAACTACTTTCACTGTTACATTATTTACTTATTTTGAGTATATGTTTAACTGTTGGGGGAGGGAGAAAAGAAATACTTGCTTTGTTAATTCCACTGCTCCAATAGGTAAAACATGAAATTGAACAGCAGTACAGAAATTGGGTCTGCAAATAACACACAAGTTTTTATTTACATTTTTATTACAAAATTATCAAAAAATAAACTACTAACACTTAAATTTAAAAAAAAATCTTCACAGGTCATCAGACTACCAAAAAGGAAATGAAGGTAAGGAGGTATGTGATGCATTTTGTTCCCCATTATAGACAGCCAGAACTCAGGAGCTTGCCATCAGGAAAATCAGCTTGTCCAGCACCTCTGCCTCTAGTGATGCAAATGAGTAAGCGACAAAGGCTTCTTTACGTTTTCTTTTTTATTTTTCAAAGCAAATCTAACCACAGCAAAGGACACACAAAGTGTACCATTCTTTAAAGGAAAAAAAAAGTATCATCTTTATGTTAGCTGAAAACTACAACTCACTGTCATGGCTTTTTAATGTTCCAAGAACATAGGGAAGGAGAATTTTAAAAACATACATATAATCTGTTAAAATTTCAGAATTTGTAAGATTTTGAGACTGATCATTTACAATGTAGTCAAAGAATTAACACCCTTTATAGAAAGATATAATTGCCCACTGTTTTAAAAGTATAATTTTACATAGAATGTGCTAATTCATGTGTCAATTAACACAAGTACTACTCCTCTTATTTCCTCTGAGGTACATAGATACTAACACATAGGAGGATACACTGTCTTCATCGCTATTTTAGTTCAAAATCCATTGTTTTGCAAAAAACAATCTTCTTTAAGAAACTATGCGTTAATTCAGAACTGTTTACTTCCATTGACACTTTAAAGACTCACTGTCATTCTTTAAAAAACCACAAGTGTTACAATGTAGCACTTCTGATATGTTGTTAGATCAAATTTAATAACTACAGTGAGAATACTTTAAGATATCTTTGTTTTCTTGAGGTTTAAAAAAAAAAAACAGGGATGAACTTACACTCCAACACCAGTATTTAAATATGTTCAGGTCATCAAAATAAGGGATGAACTTGTACAAACAGATATACCATTAAACAGATATCCTGTTACTTCAAGAATTTTAACTGAAATGCAATTAGTTTCATTACCTTTAAGGGAACCATCAGTAATAAAGACAAGTTCAAGAGTCCCCCTAGGAAGGCACAGAATTTCAGATAATATAGATATGTGAGGCACAGCTCAGTTTTCATTCTGCAGAAGACTGAAATAGTCAATGTGCTGAAACTTCAGGACCTCGTTTCCCCAGCTGGTCCAGCCAGGCTGTAGGTTGCGAGCAAACAACTTCAAGCATTCCGCATTTGGCTTGATAAACTCTGCCAGAACTGCTGTGTGTGTAAGAAAAAAAAAAAAGAACAGTGAAAATTGTACAAATAACAATAGTAAACAAATAAAACCTCCCCTGTGATGCTAGTGGATGAAAAACCAAGTATTTCATTAAAAAAGGGAGAGACAGCAAATTAATTTCAGGGGCTTCATCAAACAGCTGGACTATTTATAGTGAGAAAGTAATTTTAAATAAGTGCCCTTGAGATTCTGAACAATACTGTCAAGGCCTTCAATAGCCCTGATTTATTGGTTTTCATTTAGAGAAAGGGAATGAGGATTTATTGTAGCCTCTACATGAGTTCTGAATTTTTTACTAATATCAACCAAACATCTCCTAAAGACTAACCTCACTCCTATAACAAAGGGGTAACATCTCTAAAAATAAACAAAAAACTCTTTTCTTAATTAAGACCACACTATTTTCCTTTGTACCTTAAAGGGGATAAAAGCATTTTTGTGATGACTGTTAGGAGGTAAAATAAGGAACACCAGTTAAATAAGCATAACACTAAAGGGCTATAAAAATGCAGGCACTACTTCTTCCCCAATACCAATTTGGCAACTGAAGAGATATTTATATACTCTGTTCTTTTATTCAGTAACATAAATCTCAAATTTCTTTTACAGTTAGGCATTTTTACTACTTCAATCCTGTAATGGTTTGGCCCATGGCTTCCCCAGAAACCATTGTCTCTAAGGAAGTTACAAGTATTCCACACGGGTCTTCCACGTAGCGGGGGGGGAGTGGTTTTTTTCTTCCTTGGCCGAGGAGCTGGTGGGAGGTGGTTGGAGTCTGGTCCCTCCAGTTGTTGGTGGTTCTCCTGTCCTGGGTGAGATTGTTTCATTCTTGTTCCCCTTCCTTGAGGTTTTTCAATTGTGTCTGTTTTGATTCATTCGGTTTCTTTAGGTTGGGTTGGTGTCTTCCCTATTTTCTGGCTCATCAGTCCCCTTTTCCCCCTTTTCCCTCTCCCCTGGGGGTGGGATCCTATGTACTGTATATACAGTGTGATTGTGAATATTAGGAAATATAATTTATTCTTTTTATTCAGTTCAGTTTCTTTTGAGTGCTTTTCAGGTTTTTTTTCCCCTTGCCTTTGCTGGGAAGTTCTGGGAGGGGGAAGGGGGGCCAGTCCAGGGTTGGTAACAGCTAAGCCAAACCTGTGACAAATCCAAATAAACAGATGTCTGTCATTAACATCAATGATATTAATGTCACTGATTATGACTAGCATTCTCAGAGTGACAGAAAAAGATCTCACATTTTGCTTGAAAAGTATTATTTCAAAGTTTATTGCTAAATGTGTTACTTGTCATACAGAGCCATTTAGTCTGTGGCTGGTTCAAAAAAATCCTTAACTAGGTTTCATGAAACAGCTACCAAGTTCTTGTGTATAAAAACATGCGTGAGAAAAGCCAAGGTTTAAGGAGTACCCAATACAGTGAAGGCAGGAAGACCAAAAAAGCCTTATCTATACTAAAAATTCCATATTAAGTTTTTGGTTTTGTTACTGAGAGCAAAAGAAGAAAAGTTATGAAAACATCTCTCAATTTAGATTTTGGGAGACTGTTTTAAAGCTGTGTGGGGTCAATGTGGGATCTCACACTGGCCCCAGTGGGACATGCCCGGGGTCTTTTTCAGAGTTTAAACCTTGACATTGTGTGTAACCCCGTGGATTTCATATGAATTTTTTTTTTAAGAATCTTTTTTTTTTCCCGATGTTTAATCTTGTCACAGACCCAATGAAAAGTGGCATTCAGTGCCCCCATTTTGAGAGGTGTTTAGGCACAGAAAGACACCTCAGAGGGTTTTCAGAAGTGCTTCATATTTGGAGTGTATTCCCACACCTTTGTGCCCCATGAAACATTGCCTGCTGAGAGAAAGGAGATGCATTCAGGTGCTGTAAGCAGCAACTCTCCCTCTTCAGCTGCAAGTTTGGAGGCTGTTGGAACTTGTTCTCAGGTTCAGCTCAGTGTTTGCTTCCCCTCTCTCCAGGATCCTGAGCAGGAGGCACAGAATATGTCTGTAATTTGAGTACCACTCTCTAGTCCTACTCTTTTTATCAAGGCTGACAAGCAAACTGCTTTAGATCACAGAGGAGCTCCCAGATCCAAGCAGGGATACTCCCTGACTTTATTTAACAGCACTTGGAGTTTCTGAGCACCAAAATAAATGATTGGCAGGGAAAAAATGAGATCTGTCTGTGATAAATGTGAACCTGAGTTATGTTTAGAATGATGAGGGGTCATTTTTTATCAGATCTCCCAGTGATTTCTGAATCTCTGTCAACTAAAAGTACAACTCATAAATTACACATTATGCTGCTTGAACTCAGTCTCTTCAGATTTGATCACTGCATAAAGCACAAAAACATCCAATCAGCATACACTAAAGTATGAGAAGGAATGCCTTTTCTGGGGTTTTTTGTGCAATCCAGGTTCTGACTCTCTGCAGCAAGTTTGTCAGTCACAGACTGCCTGTGTGAAACTCCAGCTGACCAAGTCATGGGTTACTCCTTTTGCAGACAAGATGAGTATCCGCTTTGCTTTCCAGCGTTAGCCAGCCCCAGATGCAACGTCATGCTTTTTGAAAAACATTAAGCAAAAATGTATCCAGCATGCAGTGCCCAGACAAGCTTTTAAACCACGTATTTTATTGAGTATGTTATTTCCTACCTATATGATCACCTCTTAAAAAGCTTCAAGATATTCAAAACTTTTTCATAAATATTTTGTAATGCTTGTTTCCAAGCTTTCTTCTATTGTGGCTTCACATAAAAATCTCTTCTCCTTCTCCCAATTTTTAACAAATGTCACATGAATGTCTCAGATGGGTTAGCATGAAGGCAGCTTTTAATCTAAAAAATATTGCTACCAGCAGGAATCTTATTCCAAAAACCTGCTTGTTTTAGAGACAAGTTAAAATGCTTAAGCAAATCTAACATTTGTGGAGAAGTCTGGGAAGTTTAGAGGAAGATGTACATTCTGACAGAAAACTTGCTGTACTGTTTGCTGTCATGGGAGTTCATCTAATTAGACATCACTAGGAGTAGCTGTTTTTATACCATTTTGCAAACCCAGCATCAGTTTTTTTAAAAAGTGGTAAAATTAATTGTTCTTCTTCCAGCTCCAGTTAGATAAGGATTTCTTGTGCATCATTTGCTGCCAACGCAATCAGAGGGCTGAAGCACCTCTGCTAGGAGGACAAGCTGAGAGGGTTGGGATTGTTTATCCTGGAGAAGGCTCCGGGGAGACCTTATTGTGGCCATTCAATGCTTAAAGAGGGACTCTAAGAAAGATGAGGACAAACTTTTTAACAGGGCCTGCAGCAATAGGGTAAAGAGTAATTGTTTTAAACTAAAATAGGATCGATTCAGACTAGATATAAGGAAGAAATTGTTTACAATGAGGATGCTGAAATACTGTAACAGGTTTCCCAGAGTTGGTAGATCTTAAAACACATAGGTTAAAAATACCATCATGGCAATAAGTTCAGCAATCAAGAACTTCCATGCCTAAAAGGGTAGAAACCACACTTCCAACAACTCAACCAACTTCAAAGATTGGTTCATCAAAAAGCATAAAAGAGGTAGCCAAAAAACTGATAAGTTTAGCAGAGGCACAGGGCACTTGACAGTCCTTCTATCAATTCAGTTATAGAATTTCAAAGTAAGTCCCAGGGATGATCTGCTCTCCTTCTGCCAGAGAGATGATCTTTTTTAAGTTAGAGGCTTTTTTCCAAAAGAGAGGCATATTACATCTAATTCGAGAACACGTTATAGTATGATTTTTCATTGCTAGGTTGTAGGCATTTACATAATCACATCAGGCAGTAACTTGGACTGCAATGGAAATTACCATATCAAGAAGACTGCATTTGGTTGGCTTAACATCTCATTATATTGGTTTCCTTAAAATAGGAGAAGTCAATGATCAAGTTACAAATTATGGCTTTTGGGTTAGATGTTTTTAATCACCACAAGGCTATCTTAACACACAGGGATCTGACTTGCAGCCTTCAAGCAAACCCTGGAGTTTTTTTCCTCTGAAAACAGGTTAGAGGAGCTACATCAGTAGAAAGATTAAATACTAAGTTCTTCTACCACAGAAATAAATTGAAAAACAAAACCCACCACACAATTACTTCTATCCACTTACAGATACCACTGACAAGAAACAACAGCTTAAATAAACAGCCTATTCTTTGTCACTTGAAGGTGTCACAAACACTATGAGAGCAACCCAGGCACTTATATTTGGGGACCTGATGCCCTAGGACACATGATGTTAGCACAAAGCCAGCTGGTAGACATAACATTGGTCTTCCAGAAAACCCATTTCACTCGGAAGCACAGTCCACCAGACACCTGCCACACCTGTCTACTCTGAATCCCAAACATGTAATGAAGATGCATGCTGTTAAAAGGGTTTAAATAAGCAAAAAGAGGAATTATTTTTGAAACAAGCAACAGTTTCCCCTTACATTTTGAACATCCATTGCCTAAAAAGCAAGTTCTGCATTGACAAATTGGATATGTAAAGTGAAAATTACTGTCTGCTTTTCACTGCCTGATCGGTGAGCCATGCAAAGCCCAAAGCACACAGCTGATCTCAGTATAGAATGACCCTTCAAAAGAGTTTGCAATGTAGAGGTCCTTATTGCTCAGTTTGTCTAATCCCTGAAGAGAGAAGGACCAGAAAAAGATCTGAAACTCAGCACAAAGATGGATCCACACCTCTGCATCTTTCCTGAGCTTCAAGTTAAACCCAGATGTTGATGCACCTATCAATTAGTTTAACAGTAGTGGCTCACAAGGCACATAAGGAAAAAAAAGGCATTTACTTTTTAGTTCCAATAAAAACCTTTCTAATATGGCCTAATAAGCCAGGCTTGCTCCAGGAGGAGGGAGTTCCCATGACTTCCCATTGCATTATTCTGCTGAGAGTATGCAGAGTGGCTAGAACACAGCCAAGAGTTAATTCCAGTGTTTTTAGGCATACTCCTACATGACAATATTATTCTCTAACAATTAATGTACACTTAAAAACTTGAGGAGAAATGGCTATAACAAGAACAATCTATAATACAGGAAAAGGAAACATGGTGATGTGAAGTTATGTAAAACTTCATACATCCGTGTAACAGAATATCTTTTATGTCTTCTAAGAGTAATACTGGATTGAATTAGGAAGAAAACCTGCTGTTATTTGAATCAAAACCTGGAGTAATAAATTTGATTTTAAACATTTGCATAGAGAAGCTTAAGCACATTTACAATGACTTATTAAAGCTCTAAGCATTGAACACAGCACATGTATCACCAAAAAACCCCACAGTTGTAATTTCATGGTTAAATGCACTGTAGGAACACAAACATCTCTTTTTGATGGCTTACTTTAATTTACATCTTTCTCTTCCCCCAGAGAGATAAACTGCTATAATCAGTCATTAAGTGGCTACATATGTACCAACATACAACTTTTATTATTGTAATAAGAAACAAAATGCCAGACAGTATCAGTAAATACTAATACTTTTGGCTTTGTTACTACTTAAACAAAGCATAAAGAATGCAGTTGACTCATCAAGTGTCCTTCTCCCTGCCTTGCCAAATCTCTGCTTCTGTTCAAATTCCTTCTGAAATCCTCTAGGATGTAGCTCAGCTGCTCTCTACTGGCCACTCCAGAATACTGTCCAGTCGTGAAAGCAGTACCTTGGACAGCACTGAAGTCAAAGCATCAGCAATTCATTTTTGCCTTCTGGTCTACCTTTTCATAACATAACCATATTCTGAATGGAGCTGCCAAAACCCTGTAGGATACACATGGAATTTTATAAAAAACCTTGTAAATCACTGATATGTACTCCACAGTAAATTCCTTTTTTCAGAGAGAAACATAAATGCTGCACAATGGTATCAAATCCCAGCATTCAAATAAAGACTCAAGAAACACACAAAAAATTAGCAGTTTCTTTCAAAATCTATTCAGGATCATAATTTAAAAGGATTCCCCTATACAGCTTCTAGCTTCTGCCCTACAAAAGAAGTGTTCCAAGGACCTTTCTGGCACTAGAATTTTCTATAATACAGATAAACTGCTAGAATTGCCTTTCTTTTTTCCATTTTTAGCCAACCAAACTATGTCCCTTCTACTAGCTTTCGAAGAGGTATTTATATGTATATATACATTAATTTAACAAATACAAGCCTCCAAACACAAATTTTAGAGTGTCCCTGAACATGAAACAATTTTACAGATCAGGTTCCAAATTGAAGCTGTTTTACTCTTTGGGAATAAAAAAAAGAACCATGTCCGTAAAGCAAACATCTGTCCTGTCCAACAACATGAAACATTTCTTTCACCTGCCCTTTCTGATATGACTACCTAATACCATGTTCATCTGGAATATTTGCAGATTCATTGTGAGCGTCCCCCTTGTGGGAGGATGAAACCATTTCTGTGAGAGGTACTAAATATATTTCTTACCATAGGCTTGCAAGGTTCTAAGGTGCTATAATGATGAAAGAAATACAACTTCCTATTGACAAAATTAGTCAGAGTGCTCCAAAACAACATGCAAAAGGTAGCAACATATCATATAGAAGCCTTCAAATTCTTTGGATTAAAGTCCAAAAAGTTGGATTTATACTCACAATAACTGGCTGGCTGGAGTTACTGCATCAATTTCTGTAAATTAAATACAGCTCCTCAGACATAAACAGGAGGCCTTAAAATAGGCCTTGTTTGTTGCCTGTTATTAGCAGTCCTAAAATAATTAAGTTTTTGAATTTAAAGCCATAATTTTATTGTAGGCAATTAATTCAGAAACAAAAACTTTTCCTTCAAGATGACATAATAAAGAAATAGTTTTCTGGTTTTATTAACTAAGTAGAAGATATTATATATACCCCCAAAGTTCTCCCCTGACAACGTACTTAAAGTCATTCATCGTAACTTCATACATTAAATATGTGTAAACTGTTTGTGTGGTATTTAAAATACGGATTTTGAAAAAGGCAACCTTTTTTTACATGTCTAGCCAAAATATTCATACAATAATGCTCAAAGTTCTAGTTTTCACATTCATTTTTAGACCAAGATCTATGTGCCTCACAACACTTTCAGAAATGTTGAGGAACCACAACTTCTGTTGAGCAAAATTGCTTGTCATATGGGTAATTAAGGCACTTCAAGGTATATACTAGAATGAGACATCAAAGTCCACTGCATTACAGAAACATTATGCAACAAAACCAAAACATACCTGTAAGAGGTGGTTTATGTGAATGCAGAGTGCAGGGTATGCTGACAATTAACTTATGCTCTGGAATTGGAAGTACACCTTCAGATTTCCTGTCATATAAATCAGAACAAGAAAAGAAGTATGAGAATGAATGCCACTCAATGATGCTGTAGCTCTCACAGAGCTACTTCAGATGAGAGATAATACACAGAATGTTCATTCACAGTCAAACTTCAGGTAAGTCCAAGGGAAGTTAAATGTTGCTCAGACATATAAAAGGACTGTTTTCATAAACTGAGGCTTTAGACAAAACTTGCTTAACAACAGCCATACAAAAATATTGAGATCAAACAACATAATCCTGTATCTTTTTCTGTATAGAAAAACAGCAGCAACCCCAAAATGGCATCAGCCTGTGCCAAGGACTCACAGTCCAAGTGAATATCTCAGCAAAGGAAGCCCTGTCCACGGGACTTTCATCTAAGCCAGTTCCCCAGCACAGAGAAATGTAAGGAACAGGCAAAGGTTTCCATTCTTTAATCTCACTAAGGCACATCCTTACCCCAAAGTTAGTAAGGCCACAATCAGCCAAGAAATAACGCTATGAGATTTTGGGACATTTTATTGTATTATGAGTAAGTGACATATACAAAGGGGATCCTCACATCCTCAAAAAGACATTTAACATTGTCCTGACATACCTTAAGGCTTCCTTTGCATCTCCTTGAACTCTTCCCAAGACAAGAACTTCATAGGGCTTTTTGTGCAAAGAATCCAAAGGGAATACAAATTCACCAGCTCTAGTAATCTGACACAAAAAAGTTAAAAATACACAGTGGAAGTCTTTGATATTCATTTTTGTCCAAGACATTTTCTTTTATAAAATGGAGAACAGTGATGACACCATACCTTTCAAACACAAAAGCACAGGGTGCTAAATCAACAAATTATAAGACTATAAGGTGTTATAGTACAAGTCCTCTCAGTCTCCAAGAAAGCAACAAAACAAATCGAGAACTTACTTTTACCCAGTGCCACTCAGCAAGTGTCTTCACCGACCAATGAGGATAAAGTTCATCCTTAACAAAACGTAAATGCTTCTGTCTATTAGTCACCCATGTGACTACAAGACAATTTGGAGCAGCTAGTGCTGGTACAGGAATCTGCTTCATTTGCCATGAAGACAAGTGGTTGTACCTATACAGAAATACAGTAAGAAACCAAGTTAGCATACACAAAATTTAAAAATTGCAAAGCAACATAAAGGGGTAAAGAAATTACACAGAGATATTTCAGAAATTATCTCCTGACAATTGAAGTCATAAAAATAGTTCAAGACTGACACCCAGTGGCCAAATACGATGGATTTTTTTATCAAATCATTAGTGTATGTACTTAAGTTTTACTGAGAACCTTTAACTACGTATTTCCACTATTCCCCCAAATAAAGCATTATGAGTTGTGACTCTGATGAAGTCCAAAAGCCCATGTTTCATTTAAGAACTATCATGTGTAATTGAATGTTCTCATCTTTACAACTTAACAGATTTTGTTGAAAGTAGCTTCTCATAGTAAGTTCTCTTCCAAATGAAAATGACAAGTGAGTCCTTTGCAAGTGCAAGGGCAACACTAATTTAACTAGCAAGTTAAAAGATCATAAAGGATAAGAATTTCTTCAATTACTTCCAGAATTTATTTGTTTTTTAAAATTACCAGTTATGGCAGAAATTCTCTAGATTATTCAAAATCACTGTGCACTTTTCTGAGCTAAGTGAACGTTACAGCAGTGAATTCAGTACGCTTTCCAGATTCAGTTCTGTTCTACCATCTTTGTCATGATGCTATTCTACACTATTAGCAAGTTGTAATTCATAGAACCTACACACTGCAGCACCAAAATATTGGCACACTGCCTAGTGGAAGTCAACAGCCACCATTTGGGTACCTGGGACCCTGCACAAGGCCACAGTGAGAAACAGTAAACATGCATAAAATCCAAAATACCTCCTGGACTAGACTGTCCAGAGAAAAGAGATTCACCCAGATGTGAAATTCTTCACAATGATTAGCTGTCAACAAGGTCATTAAGGGCAGTGACAGCTCCTCCACCTTTTGCCTTTATTTTGTGAGGGAGAGGGTCGTGCTGGCTAATTTATGCTTGTGAATAACTGCAATTTTCCTCTAAGTATCACACACAGTCAAGAAAGACACTTGAATGAGTTCAACTCCTTTCGAAGTAAAGCCTACTTATCAGTCTCTGCATCTTCACACTATGTCTTCAGTAAAAGCTTCAAAAGCTACAGTAGACGTTACTCGAGAAAGTTGTAAGGGCCTATTTCCTGTCTGACCTTCTTTCACATGGATACAATTTATGATAATCCATAGGGGCTCCTATCCTATGAAAGGTAATCCAAGAGGGCTCCACTGGCATAAGCCTGATGTTACTCAGTGGTGAAGGAAGCCCATAAAAATTTAAGTTAATGATTTCATAAACTACAGTACTCAAAAAGTTCCTATTGCACTCGAGAATTTTACTGCTGCATTATAACCTTTTTCTTCCCATTAGACTGAAGCTCAAGCTGCAGCTCAAATTAAAAAAAAACAACAAAAACCAAAAACAAAATTCCCCAACAACAAAAAACACACACACACAAAAATGGAAAAACAAAAATCTACCACCATCAAAACTTTTGAATTAGATTTCAGTTCTGGAAATACACATTAATCTAGCTTTATGCCCACTGAAGTAACCCTATTAATTATAAATTAATATCTGCATGATCTTGGCCTTACAAAACAGTTGACTCTAGACTTCCTTTATAATTCTCAAGGACTAACATTCTCTCACCAGCCATGTAATTTAAGATCTACTCTTCCAAATATTCTGTATGCCAAGTATCCAAGCCCTTTCAGTGAAATCCCCAAGACATTTCATTGACTTGAAGGTAAGCATATGCCAAAATATTTGCAAGTTTAAGCTGCAGTTTCAGTTATATTGGTCTTAGATTGCATCAGTACATTAAGATGTTAATTACCCTTTGCAAGCTACAATAACAAGGTTTGTTTGATTTTACTATAAAATGTACCTGTTGCTCCTTTTAACAGACTTGTTCTCCCATGGTGGATCGATCACAATTACATCGTATTTTTTCTTGTCTGGCAAGTGAAAATTAAAAAAAAGGCAGTAAATTAGTTTTTAAAAAGTCTATGAGTTGAAATTGATAGACAGCAAACCCACACATTTTTTCTATTCTTTACAAATAAGAAGTTAGAAGACTTTTGGCACACTTTTTTAAATTCAGATAGTCATATGCTTCAGAGATTTTTAGGCTGATTACCCAAGGAAAGGATTTTTATGTGGTCTGTCTCATATCCCTCCAAGAAATTGTGAACATCTTAAGGATTTTCAGAAAAAAAAAATTACAGAGTGCAAGTCTCAAAACTGAAAATTTGTCCAAGTTTCCAAACAGAAACTACATAATAAGGAACTCAACTGAGTGAAAAGCTGAAGCCCTGAACACAAGATTCCTGTCCTGTTTGATCTTTCAGCAGGCCAACAGGAACACATAGAGCTTCAAGACAGCCCTCAAAAATTGTTTTGCATTACTGGAGGTAGAGAGACAAGATTTTAAACCTGATGTTTAAAATGGAAACAATGGACACAAAGAAGAGAACTGAGAATTTTCATGGGAGAAGCTGAGTTTACTTCAGTTGTTGGAGAGAAAATATAGGACACGTTCATGAAAAAAAAAAAGAGTCTCCAATTTTATTTTTCTAGTTAACGTATTTGTCCTTCCTTGAGTCTGATGGTATGAACTACAGCTCAATGTTTGATGTTCATTAAATGTGCTTACTACACCTTTTTCCTTTAATATTGAAGGTGTTACCCTTTACAGTAGATTGACCAGCAAGAATTATTTCTCTTTTGGCAGGTGAAAGGGAAGAAGAAAAATAGTACATGAAGTAGACAGTAGATTTAAAAAAAAACCAAACAAACCAAAGTTATGGCATTATAACATTCATTGTTGCTAATTTCAAAACAATTTGCTCACATTTCCTGGGCTGCTCTCTGACCTCTTGGAGAATCCAAACATATTTTCTTATATGCATATTATATATATTTATATAGCTTTGCATAGTGATAACAGAGCAATTATAATCTTCCCTCTTTCCTACAGCTGAAAACAGCTAAATAGCTAAATTCTCGACTTCTTGGATAGTAAGATTCTACCTGCGGAATGTCTTCCTATTTAAAAAAAAAACCACCAAAACTAAAAACACCAAGAAAAAACCCACACAAAACAAAACCAATGAACATCTAAGTTACACGTTTCCTCCCTTATCATATGCAACTTTACAAAAATTTAAAATTACTGTTTAGAAGGCAGAGCAGTAATCCTCAGGTCTTGGTCACAGGCAACACTTTTGCTGTAAGACTGCTTGACAAAGCTTAGCTGCTGCTAATAATAAGAGTAATAATAATGAAAATCAATTTGAAAGCTAATGAAATGGTGAAATACAGTGAAGACTGGTGCATGCTGTCAGCTTAAAGCTTTTGATTTACTTTTACAGAGTTTATTCTAAAATCCCACCAGTTCTCTGTCACTGATTCTGGGATAAGCCAAAACTCTCAGATGTGAAATGTAGTAGCTGAGGCATCAAGTCATGCTTGCTCCTCACTGTGTTGCTAAAGTGGTGTTTGCCTCCAGCTGGGTGCAGCAGCTCCTCCAACAGTTATCATCTTCCCTAGGGGATACTGCACTTTGTTCCACAATCAGTTTATGCCAATCTAAAAAAGACTCTGCCACTGAACACGATGAGTCTGTAAGGGAACCCTCACTTTAAGGTGCATAATCACATCCCTCTCCCATGGTCTAATTGAGCTAGAAATCAAGAGAGCAGGACTGCCACCCCAGCAGCAGCACGGACTTAGCTATATTAAGCCGCATCCTGTGGGATAAGGATCCAGCAACACAGCTGGCCCCAATCTGTGTGTGTGTGTGTGTGGCTCAGCTTCGCAAACGAAGATTTGGGAAGGGCTGTCCCCCCACGTGGGTGAGCCCTTCCAGCCTGCGCAGTGGATTTTAGGTGAGGCTCAGCGTGCGCAGAACTGGCCCCACCGTTTAAGTCCTGAGGTTCATCTGCCACGGCCGAGCGAGCTTGGACAGTGACAGTGAAGTCCTCAGGACTAGAACCTACAGCACCCGGCATTTCCCAGGAGGTCTCCCATCCAAGTACTAATCCGGGGCTGACCCTGCTTAGCTTCTGAGATCTGACGGGATCGGATGTCAGGGAGGCATTTAACTGCCCCAATCTAATGTGTTTACATAACCACTATGCTGACAGTGACTCAGAGCACGGTCAACAAACTACTGATTTTTAAAGGAGTCTCCTGGAGAGAAATAATCCCTTGACATGACCTCCTAACCAATCAAGATTCTTTTGAAAACCCTCACCTATTTGCACAAAGTTAGAAATACCACTCTAAAAGCCTGCAGCAGCATTTCCTGTCAGTGTGATGCTGTATATTTAAATCTGTCCATTGAGTTCCTATTCATCTTGACCTTAACTCTCTTTTCAGGCAGCAGAGAAGAGGTAAATTCTAACACCTAAAGATACTTACAGTTCAGCAGGGGCTGTAAACATGAAATATCAGATAAAAGGAAGCTGCTTTTTGGTGGCACCAAGTACTTCTGCCCCATTAACACAATTATCTTTGCACAGTCTGAGTTGTTTTCTGTAACACATGAAAGCAGGTCCTGCTGTGGACTGGAGTTTTCACCCTCAAGCCCATGTACAGCCTGATGGTCACCTTCATTCACAGCTGGAAACTGCTTTGCCATTTCACATAATTCAGCCAACCCACAGACAACAGGAACATTGCTCTTCCTGCAACTGAGTTCTGCAGTACTTTGCTGAAGAAAACCACTTTTGAGTCCTTCCTGGACTAAATGCAAAGTGCCTTCCCAAATCAGCTTCCTGACCTGTATGGCCATAAAGATACAAGGAAAAAAGAAATGATCTTTCAAGTATCAAGTTGATCAGGGAATGAAATTGACAACAAAACATTTTTCAATTTGCACACAGGGAAAAGGATCCTTGCCAGTTGCAGAGATCACTAGCTCAAAAGCTACAAGGACATGAAAATAAGGCCATGGGTCACAGTCTAGCCCCAGCTGGCAACCAAGTACCACTTCAGCTGTTCACTCACACCCCATGCCCCTCACTCCGTGGTGGGTAGAAGAAATGAAGGAAAAAACCCCATCAGTTTAATAACTGAAACAAAATAAATTATCATTATTATTAAAAAGAGGGAGAGAGAAATACCATTCAAAAGAAACAACTGATGTACAGTAAGACAGCTCACCACCCACTGACTCATGTCCAGCCCATCCTGCAGTACCAATCCATGGTTTCTGGCCAACTTCCCTGGTTTATACAGTGAATGTGACATCCTAGGGAATGGAATATCCCTTTGGCCAGTTTGGGTCATCTATCCTGGCTGTGTTTCCTCCCAGCTTCTTGTGCACCTGCTTGCTGGTAGAGTGCAGGAAACTGAAAACTCCTTGACTTAGGGTAAGCACTACTTAACACACTGATGTTTAAGTAATTGTTATCAATATTCTCATACTCAATCCAAAACACAGCACTGTCCAGCTACCAAGAAGAAAACTAACTATCCTGTCCGAAACCAGGACATCAAGCTAACTTCTGTTGTTTGTTTTTTGGTAAAGCAATTATCTGAAGTTTAATTTAAAATTCTCTCATTTCAAGTTACTATTCCCACTAATAAAACAAGCTACAAGAACAGAACTTGTTTGTAACTATGCCCTGCACTCTGTACATGCCCAAAGTCAGGTATCATGTACTTGCAAAATATACTTTTGTTCCAACTTACCATTGAATGGTATTCCAAAGCATCGAGTACACCTTGGTTGAACACACATTTCCTTTTCCGTTTCTGCAGAATGAACAAGCAATAAAGAAAATCCATATTACTTCACAAGGAAAGGAAAAAAAAATACTCAAGCATAGCCAGGCTGCTGTAGGTATTCTCAAGGTACATAGACTTAAAGCTGTAGTATGTTACTCATGACACTGGGATCTGAGGATATCTACTGCATGCCACAGCTGGTGCTCATGCCTCCTTTGGGCCCACACTACAAGTTTAGGCTGCCACATGCAGTTTACCAATAAAGTTAACTATGTCCTCATAATTACATTTGTTGCTTTGGACCTGTGACTCTTTTTTCCTTTTGTCCATACAGAATAGAACTGAACAACAGTGAAAGTTCATTCCTGTTCTTCTTCACAATTGCTAATACGGACAGTCTTGACAGCAACCACAGTTTGAGCTCAAGTGCCTGACTACCACCAATGTCTGGTAACCTAATGCTCCTGAGTCACAAGATCCACATTACTGACATAACAGACACAAGAATAGCCTCGTAAGTGCTTGCAGCTTCTCTGCATCTTGAAATACATCGTGGAGAAGTTCCTGCTCTTCTACACAACCTCAGAAGACTCAGGTATGCAAAATAAAGCTTCTCATGGGATTACTAGAGTTGACTGTATCACAAAGAACATACCTTCCCAGCACAGGCAATAGAATCTTCAATGCCGCTCTTTGTTTCTTCTTGGTGTCCCTCTCTGTTGCTGTTGGCCTTGATTTCTGTCACACTCACCTCGGGGCACCCCTGACAGAGCTGCTCCTCAGCAGGTGCAACTATATGGGGCTTTGAAATGTCAAA
>JAJPCS010000507.1:0-12481 GCA_021164005.1 Willisornis vidua nigrigula | reverse complement strand
GGTATCTTCTTTCATAGGACCCCACTGTTGCAGGGGTCTATTCCTTTTAAATATTTCTTAAATATTTTAGTCTATATTTTCAGTCACCTACATAATTTTATCTTCATCTTTTGGGGTATTTCTCTGCTCCCGAAAAGCTTATTTCTTTCAATAAAATGAAGAAAGTATTTATCTAGGATGCAGTAATCCCTTTGTTGTACATGTGCATTGTGTTTTCCAAGTTGATGTCGTTTTGTCAATCATCTGAAATAGAGAGAACTTCAGGTATCCTTGTGCATAGCAAGTGCAAAGAAAACATAAAAACAGAAATTGTAGTGACTTAAACATTTAGAGAGTTCTGCTTTGTATGTATTGTCACACCACCCGTATTTACTGTTTGTCCTTAGAGCTAGTGGGGCTGGAGGGTCACGCAACAGTCAGTACGGTGTGTTTGGTCCAGCAAAGATGAAGGATCCCAGGCCACTCCAAGACAAGGCATTCATCCAACAATGCATCAAGCAGCTTTGTGAGGTAACATGAGCTTACTCTGAATGTTTAGGCATAGAATATACTAATAAAAATATTTAGTTTCTTGGTTTCAACTTCAGGTTTTATTTAGTGACTAATATGGCTTCTTTTTTTTCTGCAGTTTCTGGTTGAGAATGGTTATGCCTACAACGTTTCCGTGAAATCGCTACAGTCCCCATCAGTTAAGGACTTCTTAAAAATCTTCACTTTTATCTATGGGTTTCTCTGCCCTTCTTATGAACTGCCTGACTCCAAATTTGAAGAGGAAATTCCCAAAATTTTTAAAGAGCTTGGGTAAGATGATTATTGTTAGTCTGTTGTGCTAAATATATAAGATTCTGCCTGACAGCTGGGGAGAATGGGTAGGCTTCTTTATTCAGATGAGACTCTGAAAGTACAATGTTGTGATTATTTTTACTTGTGTTTAGCTCTGGGTTTACTCTCCCATTTTCAGACTCTACAATGCATTTTAGGTTTGAACCTGCATAACTATAAGCTCTTGGAAGCTTGCTTTGTAATGGAAAATTTAATTGATTATTTGTAGAAAACTTTGAAAGACAGAGACAGTTTTCTTTTACAGACCATTCTGTTCATGTTGTCAGAATCCCAGAACTAAAAATTCCAAAATGCTGGATCTAGTTAATTTAGGTTAAGATGTTTTTCCTTGTAATTTCTCTCATTCTGCTCTGAAAGCAGAGTGTGCCAATAACAAAAATACCTGCCGAGATGAAAAAAACCCCACAAAGTAGCAGAGTGGTTTACTTCTGAATTTGTTCAGTAAGTGTTTGGAATCAGTAATGCCCCACACAATGCTTTACAAGAAAGAAAATCCTCTGCCTCTTGATAATGGAGAATTTTCAGTATCATTACAAAACACCAACGAAGTATATTTTACTTCTGTAGATCTGAGCTCCTTAGATGTAGGTGTAAATCTGTTTTTGTTCACTTCACGATGTTGTCATAAAATTTGGTTTAAATCTGCAACATTTGAAACAGCTGATGTAGCTTGAAATGTTGACAAGGATTACATTTCTGCTGCACCAAGAGTGTAATCCTGGGTAAAAGACTTATTCTAAGAATTTACTGCAAATTGTCTTTTTGGGAGTTCAAGGAGCACCTGGATGACACTTAATCATATGGGTTTAGTTTTAGGCAATCCTATAAAGAATAGGGAGTTGTACTTGATCATCCTTATGGGTCCCTTTCAAATCAAGATATTCTATGAATCACAAAGTGGGAAACCTGTGATAATTGAATAAAATAATGCTATTAGAACTCAACTTTTTTTTTGATACGCAATGTAAACTGCAATTGAATTTTTTCTTCCTTCTCTGCCTTGATCTACTTATAAAAATGTGCTACTTTCTTTGGAAAATGTGCTGGTTTGTTTTCATCACTATTTACCCCATCTATTAAAAATGTATTTTCTTTGGCCTTGCAGGTACCCCTTTCCTCTGTCGAAAAGCTCCCTGTACACAGTGGGAGCACCACACACATGGCCTCAGATGGTGGCAGCTTTGGTTTGGTTAATTGATTGTGTCAAGGTAACACTTGTCTTCCTCAAGCCAAATATTCCCACTTCTTGGGCTGGAATGTTAGTTTCCATACAAATCTCAAAAATATTTTCTACAAATTTCCTTAACTGACATTTATGTCAAGAAAAACGTAGGTGTTCTTACCTGTCATCTGGGAACTAACCCTAAGCCTTACTTTTTAGTAACTTTTAAACTGAGCTTTTAATGTTGTAATTTTTTAAAATGTACGTACTGGACAAATTCATGTATAAAAATGGGGGGAAGTGCTGGCTTATACACAGAATGTGAGAACTTATTGGGTATCATCACTGAAGATTCACGTTATCTTTAGTGCAGATCTTGTGACATTTGCCACTAAATTTGAAGTCTAAGGATGAAATTTTCAATTGCAAATGTTCAAATGTCCTGTGGTTGTTATAAAGTGGAGAGTTTTGGGCTTGGGTGGGAGTTTTTGTTTAGGGTTGTGGGGTTTTCTGTTTGGTTTTGTGGGGGCGTTTGGGTGGGGGGTGGAGCGGCTGGTTTGGATTGTTTTTTAGCATTGATAACTCTTATTGCTGCCAGCTCAGGTCTGAATAAAAATTGGAAACTGTAACAGAAGTTCATGACTGCTGAATTGGGCACACATGAAAATCCCATATTTTGTGCTGAAAAGACAAATTTGGCTTAGCAAGACAACTTGGCAGTGATGAATGTCCAGTACCTGCCTCTTCACCTGTGTGTGTAGCCAAGGGAACACAGGCTCATTACAACTTGCTTGCTGAAATCCTAATCCAGTTCTACTCTAGTTCTCATAATGAGCATGAAATGAATATGAAAATAAAAGGAGATCTTCACCCTTGCTCTTTGTATGTACACTTGTGCCTTTCAGTTGTATGCTGCCATGAGGGAAAATCCACCATCCTTTGATGATGGACAGAGCTGGGGAGGAGAGACAGATGATGGCATTGTGCATAGTAAGGTATAGAAAAATGTAAATTATAAATCAGAATTGTTCAACTGATTTTGGCCATAGGCTGTAACAATACAATTTAAATTTGACACAACAATTTAAACTGTATTTATAGATTCTGTTCCATTTTATATTCATGGGATTCTTTAGGAAGTAGAATAGCCTTACATAAAAGGGCTGATCAGCTGGTTTTCTGAGCAGGCATCATGGGCAGTCTATTAGTGAAGACTGGTTATTAAACTAAAATGGCTTCTTCTCCAAGCAGCTCCTCTATCTGTTCTCCTCTGTGGGGAAAGGGAATCATTATGCTGTCTGTTTACTGGTTTAGTAGGGTTTCTAGTACATTTTGCTTTAACACTGAATCTTCTGAGATTAACAGCAGTACAGCATAAAGACAGTGACTTAATTATGAATGCAGTGGCTTCTGCCAATATCTGCTCAGTTTACTATATAAAACTTGGTTGTAATGTTTCATTTCTGAGCCACAAAATAGGGTGGCAATGTCATTCAGGTGCTTAAAAATGCCACAGCTTGCTTTCTTTCTAATTTATCATACATTATTAGAACTACTCAGATTTAACTCAGTAAGTGCTTCTACAGTGATACATATACATATATATTGATTCAAAATTTATAGTATTGAAATAATTGCTTCTGAAAGAGCTGTAATTTAAAATTCCTAGTAAAGTCCTTTGGTGTAACTTTTCTTTAATTCTAGATCAGTTCTCTGACGTCTGCACATTTGAATTTTAATCATCGTATTTACTGAAAAATCTGTTAAACAGACCTACAGTTTCCATAAACCAGCCTGAGAGATTCATATCCTTCAAGATTAAAAAGCTTTAAATACTGTACCTACTGTCCTTGTTAAATGTCCCAGAAAAATATAGCAAGTGTGTCCAGACTTTTCTTAATGTGAATTATAGATGCCTCCTCTGGCCTAAATATAATCTGTTGGCATTCTATGTTTAAAGAGAGGAAAAAGTTGAATTTCATACAAGTACAATCAAACCAGTGAAAGATACATGTTGTCTGTTTAATTCCATTGATCGGAATCTGGATGTTTTATACATACCTATCTGGCTATTTGATTCCCGCTCTTCGGTTCTGCCTATTTGTATTGCTGGAATGAAAGCTTTTAAAATTTTTTTCAGCTTTTCATGGACTATACTCTGAAGTGCTATGAGCTGTTCATGCAAGGGAGAGATACTTTTGAAGAATTGGATGCAGAAGTGCAGTCAAAACTAAGTAAGTTTTCAAGTTTTAATTAACTATTTAATTTTGTTACTGGTTTCTCCTAACATCAGTTTGCTCATTTTACAAGTGAAAGGGATCTGAGCTAAGGGAACCTGAAATTTCCAAGTACAACTCAATTACATCAACTTTTTTATATACATTGTTGCTAATACAGAGGGATGAAGGATAATCTCCTGTCAGCTGTACCTGTGTCACCTGTGTTGTTTTTAATGGCTTTGTAACAAAACCAATATGCAGTTCTTCAGAAGCAAATTCCATGCAGATAACTCATTTCTGTCTGACAAGGTTAACAATTAAAAAGAAAAGAACACTATTTTCAGAGTATGCATGTCTGATAAGTTAGGAAGTTCAACTTTTGAAAGCTCTGAAGACAGTCTGCAAGAGTTCCAAACTCTTGTTGGGGTTCCCAGAAGTGATTCAGCATGCACTTGTTTTTGTCTTCAAGGGAGGTAGGGAACCTACTCATTCATTTCACCAGCTATAGAAATACAAACAGAATTGGAGAAGGAGGAAGAAAAACACTTCTTACTTTCTGTGCCCTCCTATGAAAAACCAGACTAAGAACACTTAGCTTGCAAGATGGAGACATCAGTCGGAGATGAAACAAGCTACCAGACTGTTACTAGATATTAGGAAAAAATAATCATCCCATTGTTTGGCAAAGACTAAGAGGGAAGCAGTGGAAAAGATGCCTCAAGAGACAAGGAATTACATGGATGACAAAGGAGTATACAAGTCAGACTGCCTTGTGAAGCTGGAACAGATGAAGCTTCTTTAACAACCTCTGTCCTGTAGTGTGGGCTGCATGAGAATTTGGAAACTCTTACCTCATGAGAATAACTTGGAGCTCTTTTGTTACATGAGAATGGAGAAACTCATTTCTCTTTGTTTGGGGATTTTTCTTTATTTGCTTTGTAATGAAAGGGGTTTTTGAATGGGTTTGTGATAGCAAAAATGCAGCAAAAGAACTGCTAAGAGAAAATTTGAATTCCATTAGCAGCAGGTTTTTATTTTTGCGCAGGGAACTGAGGAAGTTTGCACTTCAGAAACTCACTTCCAAGCACAGCTGCAAAAGCAGGTTAATTTATACATCTGAATCTAGGTGATTACAACATCTTATACATTATTCATGTAATTGTGACATCTTATTACATATTGATGATAGGCAGAGTCTGGGCGATGTCTTCTCTTGGCTTCAGTTTTGGTTGGGTAGTTCTGTTCTTCATCTTCACTTATAGGGGCTTTTTGTAGGTCTTCCTCAGACTGACCTGACTAATTCCCTTTCATAAGTGACCCAGCCAAATTTTGTCCAAAAGGTCTTGACTTGTTACCATCTCGCCTTATTCATATGTCTACTTCTACCTGATTTAGAGCTTCTAGTGAATGGTACAGCAAACTTAAATCCATAGCCTAGGTCTGGGTAAAAGAACAGAGCACGCTATGTTTTAGATTGGTAATTTTGCCTACAATGTTTCCATAAAAACTAAGATTTTAGGGGTCTTTTTGGAAATTTAGGCCTTACTCCTTTTCGGTTCACAGTTTGTTGATTTCTTTTTTAGTGTACAATAGTTGTCCAGATAATGGGTAATGAAGCTATAGGTCAGATTAGGTGGTGATATTCAGTGAGAGTAATTTATAACCCCACTGTTTTTTCTCTTCTCCCCCAGAGGATTTATTTAATATAGATGAATACCAGATAGAAGCTTTAGAGGCTGAAAACAAAAGACTTCACGAAGAGATTGCAAGACTACAAAAAGAAAAGGAAAATGAGCCGGTTAGTAAATTGTCTGTTTACATGCTGGAGTTGAATTCGATTTTGTTGACCATTCTTGGCATTATTAAATGAAGATACTTATGGTACATAACAACAAATAGAAAATAATTTTCAGTGCTTTGAGATTTTAAATAGGCCAGGTTATTACAGACTCTGTACCATTATAGTACAAGGCATTTTCGGTGGAGTCTTGAGTCACCATTTTTTTGATAATGTGCAGACATTTCCAGGTAATAAGGTCTTGTATTGATTGAAATAGTAATAAGGTACTTGAACCACTTTTTTTTTTTCTCCTGAACTTCAACATTACCTTTTCCAAATATGTTGGTGTGAGGCATGGGATTCAGTGGTAACAATACATTTTAGGGAAAATACTTTGCTTGAAAAGATGGATTCTGCTTTTAGCAGATCACGAGTTTAAAAACGGGTTAGTGGCTGTGCAGCTGGCAAATGAAGACTCCTGCCTACTGTGCAAAATGTGCTGTTCATATTCCCAGCTTTTCTTGCCCTAGTTTTAACTGCTCCTTGTGTATTATTGTACTGAAGTTGTGAATTACCTGTAGGAAGAACTTTCTCAATGCAGTGCTTGATGCAAATCAGAGACTGAATGATGAAATGCAAGAATCTTTTCAGCCTTCTTTGTTGTTATTTTAAAGATGCTTAACTTGACTCAGCTGTCACAGAGATAAAACTTTGTTAAAGTCCTTTCATTTTCCATTTATGCTGTTGTTATGACTAATTACTCTATTGTCATGTCTGGAAACGGAAGTCATTATTTTAGATTAATCTAACAGTGGTTGTTCTTTACCCCCATTTACTAGGATCGTAGAGTAACACTACGAAATGTGAAATTGGCTCTTGAAGCAGATGTCCAGAAATACCAAGCGTATTTGGCTAGTCTGGAATCTCATATAGCCACCCTTGATCAAAAAATAGAAAGTATTAATGATGAAGTTGAGTCAGCAGGTAAGAAGGCCTTGCTCACAACTGGGGTAGTGAAGCTAGAAATAGTTTTAAAAGAGTTGTGATTCTCAGCTTCAGGATGGAGGGAGATACTTGGTGTATGATGATGCTACAAATAAACTTTCCAAAATGCATTGCAAAGAAAGAGATTTTTTTGGCTAATACCTGTTTGTACACTAGACTAATGAAATAGAGATATCATTTACTCATAAAGTACAAAGGCTAGGTTTTAATTTCATAGGCTGGTATTTTACATCTGTTTCACAAATGTTTTGTGAACTTAGAATTGGAAGTAAATGCAATGAAGAACGAGAACAGACGGCTCCAGAACATCTTTGACAACCAGAAGTACTCAGTTGCAGATGTTGAGAGAATGAACCATGAGAAAAAGGAGTTGCAGCAAGCCATTAACAAGCTGACTAAGGAAGTGGAAGCAGAACAACATCAGCTATGGAATGAAGAGCTCAAATATGCGAGGAATAAAGAGGCGGTATGTGAAAACCCCAGTCCACTGAGGGATGGCTCTCAGTTTTCATCACACAGGCTGAAACTTGGGACTTGAACTATTGTTAACTTCTTTCCTAAAGAATCTAGAAACAGCATAGATATATCTTAACAGGCTAAGGTGACAAGAGTGGTCTCTGTTTACAATATCTCTGAAAAATGGTTCTCTTTTTTTTTAATCATCTTTTCTGTTTTGAGCATGTGGAAGTGTATTCTCTTTTTTCTTTTCTGCATCGTAAGATACAGCTAGAATATGCACCACTGTCAGTAGTATAGCTCATTGCTATAGCATTATGAGCTTTGATAACACAACAAATTTCAGGCCAATGTTAAGATTTCATAGGAAGTACTGCTTTGAATCGGTGTTTTTGCATACCTTTGGGGCCAGACTAGTCACTTATGCACAAGTTCTACCATCTTTTAAAGGCCAAATGCAATTCCTACAAACAAAATAAAAAGGTGTAGTCCTGTAAGTGATGGGATTTAAAAGCTTCTGCTCTGCCACATGGAGAACTAAATAAAAAATTTCAAATTTATTTTGCATTTCACAGGGTTGGTCTTTGTCAAGCACTTGGTATTGAATTTGTCATATGCAAGTATGAAGCACATAAAACTGGAGAAAAAATACTAAAGTTTGTTAGTGTTTGCTTATAAATAGCACTCGTTAATTAGAAATTAGAGCATTTAATAAGCTTTGTTTAGAGGTATGCTAAAGTTCATTTGTTATAAGGATGTGTGGCTATGTGGCATTTCCTGTCAAAACCAAAGAGAGAAGGCATATCAACATGACGACTGAACTTTGGTTTAGTATTATTTTCAAGCATGTTTTTACTTCTTTATCAGCTAATCCTGTAAAAAACAAGGCAGTAAAAAATATGGCAGATGAACATAGAAAAACCCATGTGAAACCATTCAGTGTCAGCCATACACGCTAAGAAACCTTGATGAGCAGATTCTGAAAGAATCCTAAAACAGCATTTAATCCAGCAAACTGCTGGACTGCCATTACATACAGCTCTTGAGTAACATGGAACATGAGTAACATCACGACTGTACAGAGCAACTTGGGAACCTGTTTAAAGTACTATATGAACACTTTTTGCAAAGCTTTTTCCTTCTCTCTCTCCTAAGATTTTTGCCCTCTTCTCTGAACAGATTGAAGTGCAACTGGCAGAATATCACAAACTGGCACGAAAGCTGAAACTGATTCCAGTGAGTGCTGAGAATTCCAACGGCTGTGACTTTGAGATTCAGTTCAATCCTGAGGAAGGACCAAATTGCCTGGCTAGATACAGAAGTAAGATCAAGGTAAGTAGAGACAACACTGAAGGCTTTGGTTACTACTCACAAAAAGATGTTTTTCTTTGGACATGTTAGAAAGGCCTCTCAATCTTGCAGTAAAAGTTCTTGGAAAAGCTTGTTTTGTGTGATAAGTTGCATAACTACATTGTAGTACATGAAAGAAATTTGGTGTCGGACAGTACAGCTGCCTAAATAAAAACAGAGAAGAAAAAGGTGTACTGGGGTGCATCTTAGTTCAAACTAACGAGTTGCATTAACCAGATCTTCTTGTATGCATATTACAGGCTCCACTTACAGAGATAATAAACCAGACAGAGGAAGAAATTAGGAATGCTACTGAGCAGAAAATGAGCTTGGAAGATACTTTGGAACAGGTGTGTTGGTTAATGAAGATTAGGACTAAGATACTAAACATAGGATCTGCTGGTCCCATTTGACCTTTTGCATGGGTGAAGTGTCATGTGGGGGGCTGGGTTTTGTGGGTTTTCTTTTTTTTGAGGGCAACTAAAGGGAGGGGGGAAACTGAGAAAATTGCTGGAGTTATGCGGGAACCTAAAAGTTTTTCTAGGAACTGGGGTCTTTTTCTCTTGGTTGAAATATTGTGTTCCCTGCATTGAAGTTTATGCAGTTCATTTACATTGGATTATAAACATTGGTAATACTTGTTTTTAGTAAGTTGCCCATTTGAGTCTGTTGTGTGGCTTACCATCACTGGCAAATTGTCATCAACAAGATTTTTAGCAAAATTGGGTTCAGGGTGGATTGGTAGAAGGAGAATTTTATTACTGAGCATGACGGTAGATAGTATGGAATATCCTTCTGGCCAGCTGGCCGGGCTGTGTGTCTTCTTAGCCTCCTGCCTTTCCCTGCCCCACTCAGTGAGAGGGGCCCTGGGAGGATTAGAAATGTTTGGATTGGTGTGCAAGCACTATTCAGAAATAGCCAAAACATTGGTGTGTTACCAATGCTGTTTTAGCCCCTTATCCAAAACAAAGCACTATCCAGGCCTCTATGAACAAAGTTAATGCTGTTCCAGCCTGGCCTAGATTAATTTTGTTCTGGGCCTACCAGGTGTTGTTTGTGATGGCTTGGATTTATATCATAGAATTCTTTTGAATTGTATTTCCTTGGTTATGTTTTCATTCTAGGTGAATGTAATGACAGCGGAGACAAAAAGCAGAGTGAAAAGGCTGACAGAAGAAGCTGAAAAGCTGGATGATCTTTACCATCAGAAGCTTAAGGTAGAACTTTTTACAGGTTGATGACAATTTATCCTTAATGATATCCTTAATCTTTGTATTTATCCATAAGGTTTTGGTTGCATTTCTGTTTGTTTTGACCTCTGCCCTTCTTCCATTCCTCTTCCAGGATCTCTTCATTCTTTTCAGAAATGTTTGATTGCTACCTTAAGTGAGTCAGTTTTCATTGTCTTGTAAGAGAATCTGGCATTGTACTTTAGCAGATGCCACAAATCATTAAGTACTACATCCAGGAAAAACAGCAGCAGCAATCATCTGCTGACCTCAGGATGTCTCAGAGCACGTGCTTGGAGAAGACTTTAGGATTAACAGAATCTGCCTTGCCTAATGACTTTGTATATAATAAATACATTGGCAGGTTTTAGTAAACATGTTTAATTAGTTTCCTTAAAAACTAAGGAATATATTGATTGACCAGAAATGTTTTAATGATCTGAAACTGCTGTGCTTTAGCTTTCTTCCCCAGCACAAAGGCAGTTTTCTGAATCCCTTTCCTCGCTTAGAATTTAGCAACAAAACAGCCTTCTCGGTTAACAACTAAGTGGCTGCTTCGGTGCCTCCCAGCTTCTCTGGCGGCACGGCTTTGGTGGGGCCGTGCTGCCCTAGAGAAAAGCACTGCATGAACTAAGCGAGTATTGAGCATATATGCTCTTGTAAACCCCAACTTCTGTGCTATAGCCATGAAACAGCTATTTTACCACTCGTAACCACTGAGGTGGCTAAAGGCAGTTAATTTAGCTTACTGTTTTCAAAAACACCTGAAACTTAGCTTTTGATCTATACTGTTGCATATAATTTTCTCGAAAGGTAAGCTCATAAAATACACAGTTGCAACTGGATGTTTCTAATAAGACATAGTCATGTGATTTTTAAAATGTTGTCCATTAAGACTTAAGTATTAAAATTATTTTTGAAGAATGTTGTTTCAGAATCTACCAGAACTGCATGTGGAGTTGATGGCAAAATTCTTGTATGGTTTTGTGGATTTAATTGTATTAAATACAGTGTCAACAGTGTCATTCTCCTTGAAGAGACAAATGATTACTTAGAATTTGTACTCTTTTTTTTTTCAGACACAAAAGGGAAAAGCTATTTTCTTACTCAAATGGGATTTTGGTTTTTTAACCTAGAAACAGTTGTTCATTATATGCCACTTCTAAGCTATTTAGAGGATGTAAATAACACTTTTGGAGATTAACTTTGAAGGGAAGTGTGAGGGTTTAAAGGTAAACCAGCAGGAGAAATGAACCTCTCTCAAAAAGAGATTACAAGTCAGAGTTAAAATTTAATTAAAAGGTTACAATAAATACAATGATAAAGAATAAAAATTGGATTAAGCCCACAAAATCCAGATGTATAACCCAGCACCCTGGGAAACAAACAGAGTGTGTTTGTTAGCCTCTGTGCTGAGCACCACATGAGCACCCTGAGTACAAAGTAAAAGGAAAGGAAAACCTGTTGGTGAGGATGATGGTCGCAGTTTGGTCGAGAGTGGCAGCTGCAGTCCGGTCGAGGTTCTGGTCCACCTCTGGATCCCACAAGTGGTACCAGAAGTCCCCAAACCCCAAGATTATATATGCTTAGGTTCAGATGGGAATGCCCAGTACCTCCCCCAGGGCCAGGAGTTTCACAATGCATGATTTACTCTGTGAGTCATGGGGTATTTTTAGAATCCTTGATGGCCCATTGGCAGACATGACCCCTCAGGCTGAGTGTGAAGGTGCTAATGCCTCCTGGGAGGGGAGTTATCACACCTGAGTCATTGGTGTGAAGACCCTGTCTCAGAGAGTTCTCCAGCACTCAGCTTGTAGCCTGAGGGGTCAGGTGTGCCCTGGGCAACAGTTTGTTAGAAATTATATAGAGGGTTTAGAATAAACAGTTTTGGTTACACCCACACACTAATAAGCTGGTCCCAGCCACTCTAACTAGGAAAGGAAGACAGCTACAACACAGACCTTTAACTGTGGTTAATGGAATAAAGAGAAAGTTAGGCTGATTCTGAGAGGAGTATGGTCTAGAAAATACCTGAAAGTTTATGTTCAGGAGGGATGTCCTTGGGGTTTTTTTTGTTCTGAACTTGGAGTTACATTTCTGAATTCCAAATTCAAGCATCAGGATGTAATCAGGTAATAGAAATGAGAAAAAAATCCTTATTATTCCCGAGCTATGAAATTTTTTTTCTTCTCTTTCCTTATTTCAGGAGGTAGAAGAGGAAGAGCAAAAATGTGCAAATGAGCTGGAATTGTTAAAGAAGCATAAACAATTACTTGAGAGTGGTGTCAATGAAGGTCTCAGTGAAGCCACAAATGAATTGCATGAAGTCCAAAGACAGTAAGACCTATAACTTCAATGGTTGTGTAGTTTCTTTTGGGTTTGACTGATATTCTCTTGAATCCTAACATAAAATTGTTTCAGCATTTATCCATCTCAA